>SZWC01000328.1:306602-326349 GCA_023375785.1 Penium margaritaceum | reverse complement strand
GTCGCAACCAAGAAAATGCTTGCGGACTTCTTGACAAAGCCGCTAGACAGCGACTTGCATGTTGCAGGTGCTCGAGGAGTCGGCATGGTGGATGCAAGAGATGAGAACTAAAGACCAAGAAAACTGACATGCACAAACACAACCTAGAGCTACAGGTTCATGCCGAAGAAAACTACCACAGCAGGTGGCCTACGGTGCAAGGGAGAGATTGTTGTTCTTCTATGCCCCATGGCCACTGCTATGGGTTGACGGACAGGTTGGGCATGCACTGCTCCCTTGGAGTAAGTCCCCCAAACCTTGTTCGTGGTGCAAGTCCAAGCGAGACACCAGAAGTGTAGCGCAACGGATAGCATGTTGGACTTAGGGACAACAGGTCCTGCGATCGAGCCTTGATGTGCGCAGGAGGTTTTTTGACCTTCTAGCACAGGGGAAGTTTCTTAGACATTTCTCCATGCATGAGGAGAGTGCGCCACTTGGCGGTCAGTGGATGCGCCAATTGGCGGACTGGTGAGGTGGTTTGGAGTGACCACCCCAAAAGTGTCACTGCCCACACACCTTAGAAGCCAGGCCTAGGACTATATGTACCAGGCTCATTCCTCCTTCTAATTACACAATCTGGCCTTAGATGCTCCTCACAGAGTTGTCCAACTAAGGAACAGTATAAAGAAGACACTGGTTGGTCTAAGCCCCAGGAGTTAGTCTTTGACTAGCACCTCGCGCGAAAGTGACCAAGTGTTAAGTGGACACAGTTGCTAGCAAGTGATTGCCTAGGAACTGCTCAGTGTGGAACCGTGATCCTGAGGGTGATATCTTCTCCTAGCTGAAATGCTAGGAGCGGACGGCAGGTGCTATTGTGTCGGCCCTGTTTTCTAGTCCGTTTGCCTCAGGCCGGTTGACAGTGGCCACCTCAAGCACAGAAGCTAAGTACGTCTCTCTTAGCTTTGGAGCCAAGGAAGCAGTTTGGCTTCAGCGTCTCATGGCAGAGATGCGTTGGAGTGCAGCAATTGCAGTTCCTGTGCGCGTCGACAACCAGAGCGTAATCGCACGCGCCAAGAATCTTGAGCACCATGCACGCACGAAGCACATTGACATCGCATATCACTTCATCAGGCACATGGTGCGGGACAGTGCTATCAAGCTGGAGTTTACTCCAACGAGCAGGCAGGTCGCTGATTTCTGCACCAAGTGAGTGACCCGTGAGAAGCAGCAGTTCTGCATGAAGGCATGTGGACTCAGCCCACTCTGATTACGGCAAAGCGGGAGATTGTTAGAAAAGGAGCCATCCGGCTCAGTTTCAGGTCCAAAGGAGCAAGTTCCAGGAAAGTACCAGATGTCTGCTCCAATGGTCGATGCAACTTCACCATTGGAAAGATCTGGTGCGAAAATGTCTGCGGCTTAAGTTTGAGGCCGATCCAACGGTCGGATTGGGAGATATGAATTTTGAAAGTTTCGGGGATCATGGACCGTCGATGTCAGGGTGGGCATGAGTGATGGCTCCATGCCTTAGCCTGAAAAAAGAAAAAGGCAAGAGGTCCAGGGTCAAGACCTGATGGGAGAAATATCCAAAAAGGTCCTTGGTCTTACGATTGCCTTGTCAGAGTGTGCTGACTAGGATAAAGGTACCTCTCCTTACTTTTTAGGTGAGGTGAGATCCTTGTGTGCTAGCCATGGACACATGGCGATTCTCCATGGGTTTGTGGGTTATGTGACCACTAGGAATGTGCCATGAGAGCATTCTCTAGCTCTCTAGGTCGTGTGTGAGTGGTCAGCCTGATTGCTAGGCTGANCATGGGTGATGGCTCCATGCCTTAGCCTGAGAAAAGAAAAAGGCAAGAGGTCCAGGGTCAAGACCTGATGGGAGAAATATCCAAAAAGGTCCTTGGTCTTACGATTGCCTTGTCAGAGTGTGCTGACTAGGATAAAGGTACCTCTCCTTACTTTTTAGGTGAGGTGAGATCCTTGTGTGCTAGCCATGGACACATGGCGATTCTCCATGGGTTTGTGGGTTATGTGACCACTAGGAATGTGCCATGAGAGCATTCTCTAGCTCTCTAGGTCGTGTGTGAGTGGTCATCCTGATTGCTAGGCTGATTTCCTCCCTTGTGTGAGATTATGGACTCTAGTGTGTGAGTCTTAGCCTCTATGACTAAGAGGTGTGGCTTGTGAGAGGGCTGACTTGCCCAAGCTCTAGCACTATATGTACTCCATCATTTTGAGTGATTGAACAACCATTCTTCAGCACAAGTGATGCCCTTCCCATCACACATGCTCTCTGCTCCAAGGCTCCCTCTCTCCTCAAGTTCCAACACGTGGCATTGAAGTGGGAGTGTTCCATGGCGTGCTGTATCTTTTGGATGTATTGGAAAGATCAGGTGGGAAAATGTCTAGGCTCCAAGTTTGAGGTCGATCCAATGGTCGGATTAGGAGATATGAATTTTCGAAGTTTTTGGGGTCATCGACCGCCGATATCCGGGTGACCATGGGCGATGCCTCCATGCCTTTGCCTCAGAAAAGAAAAAAGCAAGAGGACCAGGGTGAAGACCTGATGGGAGAAATATCCAAAAAGGTCCTTGGTCTCAGCATTGCCTTGTCAGAGTGTGCTCACTAGGGTCAAGGTACCTTTCTTCACTTTTTAGGTGAGGTGCGATCCTTGTGTGCTAGCCATGGACACATGGCAATTCTCCATGGGATTGTGGATTATGTGACCACTAGGAGTGTGCCATCAGAGCATTTTCTAGCTCTGTAGGTCGTATGTGAGAGGTCAGCCTGATTGCTAGGCTGATTTCCTCCCTTGTGTGAGATTATGGACTCTAGTGTGTGAGCCTTAGCCTCCATGGCTAAGTGGTGTGGCTGTGAGAGGACGGACTTGCCAAAGCTCTAGCTCTATATGTACTCCATCATTTTGAGTGATTGAACTACTATTCTTCAGGACAAGTGATACCCTTCCAATCACATATCCTCGCTGCTCCAAGGCTCCCTCTCTCCTCTAGATCCAATACATCCAGCACGCCATCGAACACTCTCACTTCAATACCACGCGGGATCTCCAACCACATCTCTACAATCCCAATCCCCTCAGCATACACCACATGATTATCATCCAAAGCAAGCAGATGGAGTGGAATGGAGAGCAGCTGCGTAAACCACTCCTTGTGGTGCGTCAGACTCTTGGTACATCTCGAGTTCTTATACCACGCCAGATCCGCCTTTTCCTTCTGCGCATGTCAGACTTTGCCATGAAGAGGCGGTCGCGCACCTCCTTGGCGACGTTCATGTTGCCAAAATGGCACACGCCCATCTGGTTTTTATGCTGCTGTCGCTAACGTTGCTGTGACTGCTGCTGCTGTTACTATGGAGATTGCTGCTTTTGCTGCTACTGCTCCTGCTCCTTCTGGTCCCTCTTAAACTTGAAGCACTCTTTCTTGTAGTGCCCTTCTTTCTGGCAATAGTGGCACTTGCCTTTCTTCTTGCCTCTCTGCTGCCAAGACTGCTGTTGCTGCTGGTTGCGTGAGCCCATGGCCATGAAAGCTGCTTCACTCTTGCTGATGCCGTCATTACCCTTTGCTGCATTGTGTCGCAGTTCTACCTATACCAGGTGCGTGTAGATGAAATCGAGGTTCAGAGTCGGCTGGCACTCTAACGTCTCTCGCACCGTGTCATAGCTCGTTAGGAGTCCTCTTAGTAAGAGGAGGATGAAGCGCGTATATTCCACAAGGTTGCCGGCCGCTTTCAGCTGCTTCGCGAGCTCCTTTGCCCTGTCCAAGTACGCCTCCATCCCTTTCATTCTTTTTTGGTGAGGTGAGTTGATTCTGTGCTAGCCATGGTTACATGGCAATTCTCCATTGGATTGTGGGTTATGTGACTACTATGAGTAAGCTATAAGAGTATTATCTAGCTCTCTAGGTCATCTGTGAGTTGTCAGCCTCATAGCTAGGCTGATTGCTTCCCTTGTATGAGATTATGGACTCTAGTGTGTGTCTTAGCCACCATGGCTAAGTGGTGTGGCTTGTTAGAGGACTGACTTGTCCAAGCTCTAGCTCTATATATACACTATCATTTTGAGTGATTTAATAACCATTATTTAGCACAAGTGATACCCTACCAGTCCCACATGCTTGCTGCTCCAAGACTCCCTCTCTCTTCTAGTTCCAACATCTTCTTGGAACCATCAAAATGGGCATCACCTACAACGGCAACGACAACAATACCATAGACTATACAGACGCAGATTGGGCTTCAGACTCTGAGGACGGCAAATCCATCTCTGACATGTGTTCCTCATTAATGGTGGGGTTATCGGCCGGTGCAGCAAGCGGCAAGAGGTCGTGGCCACCTCAACCACAAAAACTGAGTACGTCTATTGCAGCTTTGGAGCCGAGGAAGCAGTTTGGCTTTAGCATCTCACGGCAGAGTTGAGTGGGAGTGTAGCAGTTCCTGTTCTTGTACGCGTAGAAAACCAGAACGTAATTGCACTCGCCAAGAATCCTGAGCACCATACACGCACCAAGTACATTGACATCGCATATCACTTCATATGACACCTGGTGCAGGAAGTACTATCAAGCTAGATTTTACTCCAACCAGCAAGCAGGTCACTAATTTTGTGCACCAAACTAGTAACCCATGAGAAGCAGAAATCTGCATGAAAGCATGTGGACTCCGTCCACCCTGATTGCAGCAAAGTGGGAAGTTATTTGGAAAGGAGCCACCCTACTGAGTTTCAGGTCCACATGAGCAGATTCAAGGAAGCTACAAGATGCCTACTTAGATGGTTAATCTATCAGCTTCATTTGAAAGATGAGCTAGAAAATTATCTACGAT
The DNA here is from genome assembly GCA_023375785.1 of Penium margaritaceum. Classification (NCBI taxonomy): domain Eukaryota; kingdom Viridiplantae; phylum Streptophyta; class Zygnematophyceae; order Desmidiales; family Peniaceae; genus Penium; species Penium margaritaceum. The sequence continues at coordinate 321,528 of SZWC01000328.1, read as the reverse complement.
CCAAGTTTTAGTTCGATCCAATGATTGGATTGGGAGATATGAGTTTTCAAAGTTTTGGGGTCATCGACTGCCGGTGTTAGGGTGACCATGAGCGATGGCTCCAAGTCTTAGCCTTAAAATGAAAAACGCAAGGGGTCCAGGGTCAAGACCTGATGGGAGAAATATCCAAAAAGGTCCTAGATTCTTCCGTTGCCGTATCAGAGTGCATGCTAGGAAAAAGGTATCTCTCCTTAATTTTTAAGTGAGATGAGATCCTTGTGTACTAGCCTTGGAGACATGGCAATTCTTCAATCATTCTCTTGGGAAAGGAGCCATCCGGCTTAGTTTGAGGTCCATAGGAGCAAGTTCCAGGAAACTACTCTAGGTTTAGACCAAGGTGACTTGCTCCAAAGGAGCAGTGCATGCCTTGTCTATCTGGACCAGACTTAGGGGACTTATTCTTAAAGAGCAGTGTATGCCTAGTCTGTCTTGTACCTATCCAAAAATCAGCCATCGATAAGAAGCATACCAGATTAACAAACTCTCCCTCACACCTCTGTCCATTAGCTCTGAGATCTCTTCTCTCTCCGGGAGTCTTGGCCTCAGTCTTCGTCCGCTGCGTTGACCATACCGATGCCTCAAGTACCTTTAGAGTACAATTTGCTGTCCAGCGCCTTTGTCATGCAATCTACGAGCATCTTCCTGGTCTCCACGTGTTCCAGGTCCACGATCTCCTTTGCAACTAGGTCGCGTGAGTAGTGGTATCTGATATCGATGTGTTTGGTTGGTCGGGAGATGACATCATCCCGTGTAATTTTCATTGCACTCTTGTTATCGATACGGACCTCTGTTGCCTTCGTTTGTGGTAATTTCATCTCGGCAAGCAAACTGCATAGCTATTGTGTCTCCTTGCATGTTTCTGACAGAGCGATGTAATCTGCCTCAGCGGTAGAGAGGGAGACATAGTCTTGCTTTCTGCTTGCCCAAGAGACTGCACCACCATTCAAGAGGCATACAAAGCCCGAGGTGGACTTTGAATCATTGATTCTTCCTCCCCAGTCGGCTTCTTTGTAGCACAACAGTCGTACGGGTCAGATCCTTCTTGGCCTAAAAAATGGGAGTCCCATGTGTCCGGTCTTCTGTAGATAGTGCATGATACGCATGACTGTTTGCGAGTGCTGTGGTCCTGGATAGGCCACAAACCTGCTCACTTTTTCCACAGCATAGCAAATTTCAGGGCGTGTTCCTACCATGGCATACATGGGCTGCCAATAGAAGACTTGTAGGGAATGCTCTCCATCGCACATCGTTCTACTTCTGTGCTAGGACTCATGGAGGAGGAGAGCTTGATGTCTGTTGTCATGGGTGTGCTGATGGGCTTGCAGTTCTCCATGTTGTAGCGCGTGAGGACTTCCATGATGTACTTGGTCTGGTTCTGCTTCATGGTGCCTGCTGCTGGATTGCGGTGGGTGACTATCCTGAGGTAGAACTCGAGCGGACCAATGTCCGCTCGAGCCTTGGGAAAGGAGCCATCTGGCTCAGTTTCAGGTCCACAGCAGCAAGTTCCAGGAAAGTACCAGATGCCTGCTCAAATCGCCGATCCGACTTCACCATTAGAAAGAACTGGTGGCAAAATGTCTACGGTCCAAGTTTGAGGCCGATCCAACGGTCGGATTCGGAGATATGAATTTTCGAAGTTTCGGGGGTCATGGACCATCGATGTCTGGGTGGGCATGGGTGATGGCTCCATGCCTTAGCATGAGAAAAGAAAAAGGCAAGAGGTCCACGGTCAAGACCTGATGGGAGAAATATCCACAAAGGTCCTTGGTCTTAGGATTGCCTTGTCAGAGTGTGCTGACTAGGATAAAGGTACCTCTCCTTGCTTTTTAGGTGAGGTGAGATCCTTGTGTGCTAGCCATGGACACATGGCAATTTTCCATGGGTTTGTGGGTTATGTGACCACTAGGAGTGTGCCATGAGAGCATTCTCTAGCTCTCTAGGTCGTGTGTGAGTGGTCAGCCTGATTGCTAGGCTGATTTCCTCCCTTGTGTGACATTATGGACTCTAGTGTGTGAGCCTTAGCCTCCATGGCTAAGTGGTGTGGCTTGTGAGAGGGCTGACTTGCCCAAGCTCTAGCTCTATATGTACTCCATCATTTTGAGTGATTGAANTTTTAGGTGAGGTGAGATCCTTGTGTGCTAGCCATGGACACATGGCGATTCTCCATGGGTTTGTGGGTTATGTGACCACTAGGAGTGTGCCATGAGAGCATTCTCTAGCTCTCTAGGTCGTGTGTGAGTGGTCAGCCTGATTGCTAGGCTGATTTCCTCCCTTGTGTGACATTATGGACTCTAGTGTGTGAGCCTTAGCCTCCATGGCTAAGTGGTGTGGCTTGTGAGAGGGCTGACTTGCCCAAGCTCTAGCTCTATATGTACTCCATCATTTTGAGTGATTGAACAACCATTCTTCAGCACAAGTGATGCCATTCCAATCACATATGCTCGCTGCTCCAAGGCTCCTTCTCTCCTCAAGTTCCAACACTAATGGGCTTGCAGTTCTCCATGTTGTAGCGCTTGAGGACTTCCATGATGTACTTGGTCTGGTTCTGCTTCAAGGTGCCTGCTGCTGGATTGCGGTGGACGACTATCCTGAGGTAGAACTCGAGCGGACCAATGTCCTTCATCTTAAACATGTTGCTGAGATCTGTCTTCAGCTTGTTCAATAGCTCGACCAATGACAAGCAGATGATTAGGTCATCCACGTATAGTGGAACCAGCATCAAGTCTTGCTCATCCTCCCGCACATAGACACTGGGGTCATTCTTGCAAAGCGTGAAGGTAAGCCCGGCCATGAAGCTGTCCATCTCCTTGTACCACATCCTTGGGGCCTGTTTCAGCCTGTAGAGTGCTTTGACCAATTTCCAAACCTTGCTTTCTGGAGGTTTCACTCCCTCGAGCCTTCCATCAGCACTTCTTTGTCTAGGTTCCCGTAGAGGAGAGCTATCTTGACATCCATCTGGTGTACCTCTAGATATTTTGTAGTAGCGATATCCAATATGGATCTGATGGAGGTAAAGGTGATGATAGGTGCAAAGGTCTCCTCGTACTCTGAGCTTGCATGCTGGGAAAACCCCTTCACCACAACTCTTGCCTTGTACTTGTTGATAGTACCTATATGCTAGAACATTTTCCAGAAACCCATTTTGACCCCACCACGTGTGCGTTTGGGAGCTTGTCCACAAGAACCCATGTCCGTTCTCTTTAATGGATGCGAGTTCGCTATCCACTGCCCCCTTCCACTTGGTCGCATCTTGCATGTTCATAGCATCCGTTACAGTCACAGGCTCTCCTTGAGCCAAGTATGACCAGCAGAGTCCAGTCCATTCCACTCTCACCATCGTACTTGGATGGAGGTTTCTTCAGGCATGTACTATGCCAGAGTGTTGCTGGTGGTGCTTCAAGGCTTAGTTGCTTCTGTTCTTCTTGCGCTACCAGCGATTTGCTGTTTGAGAAAGAGCCACCGGCCTTAGAGTTTGACTTAGAGGCCTTGGACGACTCAGACTAAGTGTCAAAGTATCTCGCTGTGTCAGCCTGCATAGCCACTCTCCCTGGAGCACCATTTCCACTGGCACCATCTGCCACTTTTTTGGTGCCAGATCACCTGACTCGAGCAACACAACCCACTCTCCTAATTTGGGAGCATGCACTGGATCCACCGACTCTCCCTTGCCGAGCGTCCTTCCATCAAACTCAAAATCTTGACTCTTGATGAGCTTTCTAACTGCTTGGTCCCAGAGCCTGTACGCCTTGCGAACAGTATCGTAGCTGACCATTACACACTTATGAGTGCGTGTATCCAGCTTGCCACTTCTTTTTCCTGCTTGGATCTTTGCCCACGCAGTACAGCCAAAGATCCTGAAGTGTAAGGCATCTAGTTTCTTCCCTGATCAAGCATCCTGTGGCATCCTGAACTGCTTCTCTTGCTGCTTCTTACCACGCCTTCCAAGCGCGGCTGCCGAAATGAGATTCTCAAGGTAGCAAGCAGTTCTTGCAGCTTCAGCCCAGAAGCGAGGTGGGAGTTTGGCGTCAAAGAGCATACTTTGTATCATACCGAGGATAGTCTGGTTCATCTGTTCGGTAATGCCATTACTCTGGTTGGTGTAAGGCGTGGTGGTCTGATGGTTGATGTCGTATTGGCTCAACCAACCTTTGCACACCTTGTACTTACCACCATTGTCTGTCCGTAGTGCTTTGAACTTCTTGCTTGTCTGTCGCTCTACCATCGCGATAAACTTTTGCAGCTTCTCCTTGCAATTTTGGTCATCAATGAAGGTCAAGAAATACTTGCTACCGCCGTTCGAAAGGGTGCAGAATGGTCCGCACACATCAGAGTGAATCAGGTCCAAGATTGCTACCACACATTGCATGGCTCATAAAACTTCTTGCACTTTCCCTCATCCTTGGCCCTGCATCCCTCCATCCCATGAACCACTTTGTACTGTTGTATAACTTGCAATGTGCTCTTGGCCATACGGCCAAAGCGCCTGTGACAGAGCTCTGCATTTGTGTCGGTAGAGTTGGCGGCCATGGTGACGGCTTGTGGTGTAACATCAGGCTTTGGAGACTTGGACTCTTCAATCGTCGTATATTCCTCATTTGTAGTTTCAAGGGATTTGGTCTGCAGCATGTGAGCCCATCAACTCTTGACACCTGTGCTACAAGACTCTCCTTGGAATAGGAGATCTTGATGTCCTTGTTCTTGACAATCACAGCCTCTTCCTCCGTGAAGACGACCGTCATGTCATGGTTCGTGATTTTGCATAATGACAAGAGTTTTGCTGCAAAAGACGGCATGTAGACGACCTCATTCAGCTTCAAGTCTTTTTCAACAGTGTTCACATTAATACTGATGAACTTATCTCCCTCGTCTTGCGCATGGACAAGGCTGCCGTTGGCACACCTAAAACGATGTTCAGTCTTCCCAATGGAGATGAATCCATCCTTCTCCCTTGAAGAGTGGTGGTTCTTGCCAAAGTCAGGCCTGTAGGCTCCACGCTTGAGTAATGCCGCTCCCTTGGTTGCAGGCTCGCTCTCAGCCATCATGTTCGTCAACTCCTTACCCTTTCATTTGCTCTCATGTCTATGACCATGATCCCCGTCTTCCTTCTTGGGAGCCTTGCACTCCGGTGTCCAATGCCCAGGCTTGCCTCAGTTATGATACTTCCTAGGACGCTTTCAACTCTTTCGACCGTCACCATTCCCTTTTCCTCCACCACCATTGCTTTAGCTGCTACTCTGACCAGAAGAGGAGTTGTTGCCACGACCACCGTACTGTACAGCATAGGCTGAAATATTAGCCTCACTACCGTTGTGACGCATGGCCTCGTTGCGCACGTATTCAGACACTACCTCATAAGTCAAATCCTCCTCCTTCCCACCGCCAAAGACGGTGATCAGAGGATCCCAGCTTTCAGGTAGCGTCATGAGGAGGATTATGGCCTGCATGTTGGTGTCAATTTCCTAGTTTATTTTGGTCACTTGCTGCAGTAGTCCTTTAAACAAAAGCAGGAAGTCCGGAATCGACTCTTCCTCGCTCACCCTCATTGAAATCAGCTTTTGAAGGATGAAGAGGCGATTTACAAAAGCCGTTGATTGGTGTACTCGTGCAAGCTTCTCATAAGCCTTTGATGCATGTGTGATACCTTGGAGGTGCACATGCTGTGACTCATGCACTGATGTCTTAAGAATCGCAAGCACCATGTCATTTTTGACACTCCACACTTCATATCCAGGATCTGTTTTTAGATGTTCAAGCTCTTCTCCAAGGAAGATCTTCTGGTAGCCACGCATCCTCATGATAATCTCAAATTGCCATCTTCATTATGGAAAACCAAACCCTATGAAGTTTGACATCCTACCATTGACCTGCTTGAGAATGAACGTTATGGGTGCCCTCATACTGCTTCTTTGCATCTCTACTTCTCTATTTCATTGAGGCCGATGTAGGTTGAGGTGGGCTGTTATTTGCTACCAGTTTAGAAAGTGCAGATCTGTCGCTTACCCCTTTAGCCGTTGATCACCTGCAAACAGAGAAGAATACACACTAGCAAATCCAGGGTCGTGCCTCCAAGGGCAGAGCTTATCCTTGGCCTTTTTTCGCTAAGTGCCAGCACCCGCCGTTGGACCTGATGGATCAGATAGAGCAGATAAAGCTGATGGAGCTGATGTGTGCTACAAGACAGAGAGGGCGAGAGAGTGCATAAAAACGTGCCTTAGAACTAGTCAGTGTGGGCCCATAATCCTTTGTCAACTTGTCTGAGACGACGGTCTAGAAAACGGAATCTGACACAATGGCTCCTGTCGACCGCTCTTGGTATTGCAACCAAGAGAGAGTTGCCTTGTGATGAACATAATTGTCTTGTTTCTTTGTGAAATTTAAAACGTAGCACATACAAACTGAATTATTTTCACTAAGCTTTCCATTGAAGCAAAAACATTTGCATTCCATATGTACGTTTGGGAGAAACGCCATTTACAAGCTCGCGAGTGTGAGCTAGAGTAGGAACAGAATCATACCCTCTTTTCAAGAGGGCATATCTCTGAAAATCCCCTGTTGATCACCATATTTTATGGTACGATCTGAAAGGTTTTGAGCTGAATTTTCTATTGGTGGGCTAAGTATTTCGAAATTCCCAGACTGCTGGCCTCTACAGTCAGTTTTCTATCTGAATGATTTCTGGCAGAAGCAGCACCAAAAACAGGGGTAGCACTGCCACTCAAGGGCAGCGCTGAGCATCACCAAGGCTCAAAATGGCAGCAGCAGGCGTGGTAACAGCAGCCCAGCCCTTGGAGAGACTGGAAGGACGAGTCAATTTCATGTTTTGGAAGATCCGTACCCGCCTCCTTTTGGAGGAGAGGGGTTAATGGGAGGTGGTGAGCGGCGACGAGCGCGCTCTACCTCCACAAGCGAAAGGTACTACTGTAGCAGAGGTGGTGGCAGGGAAGACGCCGCAGAAAGGTGCAGCAGATGCAAGTTCATGTACAACTACAGCGGCGGCATATGAGGAGTGGAAGAAGAAGGACAGGCAGGCTTACAGGCTACTTATCAACACAATCTCAAACCCGCATCTTCAGTACGTGAGTGACAAGGCTACTGTAAAAGAGAAATGGGAAGAGTTCTGCAAGAAGTATGAGAGCAAGGATCCTGTATTCCTCATGCTTTTGGAGGAGAAGATGATGGCGTTGAAAATGGAGGGTGGCGAAGGGATGGAGGCGTACTTGGACAGAGCAAAGGAGCTCGCGAAGCCGCTGAAAGCGACAAGCAACCCTGTGGAAGACATGCACTTTGTCCTTTTCTTGCTGAGGGAACGCCAAACAAGCTATGACACGGTGCGAGAGATGTTGGAGTGCGAGCCAACTCTTGACCTCGACTTCATCCGCATGTACTTGGTGCACGTAGAGCTGTGTTGCAATACCGCATTGTGCAATGGCGGCAGCAGCAGTAGTGAAACAGCTTTCATGACGATGGACTCACGCAACCAGGAGCAGCAACAGTCCGCGTAGCAGAGAGGGAAGAACAAGGGCAAGTGCCATTATTGCGCGAAAGAAGGGTACTACAAGAAGGAGTGCTTCAACTTCAAGAGGGACCAGAATGAGTAACAACAGCAGCAACAAAAGCAGTAATCTCCACAAAAACAGTAGTAGTAGTCAAAGCAACCTCAGCAACAATATCAGCAGCAGCAGCATGTCAGACTTTGCCAGACTGGTTTTGCTGCTTGTAATACTGACAAGCAGCCTGTTCTTCTTCCACTCCTCATATGCGACCGCTCCAGTTGTAGATGAACTTGCATCTACTGCATCTTTCTGCGGCGTCTTTCCTCCCACCACCTCCACTACAGTGATGCCTTTTGCGTGTGGAGGCGGAGCGTGCTCGTCGCCGCTCACCATCTCCCACAAGCCCCTCTCCTCCAAAAGGAGGCGGGTATGACTCATCCAAAACGTGAAGTCGGCGTGTCCTTCCAGCCTCTCCAAGAGGTGGGCTGCTGTTACCACACCTGTTGCTGCCATTTTGAGCCTTGGTGATGCTCAGCGCTGCCTTTGAATGACGGCGCTACCCTTGCTTTTGCTAATGCTTCTGCCATGAATCTGTCTGACAGAAAATGGACTGTAGAGGCCAGCAAACTGGGAATTTTGAAAAACTGAGCCCACTCCTGGAAAATTCAGCTCAATACCTTTCATAAAACAAAGTCATCAAAAGGGGATTTTCAGAGATATGTCCTTTTGAAAACAGGGTATACTTCTGCTCCTACTCCATGTCACTCAAGCCAGCTTTTAAACAGCGTTTCTCCCAATGTACTAAATAGTTTTGCACCAATGGAAAGCTTAGGAAAACTACTTCAATTCCTATGTGCTATGTTTTAAAATAGTCAAAGATACGAGAGTTTTGGTCATCACAAGGCGACAGTCTTACTCAGAAAGAAGAGTGTAGCTGTGGTCGACCTTGTTTTGAGCCTAACACTCAATCTGACTGTTTGATCTTTGCGATTTTACGTTTGTTTGAAAGCTTGTCTCTTGAACTTTAGGATCTAGTAGTCTAGTCTCAAATTTGGTGATGGTTTCATCCCAACCCGTCACTCTCAAAATGACGGCCTGTGCTGGCTGAAAGTGGCAGAACTTGGCTCTGATACCAAGTGTTGGAACTAAAGGAGAGAGGGAGCCTTTCACCAGCCAGCATATGGAACTCGAACGGCATCACTTGTGCTCAAGAATGGTTGTTGAATCACTCAAAATGATGGAGTATATATAGAGCTAGAGCTTGGGAAAGTCAGCCCTCCCACAAGCCACACCAGTTAGCCATGGAGGGCAAGGCTCACACACGAGAGTCCATAATCTCAGACAAGGGAGGAAATCAGCCTAGCAATCAGGCTGACCACTCACACACGACCTAGAGAGCTAGAAAATACTCTCATGGCACACTCCTAGTGGTCACATAATCCACAATCCCATGGAGAATCGCCATGTATCCATGGCTAGCACACAAGGATCTCACCTCACATAAGAAGTAAGGAGAGGTACCTTTTTCCTAGTCAGCACAACCTCACAAGGCGATCCAAGAATCTAGGACCTTTTGCATATTTCCCCCATCAGGTCCTGACCCTGGACCTCTTGCCTTTTCTTTTCTCAGGCTAAGGCATAGAGCCATCGCCCACGGTCACCCGGATATCGGCGATCCATGATCCCGAAAACTTTGAAAATTCATATCTCCCAATCCGACTGTTGGATTGGCCTCAAACTTGGAACGTTTTGCCACATGATCTTTGAAATGGCCAAGTCTGATGGAAAATCGGAGTAGGCATCTGATAGTTTCTTGGAACTTGCTTCTATGGACTTGAAACTGAGCCGGATGGCTCCTTTCCCAACACCCGTACACCTTGTATGTAGTCTCGTATCCGAACATTATACACTTACGAGTGCGTGCATCAAGCTTGCCACTTCCGTCTCCTGCTTGGACCTTTGCCCACGTAGTACAGCCAAATACCCTTAGGTGTGAAACATCTGGCTTCTTCCGTGACCAAGCCTCCTATGGCGTCTTGATTTGCTTCTCTTGCTGCTTCTTAACACGCCTTCCAAGGACGGTTGCCGGAGTGAGATTCACAAGGTAGCAAGCAACTCTTAGAACTTCAGCCCAATAGCGAGGTGGGAGTTTGGCATCAAAGTGCATACTTTGTCTCATACCGAGAATAGTCTGATTGATGCCCTATTCGCTCAACCAGTTTTTGCATGCCTCGTACTCACAACCGTTGTACGTACACAGTGCCTTTACCTTCTTGCTTGTATGTTACTCTACCATCGCGACAAACTCTTGAAGCTTCTCCTTGACCTCTCCATTTGTCTTGAGGAAGTAGATCCACATCTTGCGACTGTGGTCATCGATGAAGGTCAAGAAATATTTACTACTGCCGTTCGAAGGAGTACGGAATGGTCCATCCACATCAGAGTGAATCGGGTCCAAGATTGCTGCCGCATGTTGTCCATGATATTCAAAGGGCTTTCTCTTCGCCTTGGCTTGGAGCCATGGCTGACACAGCTTTTTATATTTTCCCTCATCCTTGGCCTTGCTTCCCTCCATTCCATGAACAACTTCGTGCTTCTGCATAGCTTGTAGTGTGTTGCCAGCTACATGGCCAAACAGCCTATGCTACTGCTAAGCATCTGTGCCGGTGGACCTCACCGTCATGGTGACGGCTTGTGGTGGAATATCAGGCTTTGGAGACTTGGGCTTTTCAACCGTCTCATACCTCTCACTTGTACTCTCAAGGGCTGTGGTCTACAGGACGTAGAGCCCATCAACTATTGGGACTTGTGCGACAAGACTCTCCTTAAGATAGGAGATCTTGATGTCCTTGTTCTTGACTATCACAACCTCCTCCTTTGTGAAGATGACCGTCATGACAAGGTCTGTGATTTTGCTCACTCATAAGAGGTTTGCTACAAAAGACAGCTTGTAGATGACGTTCTCTAGCTTCAAGTCTTTTTCAGCATTGTTCACGTTGATGCTGATCAACTTATCTCCCTCGCCTTGCGGATGGACAATGCCGCTGTTGGCACACCTTAGTCGAGCCGTAGGCTCCATGCTTGAGTAATGCCGCTCCCTTAGTTGCCAATACGCTCTAAGTCATCATGTTTGTCAACTTCTTCTTACCCTTTCCTTTGCCCTCATATCTACGACTATGATCTCCATCTGCCTTCTTCGGAGCCCTGCACTCCCATGCCCAATGCAGGCTTGCCACTGTTATGGTACTTCCCAGGACACTTTGAACTGTTTCCACCGCTATCATTGCCTTTTCCTCCACTTCCACCGCTTCTACTGCTGCTCTGATTAGAAGAGGAGTTGTTACCACGACCGTCGTACTGTGCAGCATAAGCTGAAGTATTAGCCTCACTACCGCTGCGACGCATGGCATCGTTTCGCAGGTACTTGAATTCTGCCTCATACGTCAAATCCTCCTCCTTCCAACCGCCAAAGACGGTGATGAGACGATGTCAACCTGCCTGTGACGACGGTCTAGAAAACGGGTTCGGACACAATGGTTCCCGCCGACTTCTCTTAGTATTGCAATCAAGAGATGATATCACCCTCTGAGTCAAGTTTCCATACTGAGCAGTTCATAGGAATCACTTCCTTATACCGTGTCCTTACCACCAAGTGACTTTTGCGCAAGGAGCGAACAACTGGGGCTAAGAGCAACAAATGCTTCTTTACTCTCTACCTCTGTTGGACAACTCCGTTAGGAGTCTCAAAGGTAAGAACTGTACTTAATGACAGGCAACTAACAGGTTCTTATAGTCCTATAGACAAGCTCTAGCCTACGCGTATACTGGCTCTTGGATGAGCCACTTTCGGTGTAATCTGGATAGCGTCATCCCCCTTCCTACATGGCGCTCCCTGTGACCGCCAAGTGGTGTCAGCCACCAGGAAGGACCTTGAAATGTTCTAAAATGTCTCTTAGTATCTTCCTCTCCCCCTCTTTGTCACAAAGAAAATCAGTCACCAGGCTGCGATTTGAACCAGTGACCTCTCGCTCCAAAGACTAACTCTGGCACGTCTAAGCCACAAGGAATTGTCCTAGGTAGCGTTTGCTGGCTATACTATGCAGATTAGACCAAAGGGACTTGCTCCAAAGGAATTGTACATGCCTTGTCTATGTGGACCAGACTTAGGGGATTTACTCCAAGGGAGTAGTGAATGCTTAGTACGTCCTTTGCCTGTCCAAATATCAACCATGGACAAGGAGTATAGCAGGTCAACAGAGGATCCCAGCTTTCAGGTAGTGCCATGAGGAGGATCATGGCCTGCATGTTAGTGTCGATTTCCCAGTTCATTTGCATCACTTGCTACAGAAATCATTGAAAGTGCAACAAGAAGTTCGAAATTGACCCTCCGTTTCTAACCTTGATCGTAATCAACTTTTGAGAGATGAAGAGACGATTTGTGAGAGCCGTTGATTGGTATACACTTTCAACCTTCTCATAAGCCTTTGAAGCATGTGAGATACCTTGGAGGTGGACATGCTGTGACTCATACACTGATGTCATAAGAATCGCAAGCGCCATGTCATTTTTGACACTCCATGCTTCATATCCAGGATCTCAGTTTTGGATGTTCAACCTCTTCTCCAAGGAGCATCTTCAAGTAGCCACGCACCCTCATGACAATCTCAAATTGCCATTTCTAGAAGGGAAAACCAAACCCTGTGAACTTTGACATCCCACCGTTGACCTACTCAAGAGTGAGCGTCACGAGTGTCGTCATACTGCTTCTCTACTTCTCTCCTTCCTTGAGGCCGATCTAGGCTGATGTAGGCTGTTGTCTGCTACTGGTTTAGGAGGTGCAGATCCGTCCCTTACCCCTTAGCCGTTGATCACTTGCAAACACAAAAGAACGTACACTAACAAACCCAGGGTCGTGCCTCCAAGGACAGAGCTTATCCTGAATAGGGCCCAAGGGTCTTACCTCCAAGGGCAGAGCTTATTGTTGGCCCTTGTTTGCTTGGTGCCAGCACCCGCCGTTGGAACTAATGGAGGAGATGGAGCAGATGGAGCTGATGGAGCTGATGCGCGCTATAAAACAAAGAGGGCAAAAGAGTGCGCAAAAACGTGCCTTACAACTAGTCAGTATGGGCCCATAATTCTTTGTCAACGTGCCTGAGGCGAAAGTCTAGAAAACTGGTTTCAAGACAATGGTTCCTGCCGACCTCTCTTGGTATTGCAACCAAGCAATCATATTACCCTCAGAGCCAAGATTCCACACCAAGCAGTTCATAGGAATCACTTTCTTGCATTGTGTCCATAGCACGTGGTCACTTTTGCGCGAGGAGCAAACTCCTAGGGCTTAGACGAACCAATTCTTCCAAAGTATCTTTCTCAGGTAGACAACTCTATTAGGAGTCTCAAACGTACGACTATACTCAACTGACAGGTTCTTATAGTCCTAGAGCCAGCCTCTAGCCTCGACGAGCACTGGCTCCTTGGATGAGCAATTTTGGATACAATTTGGATTACGACATCCCCCTTGCCTACATTGCACTCTGTGCAACCGCCAAGTGGCGCAAGCCACTAGGAAGGACATTGGAATGTTGTAAGATGTCTCTAAGAACCTTGTTGTCCCCTTTTTGGTCACAAAGAAAACTAGTCATTGGGCTGGGATTTGATCCAGTGACCTCTCGCTCAAAAGACTAACTCTGGAACGTCTAAGCCACAAGGAGTTGTTGTAGGTAGTGTCGGCACTTTGAGGATGTTTAGTCGCAATTCGGCATGGCAGAGGCCTAACCTTTTGGCACGGTGCTTGAGATGCGGTAGTATCTCGTGAGCTTCAATGAAGAACCACATGCAGCTGAGCGGCACAAGTACTAGAGTGCAGTCGGCAGTCTTAAGTACCTGATGGTAGCAACCAGGCCGGACCTCGCACAGGCTCTTAGCGCTCTGAGCCAGCACATGACGAACCCCAGACCTGAGTACCAAAAGGTAGTGAAGCGGATCTTATGCTACCTTGTTGGTACCATCAACATCGGCATCAACTACTACGGCAACGAAAACAACATCATCACCTATATACATGGAGATTGGACTTCAAACCCTGAATATCGCAATTCCATCTCTGGACATGTGTTCCTCATGAATGGTGGGGCCATCAGCTGGTGTACTTGGCGGCACGAGGTCGTGGCCACCTCAAGCATGGAAGTTGAATATATCTTTCTCAGCTTTGGAGTCAAGGAAACAGTTTGGTTTCAACATCTCATGGCGGGGATGAGTGGGAGTCTACCAGTTCTTATTCCTGTATGCATCGACAACCAGGGCGCAATCGCACTCGCCAAGAATCCTCAGCACCATACACGCACGAAGCACATTGACATCGCATATTCCTTCATCAGGTACATGGTGTAGGAGGGTACTATCAAGCTGGAGTTTACTCAAACAAGCAAGCAGGTAACTGAATTGTGCACCAAGCCAGTGACTCATGAGAAGGAGCAGTTTTACATTAAGGCATGTGGACCAAGTCCACACGGACTACGTCAAAGTGGAAGATTATTGGGAAAGGAGCCATCTGGCTTAGTTTAATGCCACATGAGCAAGTTCTGAGAAACTATCAGATGCGTACTCCGATCGTTAATTTCACTTCACCATTTCAAAGATCAGGTGGCATAATGTATACCATTCAAGTTTGATGCCGACCCAAAGGTTGGATTGGGGGATATGAATTTTCAGAGTTTCCGGGATCATCGACCGCCGATATCTGGATCACCATGGCAATTGCTCCATGCCTTAGCCTGAGAAGAAAAAGGCAAGAGGTCGAGGCTCAAGACCTGATGGGAGAAATATCCAAAAAGGGTCATAGATTCTTGTTGGGAAAGGAGCCATCTGGCTCAGTTTCAGGTCCACAGGAGCAAGTTCCAGGGAAGTACCAGATGCCTGCTCCGATCGCCTATCCCATTTCACCATCGGAAAGATCAGGTGCCAAAATGTCTACGGTCCAAGTTTGAGGCCGATCCAACTGTCGGATTGGGAGATATGAATTTTCGAAGTTTTGGGGGTCATGGACCGTCGATGTCTGGGTGGGCATGGGTGATGGCTCCATGCCTTAGCCTGAGAAAAGAAAAAGGGCAAGAGGTCCAGGGTCAAGACCTGATGGGAGAAATATCCAAAAAGGTCCTTGGTCTTAGGATTCCCTTGTCAGAGTGTGCTGACTAGGATAAAGGTACCTCTCCTTACTATTTAGGTGAGGTGAGATCCTTGTGTGCTAGCCATGGACACATGGCGATTCTCCATGGGTTTGTGGGTTATGTGACCACTAGGAGTGTGCCATGAGAGCATTCTCTAGCTCTCTAGGTCATGTGTGAGTGGTCAGCCTGATTGCTAGGCTGATTTCCTCCCTTGTGTGAGATTATGGA
>SZWC01000328.1:231006-303621 GCA_023375785.1 Penium margaritaceum | reverse complement strand
GCGTTGCAGTGCATGGGGTTTGAGCGCAGCGAGTGTGACTACAGCGTGTATCGCTGGCAGCATGAGCATGAGATCCTCATCATCATTGTCTATGTGGATGACATGCTCCTCCTTTCCAACAGCATGTCTGCACTGCAGGATTTCAAGGAAGCCATGCAGGAGCCCTTCCAGATGTCTGATCTCGGGGAGGCATCATACTTCCTCGGTATCCAGATCACGCGTGACCGCAAGTCACGCTCTCTCTCGCTGCAGCAGAGCCGCTACATCAAGGATGTTTTACAGCGGTTCGGCATGGCAGAGGCAAAACCCATCGGCACGCCGCTGGAGACGCGGCAGTACCTCGTGAGCTTCAATGGAGAAGCAAATGCAGCTGAGCGGCAGAAGTACCAGAGCGCCGTCGGCAGTCTCATGTACCTGATGGTGGCAACCAGGCCGGACCTCGCACAGGCTGTGAGCGCTATGAGCCAGCACATGGCTAATCCCGGACCGGAGCACCAGAAGGCAGTGAAGCGGATCTTCCGCTACCTTGCTGGAACTATCAATATCGGCATCACCTACAACGGCAATGACAACAGCATCATCGGCTACACAGACGCAGACTGGGCTTCAAACCCTGAGGACCGCAAGTCTATCTCTGGACATGTGTTCCTCATGAACGGTGGAGCTATCAGCTGGTACAGCAAGCGGCAGGTGGTCGTGGCGACCTCGAGCACAGAAGCTGAGTACGTATCTCTCAGCTTTGGAGCCAAGGAAGCAGTTTGGCTCCAACGTCTCATGGCAGAGATGAGTGGGAGTGCAGCAGTTCCAGTTCCTGTGCGCGTCGACAACCAGAGGGCAATCGCACTCGCCAAGAATCCTGAGCACCATGCACGCACCAAGCACATTGATATCGCATATCATTTCATCAGGCACATGGTGGAGGAGGGTGCTATCAAGCTGGAATTTACTCCAACCAGCAAGCAGGTCGCTGATTTCTGCACCAAGCCAGTGACCCGTGAGAAGCAGCAGTTCTGCATGAAGGCATGTGGACTCAGCCCACTCTGACTGCGGCAAAGTGGGAGATTGTTGGGAAAGGAGCCATCTGGCTCAGTTTCAGGTCCACAGGAGCAAGTTCCAGGGAAGTACCAGATGCCTGCTCCGATCGCCTATCGGACTTCAGCATTGGAAAGATCAGGTGCCAAAATGTCTACGGTCCAAGTTTGAGGCCGATCCAACGGTCGGATTGGGAGATATGAATTTTCGAAGTTTCGGGGGTCATGGACCGTCGATGTCTGGGTGGGCATGGGTGATGGCTCCATGCCTTAGCCTGAGAAAAGAAAAAGGCAAGAGGTCCAGGGTCAAGACCTGATGGGAGAAATATCCAAAAAGGTCCTTGGTCTTAGGATTGCNTTTAGGTGAGGTGAGATCCTTGTGTGCTAGCCATGGACACATGGCGATTCTCCATGGGTTTGTGGGTTATGTGACCACTAGGAGTGTGCCATGAGAGCATTCTCTAGCTCTCTAGGTCGTGTGCGAGTGGTCAGCCTGATTGCTAGGCTGATTTGCTCCCTTGTGAGAGATTATGGACTCTAGTGTGTGAGCCTTAGCCTCCATGGCTAAGTGGTGTGGCTTGTGAGAGGGCTGACTTGCCCAAGCTCTAGCTCTATATGTAATCCATCATTTTGAGTGATTGAACAACCATTCTTCAGCACAAGTGATGCCCTTCCAATCACACATGCTCGCTGCTCCAAGGCTCCCTCTCTCCTCAAGTTCCAACAATTCTTAGGTTGCCTTGTCAAAGTGTGGTGACTAGGAAAAAGATATCTCTCCTTACTTTTAAGGTGAGGTGAGATCCTTGTATGCTAGCCATGGAGACATGGCGATTCTCCATGGGATTGAAGGTTATCTGACCTCAAAAAGTGTGCCATGAGAGTATTTTCTAGCTCTCTAGGTTATGTATGAGTGGTTAGCCTCATTGCTAGGCTGATTTTCTCTCAGGTGTGAGATTATGGACTCTAGTCTGTGAGCATTAGCCTCCATTCCTAAGAGGTGTAGCTTGTGAGAGGGCTGACTTGCCCAAGCTCTAGCCCTATATGTACTCCATCATTTTGAGTGATTCAACAACCATCCTTTAGCACAAGTAATGCCTATCCAGTCCCAGATGTTTGCCGCTCCAAGGTTCCCTCTCTCCTTCAGTTCCAACAAGAGCGTACCGGCAAACAAGGGAGCGACACTACTCAAGCGTGGGGCCTATGGGCTTGATTTGGCACAAACCACCTCTCTTCAAGGGAGAAGGATGGGTTCATTTCCATCGAGGACGACGAAGGTCACTCTAGGTGTGCCAACGGCTGTCTTGTGCATGCGCAAGGTGACGGAGATATGTTGATGCGCCTCAATGTCAACGTTGCTGATAAACACTTGAAGTCGGAGAACTTCATCGACATGCCCTCTTTTGTGGCAAACCTCTTGTCAGTGTCCAAAATCACGGACTACAACATGACGGTCGTCTTCACCGAGCAAAATGCCGTGATTATCAAGAACAAGCTTATTCAGATCTCCTATCCCAAGGAAAGTCTTCTCGTACAAGTCCTAAGAATTGATGGGTTCTACGTACTGCACACCAAGGCCTTTGAGAATACTAATAAGGGATCTGAAAAGGTTGAAGAGCCCAAGTCTCCAAAGCTTGTTATTGCACCAGAGGCCATCACCATGGCGGCGAACTCCTACAACAGAGATGCTGAGCTGTGGCAGAGGCAGTTTGGCCATGTGGATGACAAACCACTGCAAGCTATGTAGGAGACAAAACGATTCATGGGATGGAGGGTGTCAAGGACAAGTTCAAGAAGGTGTGTGAGCCATGCCTCCAAAGCAAGGCAAAGAGAAAGCCCTTTGAGCGTAATGGGTAATGTGCGGCAATAATCTTGGACGTGATTCACTATGATGTGTGTGGACCATTCGGGAAAACCGGAACAACAAGTACTTCTTGGCAACAAGTACTTCTAGGCTTTATTGATGATTACAGTCGTAAGATATAGATCTTCTTCCTCAAGACAAAGGAAGAGATGAAGGAGAAGGTGCAAGAATTTTGCCATACTAGAGTAGCATACAAGCAAGAAGATCAAGGCAATACGCACAGACAACGGTGGTGAGTACGAGGCGTGGAAAGGCTGGTTGAGCCAATACGGCATGAACGACCTGACCACCATGCTTTATACCCCCCAGAGTCATGCCGTTGCCAAGCGGATGAACCAGACCATCCTCGGTAGGACACGAAGCATGCTCTTCGACGCCAAACTCCCACCTTGATTCTTGGCTGAAGCTACAAGAACTCCTTGCCTCCTTGTGAATCTCACTTCCGCAATCGAGCTTGGAAGGCGTGGTAAGAAGTAGCAAGAGAAGGAGGTTAGGATGCCACAGGAGGCCAAGTCAAGGAAGAAGGCAGATGCTCCACACTTGTGGGTCTTTGGCTGTACTCCTTGGGCAAAGGTCCAAGTAGGAGAAGAAAGTGGCAATTGTTGACCTGATATGCTCCTTGTCCATCGCTGATATTTGGACAGGCACAAGATGGACTAGGCATGCACTGGTCCTTTGGAGTAAGTCCATTAAGTCTTGTCCTGATATACAAGGCACGTGCTACTCCTTTGGAGCAAGTCCCCTTGGTCTAACCTGGATAATATAGCCATCAAACTCTACCTAGGACGTCACTAGGTAAATTCCCAGACCAGTGACTAATATTCTTTGCGACCAAAAGGGGGACATGAAGGTTTTAAGAGATATATTAGAATATTCCAAAGTCCTTCCTCGTGACTAGTCCCACTTGGCGATCACAACGAGTACCATGTTGGAAGGGGGATGACTTAATCCAGATTGCCCCCAAAGTCGCTCATCCAAAGGAGCCACTACATGCTTAGGCTAGAGGCTGGCTCTAGGAATATAAGAACCTATAAATTACCTATCATTTAGTATACTTCTTACCTTTAATCCTCCTAACAGAGTTGTCCACTAGAGGTAGAGACTAAAGAAATATTGGTTTGGTCTAAGTCCTAGGAGTTTTTTCCTCGCGCGAAAGTGACTAAGTGCTAAGGACGTAGTGAAAGGAAGTGATTCATGTGAACTGCTCAGCATGGAACCTGGGCTCATAGGATGATATCATCTCTTGGTTGCAATACAAAGAGCGGTCGGCTGGAACTCTTGTGTCGGAACCCGTTTTCTAGACCGTCGCCTCAAGGAGGTTGACACCAAGCGGCTGGAAAGCTCATTAGGAGTCAAGATGTGGACTTTGAAGAAAGGACGCTCGGCAAGGGAGAGTCACTGGATCCTGTATTAGCTCTAAAATCATGAGAGTATTTTGTGTTGCTTGAGTCAGGTGATCAGGCACCAGAGAACTGACAGATGGTGCATATGAAGGATGGTGCTCGAGGGAGAGTGGTTGTGCAGGCTGACAGAGTGACGGACTATGACACTGCGTCTGAGTCGTCCGAGGCCTCTAAGTCAAACTCTAAGGCCGATGGCCCTTCCTCAAACAACGGATCACTGGCAGCGCATGAGGTACAGAAGCAACTAAGTCTTGAACCACCACCAGCAATACTCTGGTGTAGTATGCACCAGAAGAAACTTCTCTCCAAGTACGATGCTTAGAGTGCGGAATGGACCGGACTCAACTCGTCATGCTTGGCTCAGAAAGGGTCTGTGACCGTAACAGAGGCTATGAACGTGCCAAGAGCGGCCAAGTAGGAGGCACTGGATAGCATATTCACATCCATTGAGGAGAATGGAATATGGGTTTTGTTAGACTAGCCTCCAAACGTGCACTTGGTGGGGTCAAACTGGGTAAGGGTGTAAGTCAAAAACTAAGAATCGAGATAGAGAATCACAATTCCGAGACTGGTCTCCAAATCGCAACTGCCGTTCTGGGACTCAGAATCGTGATTCCCACTTATGTGTCTATGGCTATAGGGAACGAGGTAAGAAAAGTCTCTAACAGAAAACAATAAAGGTATGTTGGACAAATGGATATGTAAACACTCATATGTACTCCTAAGGTATATATTCGAAAGATTAAAACTATCAAAGTCATCAAATCCAAGGTTTGGGTTTTAACATATGTCCCCAATGTTGTGATTCTGATTGGCCAGAATCGTGATTCTCAACGGCTAGAATCGTAATCGCAACACAAAGTCTCAGAACTGAGATTCCAAGACTGGTCTTGAAATCACAATTCCGAGTCTGGTCTTAGAATCGCAAGACCAGACTTGTTTTCACCCTTAAAAGATATGATTCGCATGAAGTTCAAGCAGGATAGTAGTACCAATAAGTACAAGGAGAGAATTGCGGCGAAAAAGTTTTCCCAGGGTGTAGGCTCAAAGTACGAGGAATCCTTTGCACCTGTCGTCACCTTTGCCTCCATGACATCCATGTTCGGCATCACTCTTGGAAAAGACCTGGTGGTCCACAAGATGGACGTAGCTAAGGAGGTACGCGACCACGTCTTCATGGATAAGGCTCACATGTCGCAGAAGGTGAAGGCGGATTGAGCGTGGTACAAGGAGTCGTGGTGTACCAAGAGCGTGAAGCATCACAAGGAATGGTTTACGCAGCTGCTGTCCATTCCCCCCCAACCGATTGCTTTGGATGATGATCGGGTGGTGTATGCATGGGGGATTAGGATTCTGGAGATGTGGTTAGAAACCTCGCGTGGCATTGAAGTGGGAGTGTTCCATGGCGTACCATATGTACCTGATGCTTTATTCAACCTTCTCTCAGTGCCCTCTCTCACGAACACAAGTGTTCGAGTTGTCTTTGACGACGGCTATGCCTATATCCTCGACAAGGAAAAGGGAGAAGAGTTGGCCAGGTTGGTAAAGGAAGACGACATGTACCGCCTGTTGGAAGAGACCAAGATCCCGCGTGAGCAGAGTCTTGCAGCAGTGGTACAGGCGATAGATCGTGAAATCTGGCATGCATGCTATGGCCACATCGGCATGCGTGCATTACAGCAACTTCAAACGACGCAGATGGTGAGTGACTTACCCACCATTTCCAACTTTGACCAGAAGTTATGCATCGGCTGTTTCGAGGGGATGCAACATTGCAAGGAGTTCTCTAGAGCAGGGGAGTATGTAAAGGAGGTGTTCGAACCAGTCCACACAGATTTGTATGCCCCGCTCAAGACTCAAAGCTTTGGAGGCTCTAGGTATTTTCTCACCTTCTTTGGTGATTTCAGCCGTTATACTGCTTTGTACTTCCTTTCCTCCGAGGACCACCACTTAGACAAGTTCAAGGATTTCAAGGCCATGGTGAAGAACCAGACTGGCAAGAAAATCAAGGCGCTACGACGCGACCGCGGTGGAGAGTACCTGAACAAGGAATTCTAAACATGTGGGACTGAAACAGCATTACTTGTACTGAAGAATGGTTATTGAATCACTCAAATTGATGGAGAATATATGAGCAAAAGCTTGGGCAAGTCAGTCCTTTCACAAGCCACACCACTTAGCCATGGAGCCTAAGGCTCATACACTACAGTCCATAATCTCACGTAAGAGAGGAAATCAGCCTAGCAATCAAGTTGACCTCTCAGATACAACCTAGAGAGGTAGAAAACATTGAAACTAGAGGAAAGAAGGCCTAGGATCAGCAAGCATGTGGCATTGGAAGGTAATCACTTGTGCTGAACAATGGTCGTTGAATCACTCAAAATGATGGAGTAAATATATGTTGGATCTGGAGGAGAGAGGGAGCCTTGGAGCACTGAGCATGTGGGACTGGAAGGCCATCACTTGTGCTGAAGAATGGTTATTGAATTACTCAAAATGACGGTGTAAATATAGAGCTAGAGCTTGGGCATGTCAGCCCTCTCACAAGCCACACCACTTAGCCATGGAAGCTAAGGTTCACCTACAGTCCCATGGAGAATTGCCATGTGTCCATGGCTACTACACAAGGATCTCACCTTACCTAAAAAGTAAGGAGAAGTACCTTTTTCCTAGTCAGCACACTCTGAGAAGGCAACCAAAGAATCTAGGACCTTTTCGGATATTTCTTCCATCAGGTCTTGACCCTGGACCTCTTGCCGTTTTTCTTTTCTCAAGCTAGACATGGAGCCATCGCCCATGGTCATCCAGATATCCTCGGTCGATGACCCTGGAAACTTTGAAAATTCATATCGTCCAATCCAACCGTTGGATCGGCCTCAAACTTGGACCGTAGATATTTTCCCACCTGATCTTTCCAATGGTGAAGTCGGATGCCGATATTGATGGTTCCAGCAAGGTAGCGGAAGATCAACTTCACTGCCTTCTGGTGCTCAGGTCCGAGATTAACCATGTACTGGCTCACGGCCCCAACAGCCTATGCGAGGTCCGGCCTGGTTTCCACCATGAGGGACATGAGGTTGGCCACTACGCTCTGGCACTTCTGCCACTCAGCTGCATTTCCTTCTCCATTGAAGATCACGAGGTACTGCCGCATCTCCAGTGGCGTGCCGATGGGTTTGGCTTCTGCCATGCCGAACCGCTGCAAGATATCCTTGATGTAGCAGCTCTGCTGCAGCGAGAGAGAGAGAGAGAGCGTGATTTATGATCACGCGTGATCTGGATACCGAGGAAGTATGATGCCTTTGCGAGATCAGACATCTGGAAGCGCTCCTGCATGGCTTCCTTGAACTCCTGCAGTGCAATCATGCTGTTGGAAAGGAGGAGCATGTCATCCACATAAACAATAATGATAAGGACCTCATGCTCATGTTGCCGGTGATAGATACTGTAGTCACACTTGCTGCGCTCGAACCCTATGAACTGCAACGCCGCATCCAACTTTTGGTTCCAAGTATGCGATACTTGCTTGAGGCCGTACAGCGACTTCTGCAGCTTACAAACTAGGAGCTCTTGGCCATCCATGACGAACCCTTTCGACTGCTCCATGTAGATTTCTCCTCTAGGTCACTGTTCACGAACGCCGTCTTGTCGTCCACGTGGAGGACCTCAAAGTCCTCTGCTGCTGCATAGGAAAGAAGCGTAGGCACAGAGGCAAACTTTGCAACAAGAGCAAAGATTTCCATGTAGTTGATGGTTTCCGGCTGCGAGTAGCATTTGGTGACCAGCCTTGCCTTGTAAACTTCCTGGTTGCCATCTGCTTCTCACTTCTTCTTGAACACCCACTTGCATTTAATCACCTTACGTCCAGGCGGACGCTTAGTCAGCTCCCACGTACCGTTGTCGAGCTACGACTGTATCTCTTGCTACACAACTTCTGCCCAATCTGCTGCATCTGGTGCATCCATGGCCTCCTTGTACGACGTCGGCTCATCAGAAACCCGCTACAACTGCGATGTTCATCTTGTTTGGTTTCTAGAGCATCCAAAAATGCCCGCGCTCACCAGGCTTGTAGTGCACCGTGAGAGGGTACCTACGACCTGGTGTTGGAGCGTTAGCAGGCGCGTAGCGCGGTGCTGCTCTAACGACGGCCCTTGCTGATGGCAATGCATCTTCTTCCTCTTCTTCTGCCGATCAGGCCGTTGTATCTGCTGCATGAGACATGGGAGACTAGACTGGTTTTCCCACTGTCACAGTTGAGGAAGGATCAGGAGAGACTAGGTCAGGAAGGATGTCTACTCCCACTGCCTCGTCAGCTGCTACTTCTGCTGCCTCTTCACAGACAATGTTGGTGCCGATGACGTTGCTCTCGTTGAAGACGACATCCCTAGAGATGATTACGTGGCCTGTATCCCTCTCATAGAGACGATAAGCCTTGCTTCCCACGTCGTAGCCAATCATCAGCATCTCTGCGCTCTTTGCATCCCACTCTTGCCGCTCTTCCTTTGGCACGTGCATGTGTGCCAAGCTGCCAAACGTGCAAAAATGAACCACGCTCAGCTTCTTGCCAAACCATGCCTCGTACGGCATTATCTGCTTGAGGGCCTTGGTTGGATGTGGTTCTTGATGTACACTACAGTGCTCACTACTTCGGCCCAAAAGTCGTAGATGAGCCGAGCCGCGTGCAGTATGGAGTGCACCGACTCAACGATGGTGCGGTTAGCGCGTTTTGCTACGTCGTATTGCGGCAAGTATGGCACGGTCCGCTACGCTTTAATGCCTGCTGTAGTGAGGTAGTCCTCGAACTCCTTGCTCAGGTACTCTCCAACGCGGTTGTTACGCAGCGCCTTGAATTTCTTGCCAGTCTGCTTCTCCACCATGGTCTTGAACTCCTTGAAGCTGTCAAAGCTCTGGTCCTTGGAGGAAAGGAAGTACACAGCAGTGTAACAGCTGAAATCATCTATGAAGGTGAAAAATACCTAGAGCCTCAAAAGCTCTGCGTCTACATCCGGCCATCCAAGTGTATGTGGACTAGCTCCAGCACCTCCTTCGCGCGCTCTCCTACTCCAGAGAACGCCTCGCGATGATGTTTCCCCTCCAAATAGCAAATGCACAACTGCTGCTCAAAGTTAGAGACGGTGGACAAGTCACGTAGTATGCTGCAAGGTGCGCATGCCGATATGGCCGTAGCGCGCATGCCAGATTTTGCCATGTGTGGCCTGCACCACTGCTGGAAGACTCTGCTCGTGCAGGATCTTGGTCGCCCCCAGCAAGCAGTATATGTTGCCTTCTTTCACCGACCAGGCCAACTCCTCTCCGAGGATGTAGCCATAGTCATTGTCAAAGACGACGCGCAGTCCTTTGTTGGTAAGAGAGGACACTAAGAGAAGGTTGAAGGCAGCATCAAGTACCTACAGCACGCCATGCAACACTCCTACTTCAATACCATGCCGGGTCTCCAACCACATCTCCACAATCCTAATTCCCTCAGCATAAACCACTCGATCATCACCCAAAGCAATGAGACAGGGGGGAATGGAGAGCAGTTGTGTAAATCACTCTTTGTGGTGCGTCAGATTCTTGGTACACCTAGAGTCCTTGTACCATGCTAAATCTGCTTTTCCCTTCTACGACGTGTCGGACTTCGCGCTGAAGAGTGGGTTGCGTACCTCCTTTGCTACATACATATTACCAAAATGACGCACGCTGGTCTGGTTCTGCTGTTGTTGCTGTTGCTGACGTTGTTGTGACTGTTACTGTTCTTGTTGTGGAGATTGTAGTTTTTGCTGCTGCTGCAGCTGCTGCTCCTTTTGGTCCCTCTTGAACATGAAGCACTCTTTCTGATAGTACCCCTCTTTCTGGCAATAGTGGTACTTGCCCTTCTTCCCTCTCTGCTACTCGGACAATTACTGCTGCTGGTTGCGTGAGTCCATGGCCACAAAAGCGGCTTCACTACTACTGCTGACGCCATTGCGCTTTGTTTCATTGCGACGTATTTCTACTTGAACCACGTGCATGTAGATGAACTCTGGGTCGAGAGTCGGCTGGCACTCCAACGTCTCTCGCACCGCGTCATAGCTCGTTGGGAGTCCCCTTAGTAAGAGGAGGACGAAGAGCGGGTCGTCCACAGGGTTGCCGGTCGCATTCAGCTGCTTTGCCAGCTCCTTTGCCCTATCCAAGTACCCTTCCATCCCTTCACCATCCTGCATTTTCAACGCCATCATCTTCTCCTCTTAAAGCATGAGGAATGCAGCATCCTTGCTCTCATACTTCTTGCACAACGTGTCCCACCCCTCTTTTGCAGTAGCCTTGTCACTCACGTACTAAAGATGTGGGTTGGAGATGGTGTTGACAAGCACCCTGTAGGTCTGCATGTCCTTCTTCCACTCCTCATAGGCCGCTGCTGCAGTTATAGATGAACTTGCATCTGCTACACCTTTCCGCGGTATCTTTCCCGCCACCTCCTCCGCTGTGGTGATGCCTTTTGTCTATGGAGGCGGAGCACGCTCGTCACTGCTCACCACCTCCCACAAGCCCCTATCCTCCAAAAGGAGGCGGGTACGGATCTTCCAAAACGTGAAGTTGGCACGTCCTTCCAGCCTCTCCAAGGGCTGGACTGTTGTAACCACGCCTGCTGCTGCCATTTTGAGCTTTGGTGATGCTCACTGCTGCCCTTGTGTAGCGGCACTACCCCTTTTCAGCTGCTGCTTCTGCCGGACATGTGTCTGAAGAAAATGGACTGTAGAGGCCAGCAGACTGCGAAGTTTGAAAAAGTGAGCACCACTGGAAAATGCAGCTCAAAACCTTTCAGATCGATCCATAAAACAGGGTCATCAACAATGTTTTGAAAGATATGTTTTTTTGAAAACAGGGTATGCTTCTGCTCCTACTCCAGCTCACACTAGCCAGCTTGTAAACGGCGTTTCTCCAAAATGTACCAATGGAATGCAAATATTTTTGTACCAATGGAAAGCTTAAGAAAAATAATTTCAATTTATATGTGCTGTTTTTTAAATTTGACAAAGAAACGAGAGAGTTATGGTCATCACAAGGCGACAATCTTACTCAGAGAGAAGAGTATAGCCCTGGCCGACCTCGTTTTGAAAATATCTCTCAATTCGACCGTGGGATCTTCAAGATCTTGCGCTCGTTGAAAAATGTGTCTCTTGAACTTGAAGATCCTGTGGTTGATTGTCAAATTTGGTGAAGGTTTGACCCCAACCTGTCACTCTCAAAGTGATGGCCTGTGTTGGCTAAAAGATGTAGAAATTGGCTCTGATACCAAAAGTTGGATGTAGAGGAGAGAGGGAGCCTTGGAGCAGCGAGCATGTGGGACTAGAAGGGCATCACTTGTATTGAAGAATGGTTATTGAATCACTCAAAATGATGGAGTACATTAAGAGCTAGAAAATACTCTCATGGCACACTCCTAGTGGTCACATAACCCACAATCCCATAGAGAATCGTCATGTGTCCATGTCTAGCACACAAGGATCTCACCTCACCTAAAAAGTAAGGAGAGGTACCTTTTTCCTAATTAGCATTCTCTGACAAGGCAACCCAAGAATCTAGGACCTTTTTGGATATTTCTCCCATCAGGTCTTGACCCTGGACCTCTTGCCTGTTTTCTTTTCTCACGCTAAGGCATGGAGCCATCGCCCATGGTCACCTGGATATCAGCGGTCCATGACCCCAAAAACTTCAAAAATTCATATCGACCAATCGGACCGGTGGATTGGCCTCAAACTTGGACCATAGATATTTCGCCACCGGATCTTTTCAATGGTGAAGTGCGATTGACAATCGGAGCAGGCATCTAGTAGTTTCATGGAACTTGCTCCTGCGGACCTGAAACAGAGCCGGATGGCTCCTTTCCCAACAATTACATAACCCACAATTCCATGGAAAATTGCCATGTATCCATGGATAGCACACAAGGATCTCACCTCACCTAAAAAAGAAGGAGAGGTACCATTTTCGCAATCAGCAAACTTTGACAAGGCAAGCAAAGAATCTAGGACCTTTCTGGATATTTTTTCCCTTAAGGTCTTGACCCTGGACCTCTTGTTTTTTTCTTCTCTCAGGCTAATGCATGCAGCCATCGCCCATGGTCACCCAAATACTGGTAATCAACTCCAGAAATTAAAAAAAATCATATCCTCCAATCCGACCGTTAGATCGGTCTGAAACTACGATCGCAACAAATTTTCAACTTGATCTTTGCAATGGTGAAATGGAATTGACAATAAGCATGTAGTAGTTTTGTAGATGTTGCTCCTCTGGACCTGAAATTGAGATATATGACTCTTTTCCCAACAATCATCCACTTTGGCATAGTCAGAGTGGGCTGAATCTTCATGCCTTCATGCAGAACTGCTGCTCATCACGGGTCATTGGCTTGGTGTGAAAGTTAGCGACCTACTTATTAGCTTAAGTAAACTCCAGCTTGATACCTCGTCCTCCATTGGCCTGATGAAGTGATATACAATGTCAATGTGCTTGGTGCGTACATGATGCTCAGGATTCTTGGTGAGTGCGATTGCGCTTTTGTTGTCGACGCGCAGAGGAACTGGAACTGTTACACTCGTACTCATCTTCGCCATGAGACGCTAAAGCTAAACTGATTCTTTGGCTCCAAAGCAGAGGACATAGTCAGCTTCCGTAGTTAAGGTTGCCACAACCACAAGCTCTACACAAGACAAGCTTTCTAACGAGGCTTTTAGGGCAAGACTCTTCTCTCTAAGTAAGGCTGTCGCTTGTAATGACTATAACTCTCTTATTTCTTTGTCAAATTTAAAATGTAACACATGAACATCAAAGTATCTTTATTCTTCTTTTCATTGGTTCAAAAATATTTGCATTCCATTGGTATGTTTGGGAGGAACATCGTTTACAAGCTGGCTGGTGTGAGCTGGAGTAGGAGCAGTAGCATATCCTGTTTTCAAAAGGGCATGTCTCTGAAAATCCTCTGTTGATAACCGTTATTCATGGATTGATCTGAGAGATTTTGAGCTGACTTTTCCATTAGGGGGCTTGGGTTTTCCAAATTCTTAGTGTGTTGGCCTCTTTTATTCATTTTTTGTCAGACAGATTTGTGGCAGAAATAGCAGCAGAAACGGAGGTAGCACTGCCATTGAAGAGCACTGTTGAGCATCACCAAAACTCAAGATGGCAGCAGCTGGCGTGGTAATAGCAGCCCAGTCCTTGGAGAGGTTGCAAGGGCATGGAAACTCCACATTTTGGAAGATCCGTACCTACTTCCTTTGGGAGGAGAGGGATTTATGGGAGGTGGTGAGTGGCGGCGAGCGCGTACCGCCTCCATAGGCACAAGGCATCACCAAAGCGGAGGTGGTGGCGGGAAAGACACCGTAGAAAGTTGTAGCAGACGTAAGTTCATTTACAACTGCAGTATCGGCATATGAGTGCAAGAAGAAGGACACGCAGGCCTAGAGCCTGCTTGTCAACTTTATCTCCCACCCGCATCTTCACTACGTGAGTGAGAAGACTATTACAAAAGAGGGGTAGGACATGTTGGGCAAGAAGTATGAGAGCAAGGATCCTGCATTCCTCATGCTTTTGGAGGATAAGATGATTTAGGGTGGCTAAGGGATGGAGGCGTACATGGTGTAGGTGGAAATATGTTATAATCGAAGAGATACGCTTCATATTCGTCTTATTCAGGGGACTCTCAATAAGCTACAACATGGTGGGAGAGATGCTAGCGTGCCAACCGACTCTCCACCTGGACTTTATCTACACGTACGTGGTGCAAATGGATCTACGTTACAGTGGAGCAAAGCGCAATGGCGATGCGAGTAGAAAAGCAGTATTTGTTACCATAAGCTCACGTAATCAGCACTAGTAGCAGTCTGGGTAGTAAAGAGGGAAGAAGAAAGGCAAGTGCTACTTTTATCCAAAAGAGGGGCACTACAAGGAAGAGTGCTTCAAGTTCAAGAGGGACCAGTAGGAGTAGTAGCAGTAGTAGTAGTAGTGAAAGCAGTAATCTTCATAGTAATAGCAGCATAAGTCACAATAGCGTCAACAATAGCACCAGCAGTATAACCACAACGACGTATACTATTTTGGCAACATGAACGTGGCCAAGAAGGTACACGACCACCTCTTCATGACGAAGTCTGATTTGTCGCAAATTGAGAAGGCGGATCTCGCATGGTACAAGGACTCAGGGTGTACAAGAGTCTAATACACCACAAGGAGTCGTTTACGCAACTGCTCTCCATTCCCCACCATCTGATCGCTTTGGGTGCTGATACGGTGGGGTATTCTCAGGGGATGGGGCTATGGAGATGAGGTTCGAGACAGCGCATGGCATAAAAATTGGAGTATTTCATGGCGAGCTGTATGTACCGGATGCTACGTTCAACCTTCTCTCAGTGTCCTCTCTCGCCAACACAAGACTACGAGTTGTCTTTTACGTCGACTATGATTATATCCTCGACAAGGAAACCGAAGAGGAGTTAGCCAGGACGGTGAAGGAAGGCGACATGTACTGCCTGTAGGGGTCGACAGATGGAAAACTTGGCATGCACGCTATGGCCATATTGGCATGCGCGCCTTGTAGCAAGTTCAAAGAAGACAGATGGTGCGTGAATTCCCCACCATCTTTAATTTTGAGCAATAGTTGTACATCGGCTATTTGGAGGGGATGCAGTATCACGAGGCGTTCTTTGGTTCAAGGATGCGCGCAAAAGAGGTACTAGAGCTAGTCCATTGAGACTTGTGTGGCCCAATCAGACCAAGAGCTTTGGAGGCCCTAGGTGTTTTCTCACCTTGATTGATGATATCAGCAGTTATTCTGTTGTGTATTTCCTTCCTCCAAGGAAGAGTGCTTTCACAAGTTCAAGGAGTTCAAGGAAATGGTGGAGAATCAGACTGGGAAGAAGATGAAAGCGCTGTATAGCGACCGTGATGGAGAGTACACGAGTAACGAGTTCCAGGACTACCTCACAGGCATCAAGGCACAGCATACGGCGCCATACTCGTTGCAGGAAAATGACGCAGGAGAACGCTCTAACTGCATAATCGTTGAGTCGGCAGGCTCCATGCTGCATGCAGCTTGACTCAGTTATGACTTCTGAGCCGAAGTAGTGAGCACTCCAGTCTACATCAAGAACCGCCGTCCAACAAAGGCCCTAGAGCAGATGACGCCGTATGAAGAATGGTTTGGCAAGATGTCAAGCATGGACCATCTTCGTGCATTCGGTAGCTTAGTACACATGCATGTGCTCACAGAGAAGCGGCTGAAATGGGACGCGTAGAGCGTGCAAATACTGATGACCAGCTATGACTTGGCAAGCAAAGCGTATTGCGTCTACAAGAGGGATACCAGCCATGTCATCATCTCCAAGGATGTCGTCTTCAATAAGAGCAACGTCATCGGCACAAACATTGCTTCTGTGGAAACGACAGAAGTAGCAGCTGACGAGGTAGTGGAAGTAGATACCCTTCCTAGCCCCGTCTCTCCTGACCCTTGTTCTACTGTGACAGTGGGAGAACCACTCTCCCATGCATGATGTAGGAGATACAGCAGCCTCATTAGTAGAAGCAGAGGACGAAGATGCACCACCAGTAACATCAGCAGTTGTGTCAGCAGCATCATGTCAAACCCCTGCCAATATTCCAGCACGACGTCAAAGATACCCTCTCAGAGTCCGCTACAAGCCTGGTGAGCGCTGGCATTTGTGGATACTCCAAAAACCAGACCAGATAAATGTCGCAGCTGTAGCAAACTCTAATGAGCCGACGTCGTACAAGGAAGCCATGGCTGCACCAGATGCAACAGATTCGGCGCAAGCTGGGCAGCAAGAGATACGGTCGCAGCTTGACAACGGTACGTTGGAGCTGACAGAGCGTCCACTTACACGTAAGGTAATCAACTGCAAGTGGGTGTTCAAGAAGAAAAGGGTACAAATGGCAACCGTGAAAAGTACAAAGCGAGGTTGGTCGCCAAGAGCTACTCACAATAAAAAGGCATCTATTGGATGTGGAGGAGAGAGGGAGCTTTGGAGCAACAACCATGTAGAGTCCTACATGGTTGCTGCTCCAAGGCTCCCTCTCTCCTCCTGGAAGGGCATTTCTTGTGCTAAAGAATGGTTATTGAATCACTCAAAATGATTGAGTTTATATAGAGCTAGTGCTTGGACAGGTCAGCCCTCTCACTAGCCACACCACTTAGCTATGGAGGCTAAGGTTCACACACTAGAGTCCATAATCTCATACAAGAGAGGAAATCAGCCTAGAAATCAGGCTGACCACTCACACACGACGTAGAGAGCTAGGAAATGCCCTCATGGCACACTCCTAGTGGGCATATAACCCACAATCCCATGGAGAATCGCCATGTATCCATGGCTAGCACACAAGGATCTCACCTCACCTCAAAAGTAAGTAGAGGTACCTCTTTCCTAGTCAGCACACTCTGACAAGACAACCCAAGAATCTAGGACCTTTTTGGATATTTCTCCCATCAGGTCTTGATCCTTCACCTCTTGCCTTTTTCTTTTCCTATGCTAAAGCATGGAGCCATCACCCATGGTCACATAGATATCGACGGTTGATGACCCTAGAAACTTCCAAAATTCATATCTCCCAATCAGATCGTTGGATCGGCCTGAAACTTAGACCGTACACATTTTGCCCCTTGATTTGTTCACTACTGAAGTCGGATCGACAATGTAAGTTGCATTTGGTAGTTTCTTGGAACTTGCTCCTGTGGACCTGAGACTGAGCTGGGTGGCTCTTTTTCCAACAAACTCCCACTTTGCTCTTGTCAGAGTGGGCTGATACCACATGCTTTCATGCAGAACTGCTGCTTCTCACGGGTCACTGGCTTGGTATAGAAATCAACGACCTGCTTGTTGCAACTGGAGGAGAGAGGGAGCCTTGGAACAGCGAGCATGTAGGACTGGAAGGGCATCAGTTGTACTAAAGAATGGTTGTTGAATCACTCAAAATGATGGAGTACATATAGAGCTAGAGCTTGGACAGTTCAGCCCTCTCACAAGCCACACCACTTAGCCATGGAGGCTAAGGCTCACATACTAGAGTCCATAATCTCATACAAGGGAGGAGATTAACCTAGCAATCAGGCTTACCACTCACAAACGACCTAAAGAGCTAGAAAATACTCTCATGGCACACTCCTAGTGGTCATATAACCCACAATCCCATGGAGAATCGCCATGTGTCCATGGCTAGAACACAAGGATCTCACCTCACCTTAAAAGTAAGGAGAGGTACCTTTTTCCTACTCAGCACACTCGGACAATGCAACCCAAGAAGCAAGGACCTTTTGGATATTTCTCCCATAAGGTCTTGACCCTGGACCTCTTGCCTTTTCTCTTTTCTCAGGCTAAGGCATGGAGCCATCGCCCATGGTCACCCAGATATCGGCGGTTGATGACCCTGAAACTTTGAAAATTCATATCTCCCAATCCGACTGTTGGATCGGTCTCAAACTTGGATCATAGACATTCTTCCACCTGATCTTTGCAATGAAGAAGTCGGATTGACAATTGCAATAGGCATCAGTAATTTCCTGGATCTTGCTCTTGTGGACCTGAAACGGAGTCGGATGGCTCTTTTTCCAACAATTTACCACTTTGCCGTAGTCAGAGTGGGCTGACTCTACTTGCTTTGATGTAGAACTGCTGCTTCTCACGGATCACTGGCTTGGTGTAGAAATCAGCTTGCTGGTTGGAATAAACTCCCGCTTGATAGCACCCTCTTACACCATGTGCCTGATGAAGTGATATGCGATGTCAATGTGCTTGGTGCGTGCATGGTGCTCAGGATTCTTGGCGAGTGTGATTGCGCTCTGGTTGTCGACGCACACAAGAATTGGAACTGGTGCACTCCCACTCATCAGTGCCATGAGACACTGAAGCTAAACTGCTTCCTTGGCTCCAAAGCTGAGAGAGACGTACTCACCTTCCGTGCTTGAAGTGGCCACGACCACCTGTCGCTTGCTGCACCAGCTGATG
The DNA here is from genome assembly GCA_023375785.1 of Penium margaritaceum. Lineage (NCBI taxonomy): Eukaryota > Viridiplantae > Streptophyta > Zygnematophyceae > Desmidiales > Peniaceae > Penium > Penium margaritaceum. Next base: position 285,326 of record SZWC01000328.1, on the reverse strand, counting down.
GTTCTACATTCATGAGGAACACATGTCCAGAGATGGACTTGCAATCCTCAGGGTTTGAAGTCCAATCTGCGTCTTTGCAGCCGATGATGCTGTTGTCGTTGCCGTTGTAGGTGATGCCGATGTTGATGGTTCCAGCAAGGAAACGGAAGATCCACTTCACAGCCTTCAGGTGCCCAAGTCTGGGATTGGCCATGTGCTCGCTCAGAGCGCTAACATCCTGTGCAAGATCCGGCCTGGTTGCAATGATCAGGTACACGAGGCTACCGACAGTGCTCTGGTACTTCTGCCGCTCAGTTGTATCTGCTTCACTATCGAAGCTTGCCTCTGCCATACCGAACCACTGAAAACATCCTTGATGTAGCGGCTCTACTACAGCGTGAGAGAGCGTGATTTTCGGTCACACGTGATCCGATTATTGAGGAAGTATGATGCTTTCCCCAGATCAGATATCTGGAAGCGCTCTTGCATGTCCTCCTTGAGCTCCTGCAGTGCAGACGTGCTATTTGAAAGGAGGAGAATGTGGTACACATACACGATGATGACGAGCAACCATGACCATGCTGCCATCGATAGATGCTATAGTCACACTCACACTCACACCCATGCACTGTAACAATCCATCCAACTTCTCGTTCCTAGCACGCGACGCTTGCTTGAGGCCATACAACGACTTCTGCAGCTTGCAAACTAGGTACTCCTGGCCATCCATGACGAACCCCTCTGGCTGCTCCATGTAAATCTCCCCTTCCAGGTGAGCGTTTAGGAATGCCGTCTTGACGTTCATGTGGTGGACCTCAAAGTCCTCTGCTGCTGCATAGGAAAGAAGCGTACGCACAGAGGCAAACTCACAACAGGGGCAAAGGTTTCTTTGTAGTCGATGCCTTCTTGCTGCGAGTACCCCTTGGCGACCAGCCTTGCCTTATAGTTTTCCAAGTTGCCATCTGCTTCCCGCTTCTTCTCGAACACCCACAGGCACTTGATCACCTTACGTCCAGGTGGACGCTGAGGCTTACACACTAAAGTCCATAATCTCATACAAAAGAGGAAAGCCTCTCTTGTATGAGATTTTATGAACCTAGCAATCAGGCTGACCACTCACACACGAGCTAGACAGCTAGAAAATGCTCTCATGGTACACTCCTAGTGGTTACATAATCCACAATCTCATGGAGAATTACCATGTGTCCATGGCTAGTACACAAGGATCTCACCTCACCTAAAAAGTAAGGAGAGGTATCTTTTTCCTATTCAGGACACTTTGACAAGGCAACCCAAAAATCTAGGACCTTTTTGGATATTTCTTCCATCAGGTCTTGACCCTGGACCTCTTGCCTTTTTTCTTTTCTCCAGCTAAGGCATGGAGCCATCGCGCATGGTCACCCGGATCTTGGCGGTCGATGACACTGAAAACTTTGAAAATTCATATCTCCCAATCCAACCGTTGGATCGGCCTCAATCTTGCACCGTAGACATTTTGCCACCTGATCTTTCCAATGGTAAAGTCGGATTGACGATTGCAGCCGGCTGGAACTTGCTCTTGTAGACCTGAAATTGAACCGGATGGCTCTTTTTCCAACACTGCTTGCTGGTTAGAGTAAACTCTAGCTTGATAGCACCCTCATGCACCATGTGCCTGATGAAATGATATGCGATGTTTTTGTGTTTGGTGCATGCATGTTGCTCAGGATTCTTGGTGAGAGCGGTTGTGCTCTGGTTGTCAACGCGAACAGGAACTCGACCCGCTGCACTCCCACACATCTCTGCCATGAGACGCTGAAGCCAAACTACTTCCTTGGCTCCAAAGGTGAGGACGTATTCAGCTTTAGTGCTTGAGGTGGCCACGACCACTTGCCGCTTCGTGCATCAGCTGATGGCCCCACCATTCATGAGGAACACATGTCCAGAGATGGACGTGCGGTCCTTACGGTTTGAAGTCCAATCTACGTCCGTATAGCCGATGATGCTGTTATCGTTACCATTGTAGGTGATGCCGATGTTGATGGTTCTAGCAAGGTAGCGAAAGATCTGCTTCATTGCCTTCTGGTGCTCAGGTCCGGGGTTTGCCATGTGTTGGCTCACAGCGCTAACAGCCTGTCCGAGGTCCGGCCTGATTGCAACCATCAGGTACACGAGGCTGCCGACGGCGCTCTGGTACTTCTTCCGCTCAGCTGGATCTCCTTCTCCATTGAAGCTCACGAGGTATTCTCGCGTCTCCAGCGGCGTACCGATGGGTTTGGCCCGTGCCAAGCCGAAGCGTAGTAAAATATCCCTGATGTAGTGGCTGTTGTGCAGCGAGAGAGTGCATGATTTGCAGTCACGCATGATCTGGATACCGAGGAAGTATGATGCCTCCCTGAGATCGGACATCTGGAAGTATTCATTCATGGCCTCCTTGAACTCTAGCAGTACAGACATGCTGTTGGAAAGGAAGAGCATGTCATCCGCATAAACGATGATAATAAAGACCTCATGCTCATGCTGCCAGCGATAGACACTATAGTCACTCTTGGTGCACTCAAACCGCATGCACTGCAGTGCCGCATCCAACTTCTAGTTCCAAGCACGCAATGCTTCCTTGAGGCCGTAAAGCGACTTCTGCAGCTTACAACTAGGTGCTCTTGGCCATCCATGACGAAGTCCTTTGGCTGCTCCATGTAGATTTCCTCCTCTAGGTCACCGTTCAGGAATGTCGTCCTGACGTCCATGTGGTGGATCTCAAAGTCCTCTGCTGCTGCATAGGAAAGGAGCGTATGCACAGAGGTAAACTTTGCAACAGGAGCAAAGGTCTTCATGTAGTCGATACCTTCTTGCGGCAAGTAGCCCTTGGTGACCAACCTTGCCTTGTACTTTTCAAGGTTGTCATCTGCTCCTCGCTTCTTGAACACCAGCTTCCACTTGATCACCTTACGTGCAGATGGACGATTAGTCAGCTCCCACGTGCCGTTGTCGAGCTGCGATTGTGTCTCCTGCTGCAAAGCTTGCGCCGAATCTGCTACATCTCGTGCAGCCATGGCCTCCTTGTACATCGTTGGTATCATTTTGTGGTGCCACTTGACCACTACTGTACTTGGGCCAGGTGTAGGCATTCACTGCTCCTATGGAGTAAGTCCCCTACGTCTAGTTTTGATAGTCTAGCCGGTAGACGCTAAGTGCGACATGCCTTTTAAGTGCAATGGTTAGCGCTCCAGAGTTTGAGTCGTGAGGTCACGGCTTCAAACCCTGGCAGGCGGGTTGACAAAGGGTTATGGGCCCAAACTGATCAGTGACCATTGCAAACCCTCCGCTCATATAAGTGGCAGGTTCATCGGCATCCAAGACTCACGGCGTTGAAGACTCAGCTCCATCTGCTCCATCATCGGTCTACCTAGGCCTAAGGTGCGTACAAGTGTGAGAGGACAGACACGAGTTCGGCTCGTGGTCCAAACCGCTCTCCACGGACAAGGAACAAGGACACGCTCTGTCTTTGTGGGTATGACCCTCGAGTCCTAACAAGATAAGATCTACCCTTGTGGGTATGACCTCGTGTCTGTGGGAGTACTTCCTCCACTATAGCTAGGGGCCATCGGCTGGAGGGGTAAGCAACGGATCTGCACCTTCCAAATCACTAGCAGACAACAGCCTATATCAGCCTACATCGGCCTCAACGAAGCAGAGAAGCAGAGTAGCAGAGTAGCAAGATGACGACGCCACCTACGACGCTCAGTCTTGAGCAGGTCAATGGTGGCATGATAAAGTTCATAGGGAAAGGTTCACAATTTCCCGTGTGGAAATGGCAGTTTGAGATTGTCATGAGAGTGCGCGGCTACTTGAAGATATTCCTTGGAGAAGAGGTTGAGCCACCAAAAGATGACCCTGAGTATGAAGCATGGAGCGCCAAAAACGAGCTTGCGCTAGCCATCCTTGTGACATTAGTGCATGAGTCACAACATGCCCATCTCCACGGCATCACACACGCACCGAAGGCTTATGAAAACCTTACATGTGTGCACCAGTCAATGGCTCTGGCCAATCGCCTCTTCCTCCTTCAAAGCTGATTCGTATGAGAGTGAGCGAGGGAGAGTCGATTCCGGACTTCCTGTTGCAGTTTGAAGGTTTGCTGCAACAAGTCACCCAGATGAAGTGGAAAATCGACACCAACATGCAGGCCATGTTTCTCATCATGGCGCTACATGAAAGTTGGGGTCCTCTGATCACCGTCTTGAGCGGTTGGAAGGAGGAGGAGATGACGTATGAGGCAGTGCCTGAGAACGTACGCAATGAGGCCATGCGTTGCAGCGGCAGTGAGGCCAATTTCTCAGCCTATGCCGCTCGATATGATGGTCGTAACAGCAACTCTTCTTCAGGTGAGAGCAACAGCGGAAGCGGTGGCAATGGGGAAAAAGGCAATGGTGGCAGTAGAAAGCGTTCAAAGCGTCCTGGTAAGTGCCACAACTGTGGCAAGCCTGGGGACTGGGCACAAGAGTGTAGAGCTCCCAAAAAGGCAGACGGAGGCAAGGATGGCAAGAACGAGGGCGGAGGAAAGGGTAAAAAGGAACTTACCAAAATGATGGCTGAGAGCATGCCCACGACCAAGGGAGCGGCGCTGCTCAAGCCAGGAGCATTCGCGCTCGACTCTGGCACAGACCATCACTCCTCGAGGGAGAAGGCTGGTTTTGTCTCCATTGAACATACTGACCATCGTTTTCGATGCATAAATGGCGATGTCGCCTATGCTAAGGGCGAGGGAGACAAGCTGATCAGCATCAACGTCAATGGTACAGAGAACGATCTGAAACTGCAGAGTGTGGTTTACATGCTCATATTTGCAACAAACCTCCTGTCCATCTCCAAAATCACGGACAACAAAATGACGGTTATCATCACACAGGAGGAGGCTGTGATCGTCAAGAACAAGGACATCAAGATCTACTACACCAAAGATGACCTCGTCGCAGAAGTCCCAAAAGTCGACAGGCTCTACGTGCTGCAGACCAAGCCTGTAGAGACTTCACACGAGGGACATACGGGTGCCGCCGAGACGGTGGTACAAACACCTGAGATTGCACGAGAGGCAGCCGCTATGGCTGTCACCTCCACCAATAACACAGATGTTGAGCTGTGGCACAGACGCTTTGGGCACGTAGCCGACAGCACGCTACAGGTGATGTAGCAACAACAGGTGGTTTGTGGGATAGAGGGTTGTAAGGCAAAGGAGGAGGCTGGGTGTAAGAAGGTGTGTGAGCCATGCCGCCAAGGCAAGGCAAAGCGAAAGCGCTTCGAGTGCAATGGTCAGCGTGCAGCGGCCAACTTGGACATGATCCACTCCGACGTGTGCCGACCATTCTGCACGCCTTGAAATGGAGGCAGCAAATTTTTTCTGACCTTCATCGACGACCACAGCTGCAATGTGTGGATCTACTTTCTCAGGGGAAAGGGAGGATCAAGGAGAAGCTGCAAGAGTTTGTCACCATGGTGGAGCGACAGACTGAGAAGAAGGTCAAGGCGCTACGCAGTGACAACGGTGGTGAATACGAGGCGTGCAAGGGCTGGTTGAACCAACAGGGGATCAACCACCAAATCACAACGTCCTACACCCCGCAGAGCAATGGCGTTGCCAAGCACATGAATCAGACCATCCTCGGCATGAGGCGAAGCATGCTCTTCGACGCCAAACTTCCACCTCGCTTCTGGGCTTAAGCTGGAAGGTCGGCCTGCTACCTCGTGAACTTTACCCCTGCAGCTGTACTTTGTAAGCGGGGCAAGAAGCAGCAAGAGAAGCAGCTCAAGACGGCACAGGAGGTGTGGTTGGGAAAGAAGCTGGATGGCTCACATCTGAAGGTGTTCGGCTCCACTGCTTGACCAAAGGTCGAAGCAGGCGAAGGGAGTGGGAAGCTGGATGCTCGTGCCCGCAAGTGCGTCATGGTCGGCTACGACACCGCATACAAGATATACAGGCTGTGGGACCAGACTGCTGGAAAGCTCATCCGAAGCCGAGACGTCGAGTTCGATGAGAGGACGCTTGGAAAGGGAGAGGTGCTGGATCCGGACTACACTCCCAAAACGGGAGAGTGGATCGTGCTGCTTGAGTCAGGTGATCAAGCACCTGACAACTGGCAAATTGTGCAAATCAATCAAGGCGGTGGTACTACAAGGAGAGCGGCTGTGCAGGCTGACACAGCGATGGACTCTAAGACTGAGTCGGAGTCGTCTAAGGCTTCTGAGTCCAACTCTGAGGCCAGTGGCTCTTCCTCTGACAATGAATCACCAAGGCAGCAAGCATCATCTCAACAGCAGTAGCAACAGCAGCAGCAGTGGCACCAACAGCAGCAGCAGCGGCACTAACAGCAACAAGACAACGATTCACTTGCAGGGACAATTCGGTGGAGCACGTGTCAAAAGAAAGCCACAAAACAGTACGATGCTAACAGCGGCACATGGACCAGACTCAGCTGGTCGTACTTGGCGTGTCACAGTGGTAGACGCTATGACCAGGCTGGATGCGGCGAAGTGGAAGTAGGCCGTGGACAGCGAGCTCGCGTCCATTGAGGAAAATAAGACATGGAATCTGGTGAACAGGTCCCCAAACACTCACGTGGTGGTGTCGAAGTGGGTTCTTCGGAAGAAGCTGAAGCAAGATGGCACAATCGACAAATACAAGGCGAGAGTTGTGGCGAAGGGATTCTCCCAACGCGCAGGCTCGGAATATGAGGAGACCTTTGCGCCAGTCGTCACCTTTGCCTCTCTCAGATCCATGCTGGCCACTGCTGCTGCCAAAGACTGGGAGATCCACGAGATGGACNATAAGACATGGAATCTGGTGAACAGGTCCCCAAACACTCACGTGGTGGTGTCGAAGTGGGTTCTTCGGAAGAAGCTGAAGCAAGATGGCACAATCGACAAATACAAGGCGAGAGTTGTGGCGAAGGGATTCTCCCAACGCGCAGGCTCGGAATATGAGGAGACCTTTGCGCCAGTCGTCACCTTTGCCTCTCTCAGATCCATGCTGGCCACTGCTGCTGCCAAAGACTGGGAGATCCACGAGATGGACGTCAAGACAGATTTCCTATACGGGAAGCTGGACAAAGAGGTGTTGATGGAGGTGCCTGAAGGAGTCAAGGCTCCAGAGGGCAAGGTGTGCAAACTCATCAAAGTGCTTTACGGGTTAAAACAGGCCCCAAGGATGTGGTACAAGGAGATGGATGGTTTCATGGTCGGACTTGCTTTTACGTACTGCCAGAACAACCCTGGGGTCTATGTGCGAAAGGATGAGTAAGGTCTGATGTTAGTTATACTATGGATGTGAATGATCTCATCATCTGCTCGTCTTCCGTGGAGCTGCTGAATGAGCTGAAGACAAACCTCAGCAACAGGTTCAAGATGAAGGACATGGGTCCTCTCCAGTACTACCTCGAGATCGCCATCCACCGCAACCGAGCAGCAGGTACCATCGAATTGAACCAGACAAAGTACATCATGGAGGTTTTGAAGCGCTACAACATGGAGGACTGCAAGCCCATCAGCACGTCCATGGCAACAGACATCAAGTTCTCCTCCTCCATGAGCCCCAGCACAAAAGTAGAACGGTGTGAGATGGAGAACATTCCCTACCGGTCTGCTGTTGGCAGCCTCATGTATGCCATGGTGTTGGGAAAGGAGCCATCTGGCTCAGTTTCAGGTCCACAGGAGCAAGTTCCAGGAAAGTACCAGATGCTTGCTCCGATTGTCAATCCAATTTCAACATTGGAAAGATCAGGTGGCAAAATGTCTACGGTCCATGTTTGAGGCCGATCCAACGATCGGATTAGGAGATATGAATTTTCGTAGTTTTCGGGGTCATCGACCGTCGATATCCGGGTGATCATGGGCGATGGCTCCATGCCTTAGCCTGAGAAAAGAAAAAGGCAAGAGGTCCAGGGTCAAGACCTGATGGGAGAAATATCCAAAAAGGTCCTTGGTCTTAGGATTGCCTTGTCAGAGTGTGCTGACTAGGATAAAGGTACCTCTCCTTACTTTTAAGGTGAGGTGAGATCCTTGTGTGCTAGTCATGGACACATGGCGATTCTCCATGGGTTTGTGGGTTATGTGACCACTAGGAGTGTGCCATGAGAGCATTCTCTAGCTCTCTAGGTCGTGTGTGAGTAGTCAGCCTGATTGCTAGGCTGATTTCCTCCCTTGTGTGAGATTATGGACTCTACTGTGTGAGCCTTAGCCTCCATGGCTAAGAGGTGTGGTTTGTGAGAGGGCTGACTTGCCCAAGCTCTAGCTCTATATGTACTCCATCATTTTGAGTGATTGAACAACCATTCTTCAGCACAAGTGATGCCCTTCCAATCACACATGCTCGCTGCTCCAAGGCTCCCTCTCTCCTGAAGTTCCAACATTTGGTATCAGAGCCAAGTTCTGCCACTTCAAGCCAGCACAGGCCGTCACTTTGAGTGTGACGGGTTGGGGTGAAACCTTCACCAGATTTGACAATCAACTACAAGATCTTCAAGTTCAAGAGACAAGCTTTCCAACGAGCCTAAAATTGCGAACATCCAATAGTCGGATTGAGAGTTATGCTCAAAACGAGGTCGGCCAGGGCTACTCTCTTCTCTATGAGTAAGACTGTCGCCTTGTGATGACCATAACACTTTCCTTTCTTTGTCAAATTTAAAACGTGGCACATGCAAATTGTATTATTTTTCCTAAGCTTTCCATTGGTGAAAAATTATTTGCATTCCATTGATTCGTTTGGGAGAAACGCCGTTTATAAACTGGCTGGTCTGAGTTGGAGTGGGAGCAGAAGCATACCCTATTTTCAAGAGGGCATATCTTTTGAAATCGCTTGTTAATGACCCTGTTTTATTAGTCGATCTGAAAGGCTTTGAGCTGAATTTTTCAGTGGTTGGCTCAGTTTTTCAAAATTCCCAGTCTGCTGGCATCTACAGTCCATTTTCTGTGAGACAGATTTCTGGCAGAAGTAGCAGCAGAAGCAGGGGTAGCGCCGCCATCCAAGGGCAGCACTGAGCATGACCAAGGCTCAAAATGGCAGCAGCTGGCGTTGTGACAGCACCCAAGCCTTTAGAGAGGCTGGAAAAACGCGCCAATTTCACGTTTTGGAAGATCCGTACCCGTTTGCTTTTGGAGGAGAGGGGCTTGTGGGAGGTGGTGAGTGGCGATGACTCGGCTCCAGTTCCACAGGCAAAAGGCATCACCGCAGCGCAGGTGGTGGCGAGGAAGATGCCGCAAAAGGGTGCAGCTGATGCGGATTCTTCTTCAGCTGTACCAGCAACGTATGAGGAGTGGAAGAAGAAGGACAGGCAGGCCTACAGGTTGCTTGTCAATACCATCTCCAACCTGCATCTTCAGTACGTGAGTGACAAGGCTACTGCAAAGGAGGGGTGGGACACGTTGTGCAAGAAGTATGAGAGCAAGGATCCTGCATTCCTCATGCTTTTGGAGGAAAAAATGATGGCGTTGAAAATGCAGGGCGGTGAAGGGATGGAGGAGTATCTCAATAGGGCAAAGGAGCTGGCAAAGCAACTGAAAGCGGCCGGTAACCCTGTGGAAGAGACGCGCTTCATCCTCCTCTTGCTGAGGGGACTCCAAACAAGCTACGACACGGTGCGAGAGACGTTGGAGTGCCAGCCAACTCTCGACCTCGACTTCATCTACACACACCTGGTGCAGGTGGAATTGCGTCGCAATGCAGAAAGCGTAATGGCGGCAGCAGCAGTGAAGCAGCTTTCATGGCCATGGGTTCACGCAACTAGCAGCAGCAGTAGTCCGGACAGCAGAGAGACAAGAAGAAAGGCAAGTGCCACTATTGTTAGAAAGAGGGGCACTACAAGAAAGAGTGCTTCAAGTTCAAGAGGGACCAGAAGGAGCAGCAGTAGCAGCAAAAGCAACAATCTCCATAGCAACAGCAGCAGCAATCACAGCAACGCCAGCAGCAGCAGCAGTAGCAGAACCAGACTGGCATGCGCGATTTTGGCAACATGAACGTTGCCAAAGAGGTGCGCGACCGCCTCTTCATGGCGAAGTCTGACATGTTGCAGAAGGAAAAGGTGGATCTCGCGTGGTACAAGGACTCAGGGTGTACCAAGAGTCTGACGCACCACAAGGAGTGGTTCACGCAGCTGCTCTCCATTCCCCCCCGTTCGATTGCTTTGGGTGATGATCGGGTGGTGTATGCTGAGGGGATTGGGATTGTGGAGATGTGGTTGGAGACCCCGCGTGGCATTGAAGTAGGAGTTTTCCATGGCGTGCTGTATGTACCTGATGCTGCGTTCAACCTTCTCTCAGTGTCCTCTCTCAGTGTCCTCTCTCACCAGGAGAGGAGTTGGCCAAGTCGGTGAAGGAGGACGACATGTACCGCCAGGTGGGGGCAACCAAGATCCCGCGTGAGCAGAGTCTTGCAGCAGTGGTGCAGGCGACAGATGGCGAGATCTGGCATGCGCGCTACGCCACGTCGGCATGCGCATCTTGCAGCAGCTTCAAGCAAAGCAGATGGTACGTGACCTGCCTACCATCTCTAACTTTGAGCAGCAGTTATGCATCGGCTGTTTCGAGGGGAAGCAGCATCGCGAGGCATTCTATGGAGCAGGGGAGCGTGCAAAAGAGGTGTTAGAGCTGGTCCACACGGACTTGTGCGGACCGATGCAGACCCAGAGCTTTGGAGACTCTAGGTATTTTCTCACCTTCATTGATGATTTCAGCCGTTACACTGCTGTGTACTTCCTTTCCTCCAAGGACCAGTGCTTTGACATGTTCAAGGAGTTCAAGACCATGGTGGAGAACCAGACTGGCAAGAAGATCAAGGCTCTGCGCAGCGATTTTGATGGAGAATACCCAAGCAAGGAGTTCCAGGACTACCTCGCAGCAGCTGGCATCAAGGCGCAGCGTACCGCGCCTCACTCGTTGTAGCACAACGGGATAGCAGAACGCGCCAGCCGTACCATTGTGGAATCGGCGTACTCCATGCTGCACGCGACCCGACTGATCTACGACTTCTGGGCTGAAGCCGTGAGCACTGCGGTTTACATCAAGAACCGCAGTCCAACTAAGGCCCTGGAGCAGATGACGCCGTACGAGGCGTGGTTCGGCAAGAAGCCGAGCGTGGGTCATCTTTGCGCGTTTGGCAGCTTGGCACACATGGACGTGCCAAAGGAGAAGCGACAAAAGTGGGACGCGAAGAGTGCGCAGATGCTGATGATTGGCTACGATGTGGCAAACAAGGCGTATCGCCTCTACGAGAGGGATACAGGCCACGTCATCATCTCTAGGGATGGCGTTTTCAAGAAGAGCAACGTCATCGGCACCAACATCGTGTGTGAAGAGGCAGTAGAACCAGCAGCTGACGAGACAGTGGGAGCAAAAATTCTTCCTGATCCTGTTTCTCCCGATCCTTCCTCTACTGTAACAGTGGGAGAATCACTCTACTCTCCCATCTGTGATGTTGCAGATACAGCAGCCTCATCGGTAGAAGCAGAGGAGGGAGATGTAGCAACACCAGTAGCAATTGTTGTACCAGTAGTACCACGCCAGCCGCCCACTAACGCTCCAGCACCAGGTCGCAGGTACCCTCTTAGGGTGCGTTACAAGCCTGGTGAGCGCGGCCATTTCTGGATGCTGCAGAAACCAGAACAGATGAACATCGCAGTTGCAGCAGATTCAGATGAGCCAACGTCATACAAGGAGGCCATGGCTGCACCGGATACAGCAGATTGGGTGCAAGCTGTGCAGGAGGAGATATAGTCGTAGCTGGACAACGGTACGTGGGAGCTGACTGAGCGTCCACCAGGACGTAAGGTGATCAAGTGCAAGTGGGTCTTCAAGAAGAAGCGGGGAGCAGATGGTAACGTGGAAAAGTACAAGGCGAGGCTGGTCGCCAAGGGCTACTTGCATCAGGAGGGCATCGACTACACAGAAACTTTTGCCCCTGTTGCAAAGTTTGCCTCTGTGCCCACGCTCCTCTATTATGCAGCAGCTGAGGACTTCGAGGTTCACCACATGGATGTCAAGACGGCATTCTTGAATGGTGACTTGGAGGAGGAGATCTACATGGAGCAGCCGGAGGGGTTCGTCAAGGATGGCCAGGAGCACCTGGTCTGCAAGCTACAGAAGTCGCTGTACGGCCTGAAGCAAGCGTCGCGTGCTTGGAACCAAAAGGTGGATGCGGCATTGCTGTGCATGGGATCTGAGCGCAGCGAGTGACTACAACGTGTATCGCTGGCAACATGAGCGTGAGATCCTCATCATCATTGTCTATGTGGATGACATGCTCCTCCTTTCCAACAGCATGTTTGCACTACAGGAGTTCAAGGAAGCCATGCAAGAGCGCTTCCGGGTGTCTGATCTCGGGGAGGCGTCATACTTCCTCGGCATCCAGATCATGCGTCACCGCAAGTGACGCAGCAGAGCTGCTAGATCAAGGATGTTTTGCAGCGCTTTGGCATGGCAGAGGCAGAACCCATCGACACGCCGCTGGAGACGTGGCAGTACCTCGTGAGCTTTGGTGGAGAAGCTGATGCAGATGAGCGGCAGAAGTACCAGAGCGCCGTCGGCAGTCTCATGTACCTGATGGTGGAAACCAGGCCGGACCTCGCACAGGCTGTTAGCGCTGTGAGCCAACACATGGCAAACCCCGGACCTGAGCACCAGAAGGCTGTGAAGCAGATCTTCCACTACCTTTCTAGAACCATCAACATCGGCATCACCTACAACGGCAACGACAATGGCATCATCGGCTACACAGATGCAGATTAGACTTCATATCCTGAGGACTGTAAGTCCATCTCTGGACACGTGTTCCTCATGAATGGTGGGGCCATCAGCTGGTGCAGTAAGCGGCAGGTGGTCGTGGCCACCTCAAGCACGGAAGGTGAGTATGTCTCTCTCAGCTTTGGAGCCAAGGAAGCAGTTTGGCTTCAGCGTCTCATGGCAGAGATGAGTAGGAGTGGAGCAGTTCCAGTTCCTGTGCACGTCGACAACCAATGCGCAATCGCACTCCCCAAGAATCCTAAGCACCATGCACATACCAAGCACATTGACAACGTATATCATTTCATCTGGGACATGGTGCAGGAGGGTGCTATCTAGCTGGAGTTTACTCCAACGAGCAAGCAGGTCCCTGATTTCTGCACCAAGCCAGTGACCCGTGAGAAGCAGCAGTTCTGCATGAAGGCATGTGGACTCAGCCCACTTTGACTGCGGCAAAGTGGGAGATTGTTGGGAAAGGAGCCATCCGGCTCAATTTCAGGTTCACAGGAGCAAGTTCCAAGAAAGTACCAGATGCCTGCTCCGATCGTCAATCGGATTTTATCATTGGAAAGATCAGGTGGCAAATTGTCTACGGTCCAAGTTTGAGGCCGATCCAACGGTCGGATTGGGAGATATGAATTTTCGTAGTTTTCAGGGTCATCGACCGTCGATATCCGGGTGACCATGGGCGATGGCTCCATGCCTTAGCCTGAGAAAAGGAAAAGGAAAGAGGTCCAGGGTCAATACCTGATGGGAGAAATATCCAAAAAGGTCCTTGGTCTTAGGATTGCCTTGTCAGAGTGTGCTGACTAGGATGAAGGTACCTCTCCTTACTTTTTAGGTGAGGTGAGATCCTTGTGTGCTAGCCATGGACACATGGCGATTCTCCATGGGTTTGTGGGTTATGTGACCACTAGGAGTGTGCCATGAGAGCATTCTCTAGCTCTCTAGGTCGTGTGTGAGTGGTCAGCCTGATTGGTAGGCTGATTTCCTCCCTTGTGTGAGATTATGGACTCTAGTGTGTGAGCCTTAGCCTCCATGGCTAAGTGGTGTAGCTTGTGAGAGGGCTGACTTGCCCAAGCTCTAGCTCTATATGTACTCCATCATTTTGAGTGATTGAACAACCATTCTTGAGCACAAGTGATGCCCTTCCAATCACACATGCTCGCTGCTCCAAGGCTCCCTCTTTCCTCAAGTTCCAACACATGGTTGGAACACACCTTGATACTTGCTATGTTGTGATACAACTGAGCAGGTTTGTTGCCAATCCAGGGCCACATCACTGGTAAGAAGTCAAGCGCATCATGCGCTTTCTACAGAAAACACGACAAATGGGACTTCAGTTTGGAGGCCAAGAGGGATTTAACCCGCTGCGACTTGTATGCTACACATACGCCGACTGGGAGGGAAGAATCAATGACAAAAAGTCCACCTCGGGCATTGTGTGCCTCTTGAATGGTAGTGCAGTCTCTTGGGCAAGCAAAAAGCAAGACTGTATCTCCCTCTCTACCAGAGTATATCGCTCTGTCAGAAGCAAGGAGACACAATGGCTACACAGTTTGCTTGCTGAGATGAAAGTACCACAGAGAGAAGCAACGGTTGTCTACATGGACAACAAGAGTGCCATGGCAATGGCACAGGATGATGTCATCTCGCGGTGCTGAGATGAAAGTACCAAAGAGAGAAGCAACAGTGATATCGACGGTCCATGACCCCCGAAACTTCGAAAATTCATATCTCCCAATCCGACCGTTGGATCGGTCTCAAACTTGGGCCGTAGATAATTTGCCACCTGATCTTTCCAATGGTGAAGTTGGATCAGCGATCGGAGCAGGCATCTCGTACTTTCCTGGAACTTGCTCTTGTGGACCTGAAAGTGAGCCAGATGGCTCCTTTCCCAACAATCTCCCACTTTGCCGCAGTCAGCGTGGGCTGAGTCCACATGCCTTCATGCAGAACTGCTGCTTCTCACGGGTCACTGGCTAGGTGCAGAAATCAGCGACCTGCTTGCTTGTTGGAGTAAACTCCAGCTTGATAGCACCCTCGTGCACCATGTGCCTGATGAAATGATATGCGATGTCAATGTGCTTGGTGCGTGCATGGTGCTCAGGATTCTTGGCGAGTGCGATTGAGCTCTGGTTGTCAACGCGCATAGGAACTGGAACTGTTGCACTCCCACTCATCTCTGCCATGAGACGTTGGAGCCAAACTGCTTCCTTGGCTGAGAGATACCTACTCAGCCAAGCTGAGTACGTATCTCTAAGCCAAGCTGAGAGATACCTACTCAGCTTCTGTACTCGAGGTGGCCACGACCACCTGCCATTTCCTGCACCAACTGATGGCTCCACCATTCATGAGGAACACATGTCCAGAGATGGACTTGCGGTCCTCAGGGTTTGAAGCCCAATCTGCGTCTGTGTAGCCGATGATGCTGTTGTCATTGCCATTGTAGGTGATGCCGATGTTGATGGTTCCAGCAAGGTAGCGGAAGATCCGCTTCACTGCCTTCTCGTGCTCCGGTCCGGGATTAGCCATGTGCTGGCTCACAGCGCTCACAGCCTGTGCGAGGTCCGGCCTGGTTGCCACCATCAGGTACATGAGACTGCCGACGGCGCTCTGGTACTTCTGCCGCTCAGCTGCATTTGCTTCTCCATTGAAGCTCACGAGGTACTGCCGCGTTTCCAGCGGCGTGCCGATGGGTTTTGTCTCTGCCATGCCGAACCGTTGCAAAACATCCTTGATGTAGCGGCTCTACTGCAGCGAGAGAGAGCGTGACTTGCGGTCACGCGTGATCTGGATACCGAGGAAGTATGATGCTTCCCCGAGATCAGACATCTGGAAGCGCTCCTGCATGGCTTCCTTGAACTCCTGCAGTGTAGATATGCTGTTGGAAAGGAGGAGCATGTCATCCACATAGACAATGATGATGAGGATCTCATGCTCATGCTGCCAGCAATACACGCTGTAGTCACATTCGCTGCGCTCAAACCCCATGCACTGCAACGCCGCATCCAACTTCTGGTTCCAAGCACGCGACGCCCTCCTGCTGTGAGTAGCCCTTGGCGACCAGCCTTGCCTTGTACTTTTCCAGGTTACCATCTGCTCCCCTCTTCTTCTTGAACACCCACTTGCACTTGATCACCTTACGTCCTGGTGGACGCTCAGTCAGCTCCCATGTACCGTTGTCCAGCTACGACTGTATCTCCTGCTGCATGGCTTGCGCCCAATCTGCTGCATCCGGTGCAGCCATGGTCTCCTTGTATGACGTTGGCTCATCTAAATCTGCTGCAACTGCGACGTTCATCTGTTCTGGTTTCTGCAGCATCCAGAAATGGCCGCGCTCACCAGGCTTGTAACGCACCCTAAAAGGGTACCTATGACCTGGTGCTGGAGCGTTAGCGGGCGGCTGGCGCGGTGCTGCTGGTACAACTGCTGCTGCTGGTGGTGCTACATCTCCCTCCTCTGCTTCTGCCGATGAAGCTACTGTATCTGCAACATCAGACATGGGAGAGTAGAGTGATTCTCCCACTGTCACAGTGGAGGAAGGATCGGGAGAAACTGGGTCAGGAAGAGTTTCTGCTCCTACTATCTCGTCAGCTGCTGGTTCTGCTGCCTCTTCACACACGATATTGGTACCGATGACGTTGCCCACGTTGAAGACGACATCCTTGGAGATGATGACGTGGCCTGTATCCCTCTCGTAGAGGCGATACGCCTTGCTTGCCACGTCGTAGCCAATCATCAGCATCTGTCCACTCTTCACATCCCACTTTTGCCGCTTCTCCTTTGGCACGTGCATGTGCGCCAAGCTGCCAAACGCGCGAAGATGACCTACGCTTGGCTTCTTGCCAAAACACGCCTCGTACGGCGTCATCTGCTCCAGCGCCTTAGTTGGACTGCGGTTCTTGATGTAGACCGTAGTGCTCACGGCTTCAGCCCAGAAGTCGTAGGTCAGCCGAGCCGCGTTCAGCATGGAGCGCGCCGACTCCACAATGGTACGGTTGGCGTGTTCTGCTACACCGTTCTGCTGCGGCGAGTACGGCGCGGTACGCTGCGCCTTGATGCCAGCTGCTGCGAGGTAGTCCTGGAATTCCTTGCTCAGGTACTCTCCACCGCAGTCGCTGCGCAATGCCTTGATCTTCTTGCCAGATTGCTTCTCCACCATGTCCTTGAACTCCTTGAACCTGTCAAAGCACTGGTCCTTGGAGGAAAGGAAGTACACAGCAGTGTAACGGCTGAAATCATCAATGAAGGTGAGAAAATACCTAGAGCCTCCAAAGCTCTGGGTCTGCATCGGTCCGCACAAGTCCGTGTGGACCAGTTCCAACACCTCTTTTGCACGCTCCCCTGCTCCAGAGAACGCCTCGCGGTGTTGCTTCCCCTCCAAACATCCCATGCATAACTGCTGCTCAAAGTTAGAGATGGTAGGCAGGTCACGCACCATCTGCTTTGCTTGAAACTGCTGCAAGGCGCGCATGCCGATGTGGCCGTAGCGCACATGCCAGATCTCACCATCTGTCGCCTGCACCACTGCTGCAAGACTCTGCTCACGCGGGATCTTGGTCGCCCCCTGCAGGCGGTACATGTCGCCCTCCTTCACCGACTTGGCCAACTCCTTTCCTGTTTCCTTGTTGAGGATATAGCCATAGTCATTATCGAAGACAACGCGCAGTCCTGTGTTGGTGAGAGAGGATACTGAGAGAAGGTTGAACGCAGCATCAGGCACATACAGCACGCCATGGAAAACTCCCACTTCAATGCCACGCGGGGTCTCCAACCACATCTCCACAATCCCAATCCCCTCAGCATACACCACCCGATCATCACCCAAAGCAATCGGCCGAGGAGGAATGGAGAGCAGCTNTGTGAACCACTCCTTGTGGTGCGTCAGACTCTTGGTACACCCCGAGTCCTTGTACCACGCCAGATCCGCCTTTTCCTTCTGCGACATGTCAGACTTTGCCATGAAGAGGCGGTCGCGCACCTCCTTGGCGACGTTCATGTTGCCAAAATGGCGCATGCTAGTCTGGTTCTACTGCTGCTGGTGCTGCTGGCGTTGCTGTGACTGCTGCTGCTGTTTCTGTGGAGATTGCTGCTTTTGCTACTGCTGCTGCTGCTGCTGCTCTTTCTGGTCCCTCTTGAACTTGAAGCACTCTTTCTTGTAGTGCCCCTCTTTCTGGCAAGAGTGGCACTTGCCCTTCTTCTTGCCTCTGTGCTGCCCGGACTGCTGCTGCTGCTGGTTGCGTGAGCCCATGGCCATGAAAGCTGCTTCACTGCTGCTGCCGCCATTGCGCTTTGCCGCATTGCGACGCAATTCCACCTGCACCAGGTGTGTGCAGATGAAGTCGAGGTCGAGAGTTGGCTGGCACTCCAGCGTCTCTCGTACCGTGTCGTAGCTGGTTGGGAGTCCCCTCAGCAAGAGGAGGATGAAGCGCGTCTCTTCGACAGGATTGCCGGCCGCTCTCAGCTGCTTCGCCAACTCATTTGCCCTGTACAGATACACCTCCATCCCTTCACCATCCTGCATTTTCAGCGCCATCATCTTTTCCTCCAAAAGCATGAGGAATGTAGGATCCTTGCTCTCATACTTCTTGCACAACGTGTCCCACCCCTCCTTTGCAGTAGCCTTGTCACTCACGTACTGAAGATGCGGGTTGGAGATGATGTTAACAAGCAACCTGTAGGCCTGCCTGTCCTTCTTCTTCCACTCCTCGTACGTCGCTGGTACAGCTGCAGAAGAACCCGCATCAGCTGCACCCTTTTGCGGCGTCTTCCCCGCCACCACCTGCGCTGCGGTGATGCCTTTTGCCTGTGGANATGGCGGCGCTACCCCTGCTTCTGCTGCTGCTTCTGCCAGAAATCTGTCTGACAGAAAATGGACTGTAGGTGCCAGCAGACTGGAAATTTGAAAAACTGAGCCCACGACTGGAAAATTCAGCTCAAAACCTTTCAGATCGACCCATAAAACAGGGTCATCAACAGGGGATTTTGAAAGATATGCCTTCTTGAAAACAGGGTATGCTTCTGCTCCTACTCCAACTCAGACCAGCCAGTTTGTAAACGGCGTTTCTCCCAAACGAATCTATG
Organism: Penium margaritaceum; assembly: GCA_023375785.1. Classification (NCBI taxonomy): domain Eukaryota; kingdom Viridiplantae; phylum Streptophyta; class Zygnematophyceae; order Desmidiales; family Peniaceae; genus Penium; species Penium margaritaceum. Next base: position 266,516 of record SZWC01000328.1, on the reverse strand, counting down.
GAATGCAAATATTTTTGCATGAATGGAAAGCTTAGAAAAAAAACTACAATTCGCATGTGCCACTTTTTAAATTTGACAAAGAAATAAGAGAGTTATGATCATCACAAGGTGACAGTCTTACTCATAGAGAAGAGTGTAGCCCTGGCCGACCTCGTTCTGAGCATAACTCTCAATCCGGCCGTTGGATCTTCCTGATCTTAGGCTCGTTGGAAAGCTTGATTTTTGAACTTGACGATCTAGTGGTCGATCATCACATCTGGTAAAGGTTTCACCCCAACCCGTCACTCTCAAAGTGACGGCCTGTGCTGGCTGGAAGTGGCAGAACTTGGCTCGGATACCAAATGTTGAAACTTGAGGAGAGAGGGAGCCTTGGAGCAGCAAGCATGTGTGATTGGAAGGGCATCACTTGTGCTGAAGAATGGTTATTCAATCACTCAAAATGATGGAGTACATATAGAGCTAGAGCTTGGGCAAGTCAGCCCTCTCACAAGCCACACCACTTAGCCATGGAGGCTAAGGCTCACACACTAGAGTCCATAATCTCACACAAGGGAGGAAATCAGCCTAGCAACCAGGCTGACCACTCACACACAACCTAGAGAGCTAGAGAATGCTCTCATGGCACACTCCTAGTGGTCACATAACCCACAAACCCATGGAGAATTGCCATGTGTCCATGGCTAGCACACAAGGATCTCACCTCACCTAAAAAGTAAGGAGAGGTACCTTTATCCTAGTCAGCACACTGTGACAAGGCAATCCTAAGACCAAGGACCTTTTTGGATATTTCTATCATCAGGTCTTGACCCTGGACCTCTTGCCCTTTTCTTTTCTCAGGCTAAGGCATGGAGCCATCACCCATGCCCATCCAGACATCGACGGTCCATGACCCCCGAAACTTCGAAAATTCATATCTCCCAATCCGACCGTTGGATCGGCCTCAAACTTGGACCGTAGACATTTTGCCACCTGATCTTTCCAATGGTGAAGTTGGATTGGCGATCGGAGGAGGCATGTGGTACTTTCCTGGAACTTGCTGCTGTGGACCTGAAACTGAGCCAGATGGCACCTTTCCCAACAATCAGCAGGGGATTTCAAAAGATATGCCCTCTTGAAAACAGGGTATGCTTCTGCTCCTACTCCAACTCAGATCAGCCAGCTTGTAAACGGCGTTTCTCCCAAACAAATCAATGGAATCCAAATATTTTTGCACCAATGGAAAGCTTAGGAAAAATACTACAATTGGCATGTGCCACTTTATAAATTCAATAAAGAAACGAGAGAGTTATGGTCATCACAAGGCGACAGTCTTACTCATAGAGAAGAGTGTAGCCCTGGCCGACCTCATTTTGAGCATACCTCTCAATCCGACTGTTGGATCTTCGCGATTTGTGGCTCGTTGGAAAGCTTGTCTTCTGAACTTGAAGATCCTGTGGTTGATGGTAAAATATGGTCAAGGTTTCACCCCAACCTGTCACTCTCAAAGTGACGGCCTGTGCTGGCTCGAAATGGCAGAACCTAGCTCTGATACCAAATGTTGGAACTTGAGAAGAGAGGGATCCTTGGAGCAGCGAGCATGTGTGATTGGAAGGGCATCACTTGTGCTGAAGAATGGTTATTCCCTCCCTCAAAATGATGGAGTACATATAGTGCTAGTGCTTGGGTAAGTCAGCCCTCTCACAAGCCACACCACTTAGCCATAGAGGCTAAGGCACACATACTAGAGTCCATAATCTCACACAAGGGAGGAAATCAGCCTAGCAATCAGGCTGACCACTCACACACGACCTAGAGAGCTAGAGAATGCTCTCATGACACACTCCTAGTGGTCGCATAACCCACAAACCCATGGAGAATCGCCATGTGTCCATGGCTAGCACACAAGGATATCAGCTCACCTAGAAAGTAAGGAGAGCTACTTTTATCCTAGTCAGCACACTCTGACAAGGCAATCCTAAGACCAAGGACCTCTTTGGATATTTCTCCCATCGGGTCTTTACCCTGGACCTCTTGCCTTTTTCTTTTCTCAGGCTAAGGCATGGAGCCATCGCCCATGGTCACCCGGATATCGACTGTCGAAAATTCATATCTCCCAATCCAACCGTTGGATCGGTCTCAAACTTGGACCGTAGACATTTTGCTACCTGATCTTTCCATTGGTGAAGTTGAATTGACAATCGGAGCAGGGATCTGGTAATTTCCTGGAACTTGCTCCTGTGGACGTGAAACTGAGCCAGATGGCTCTTTTCCCAACATCTCTACTGCTCGGACATCTGCTATTGGTAATTGCGTGAGCCCATGGCCATGAAAGCTGCTTCATGGCTGCTACTACTGCCATTGCACTTTGCTGCATTGCGACGCAGTTCTACCTACACCTGCTGTCTGTAGATGAAGTCGAGGTCGAGAGTCGACACACACTCCAGCGTCTCTTGCACCGTATCATAGCTCGTTGGGAGTCGCCTCCGCAAGAAGAGGACGAAACGCGTGTCTTCCACAAGGTTGCTGGCCGTTTTCAGCTTCTTTGCCAGCTCCTTTGCCCTGTCCAAGTATCCTTCCATCCCTTCGCCACCCTGCATTTTCAACGCCATTATCTTCTCCTCCAAAAGCATGAGGAATCTAAGATCCTTGCTCTCATACTTCTTGCACAATATATCCCACCCCTCTTTTGCAGTAGCCTTGTCACTCATCTACTGAAGATGTGGGTCGTAGATGGTGTTGAGAAGCAGCATGTAGACCTGCCTAGCCTTCTTCTTCCTCTCCTTGTATCCTGCCGTAGCAGTTGTAAATAAATTTGCATATGCTGTACCTTTCTGTGGCGTCTTCCCTGCCACCACCTCTGCTGCGGTGATACTTTTTACCTATGGAGGCGGATTGCGCTCGTCGCCCCTCTCCTCCAAAATGAGGCGAGTACGGATCTTCCAAAACGTGAAGTAAGCGCGTCTTTCCAGCCTCTCCAAGAGCTAGGCTACTGTTACACCTGCTACTGCCATTTTGAGCCTTGGTGCTGCTTCTGCCATAAATCTGTAAAGGCCACAGAAAATGGACCGTAGAGTCCAAAAAGTTGGGGGTTTTTAAAACCCGAGCCCACCACCAAAAAATTCAGCTAAAAACCTTTCAAATCGACCCATAAAACAGGGTCATAAACACGGGATTTTAAGAGATATACCCTTTTGAAAATGGAGTATGCTACTGCTCCTACTCCAGCTCACACCAACCAGCTTGTAAACAGCGTTTCTCCCAAATGTAATAATGGAATAAAAATGTTTTTGTACCAATGGAAAGCTTCGGAAAAATTCATTAATTCATATGTACTAATCTTTTAAATTGACAAAGAAACAAGAGAGTTATGGTTATCACAAGGCGACAGTCTTACTCAAAGGGAAGAGCACAGCCGTGGCCGACCTTGTTTTGAGCATAACTCTCAATCCAACCATGGATCTTTTCGATCAAGGGCTCGTTGAAAAGCTTTTCTCTTGAACTTGATGATCTCGTAATTGATTATGAAGTTTTGTGACCCTAACCCGTCACTCTCAAAGTGACGGCCTGTGCTGGCTGAAAATGGCAGAACTTGGCTCTGATACCAAGTGTTGGATCTGGAGGAGAGAGGGAGTCTAGGATCAGTGAGCATGTGGGATTGGAAGGGCATCACTTGTGCTAAAGAATGGTTGTTGAATCACACAAAATGATGGAGTACATATAGAGCTAGAGCTTGGGCAAGTCACCCCTCTCACAACCCACACTACTTAGTCATGGAGGCTAAGGCTCACACACTAGAGTCCATAATCTCACACAATGGAGGAAATCAGCCTACTAATCAGGCTGACCACTCACACACGACCTAGAGAGCTAGGAAATGCTCTCATAGCACACTCCTAGTGGTCACATAACCCACAATCCCATGGAGAATCGCCATATGTCCAGGATTAGCACACAAGGATTTCACCTCAGCAAAAAAGTAAGGAGAGGTACCTTTTTTCTAGACAGCAGACTCTGACAAGGCAACTCAAGAATCTAAGACCTTTTTGGATATTTCTCCCATCAGGTCTTGACCCTAGACCTCTTGTCTTTTTCTTTTCCTACGCTAAGTCATGGAGCAATCACCCATGGTCACCCAGATATCGGCGGTCGATGACCCCAGAAACTTTGAAAATTCATCTCCCAGTCCGATTATTGGATCGGCCTGAAACTTAGACTGTTGATGTTTTCCCACCTGATCTTTCGAATGGTGAAGTCGGATTGATAATCGGAGTAGGTATTTGGTTATTTCTTGGAACTTGCTCTTGTGGACCTGAAACTGAGGCGGATGGCTCCTTTCCCAAAAGCATTGACTACATTTAAATACTTGCTCATGTTGCAAGGTTTGCCTTTCTGAACACGCTCCTTTCTTATGCAACAGCTGAGGACTTCAAGATTCACCACATCGATGTCAAGATGACATTCTAGAATGGTGACTTGGAATAGGAAATCCACATGGAGCAGCCGGATGAATTGGTCATGGATGGCCAGAAACACATGGTTTGCAAGCTGCAAAAGTATGGCCTCACGCAAGCGTCGTGTACTTTGAACCGAAAATTGGATGCCGCAGTGTAGTACATGGGGTTTGAGCGCAACGAGTGTGACTACATCGTCTATCGTTAGCAGCATGGTCATGAGGTACTCATCATCTTTGTCTATGTGGATGAAATGCTCATCGTTTTGAACAGCATGTCTGCATTACAGGAGTTCAAGGAGGCCATGCTTCCAAATGTCCGATCTCACGGAGGCGTCATACTTCCTCATGACCACAAATCACGCTCTCTCTCACGAGAACAGAGCTCGAACATCAATGATATATTGTAATCGTTCAGCATGGTAGAGGCAAAACTCATCAGTACGCACTGGAGACGCGGCACTTTCTCGTGAGCTTCAATGGAGAAGCGGATGTAGTTGAGCGCCAGAAGGACCAAAGCACCGTCGGCAGTCTCATATACCTGATGGTGGCAACCAGGCCGGACCTCGCACAAAGAAAGAGCACTGTGTGCCAGTACATGGCCAGCCCTAGACCTGAGCACTAGAAGGCAGAAAAGCAGATCTTCCGCTATCTTGTTCGAACCATCAACATCGACATCACCTACAATGACAACGACAACATCATCTTCGGCTACATATGCAGATTGGGAGTCAAATCCTGAGCATCGCAAGTCCATCTCTAGACCATCACTTGGTGCAGCAAGCGGCTGGTGGTAGTGGCCACCTCAAGCACAGAAGCTTAGTACATCTCTCTCAGCTTTGGAGCCAAAGAAGCAATTTAGCTTCAACGTCTCATGGTGGAGATGAATGGAAGTAGAGCAGTTCGAGTTCCTCTACGTGTCAACAATAAGAGCGTAATTGCACTCGCCCAAAATCCCGAGCAACATGGACGCACCAAGCACATTGACATTGCATATCATTTCTTCAAGCACATGGAGCACGTGGGTACTACCAAGCTGGAGTTTACTTCAACTTGCAAGCATGTTAATGATTTTGCACCAAGCCAGTGACCCGTGAGAGGTGATACCCTTCCATGTTCTACCTGGAGGAGAGAGGGAGCCTCAGAGTAGGAAACATATAGAACACAAAGGGCATCACTTGTGCTGAAGAAAAGTTTTTGAATCACACAACATGATGGAGTATATATACAACTAGAGCTTCGGTAAGTCAGTCCTCTCATAAGCTACACCACTTAGCCATAGAGGCAAAGGCTCACACACTAGAGTCTGTAATCTCTCACAAGAGAAGGAAACACCCTAGCAATCAGGCTGACCACTCACACATGACCGAGCGAGCTCTTACGCCATACTCCTAGTGGTAATACAGCCGTCAATCCTATGAAGAATTGCCATGTATCCATGGCTAGTACACAAGAATCTCAACCTACCTAAAAAGTGAGGAGAGGTACCTTTTTCCTAGTCAGCACAGTCTGATAATGCAACTTAAGAATCTAGGACCTTCTTGGATATTTCTCCCATCAGGTCTTGACTCTGGACCTCTTGTCTTTTCTTTTCTCAAACCATGGAGCCATCGTCCATGGTTATGTTGGAACTGGAGAAGAGAGGAAGCCTTTGAGCAGCGAGCATGTGGGTTTGGAAGGGCATTACTTGTGCTGAAGAATGGTTGTTGAATCACTCAAAATGATGGAGTATATACAGAGTTAGAGCTTGGGCAAGTCAGCCCTCTCACAAGCGACACCACTTAGCCATGGAGGCCAAGGCTCACACACTAGTGTCCATAATCTCACAAAGGGAGGTAATCAGCCTAGCAATCAGGCTGACCACTCACATACAACCTAGAGAGCTATAAAATGCTCTCATGGCACACTCCTAGTGGTCACATAATCCACAATCCCATGGAGAACTGCCATTTGTCCATGGCTAGCACACAAGGATCTCACCTCACCTAAAAAGTAAGGGTGGGTACCTTTTTCCTAGTCAGCACACTCTGACAAGGCAATCCAAGAATCTAGGACCTTTTTAGATGTTTCTCCCATCAGGTCTTGACCCTGGACCTCCTACCTTTTCTTCTTTTCTCAGGCTAACGCATGGAGCCATCGCCCATGGTCACCCGGATATCGGCCGTCGATGACCTGAGAAACTTTGAAAATTCATATCTCCCAATCCGACCGTTGGATTGGCCTCAAACTTAGACCGAAGACATATTACCACCTCATTTTCCCAATGGTAAAATTGTATTGACAATCGGACTAGGCATCCGGTAGTTTCCGAAAACTTGCTCCTATGGACCTGAAACTGAGCCGGATGGCTTCTTTCCCAACAATCTCCCACTTTATCATAGTCAGAGTGGGCTGAGTCCACATGCCTTCATGTAGAACTACTGCTTCTCACGGGTACCTAGCTTGGTACAAAAATCAGCGACTTGCTTGCTTGTTGGAGTAAACTCCAGCTTGAGAATACCCTCTAGTACCATGTGCCTGATGAAGTGATATGCAATGTCCATGTACTTGGTGCGTGCATGGTGCTCTGGATTCTTGGCAAGTGCGATTTCGCTCTGGTTATCGATGGGTACAGGAACTGGAGCTGCTCCACTCCCACTCATCTCTGCCATGAGACCGTAAAGCCAAAGTGCTTCCTTGGCTCCAAAGCTGAGAGAGACGTACTCAGCTTCTGTGCTTGAGGTAGCCACGACCTTCTTCCGTTTGCTGCACCAGCTGATGGCTACACCATTTATGAGGAACACATGTCCAGAGATGGACTTGCGGTCCTCAGGGTTTGAAGCCCCATCTGCATCTGTGTAGCCGATGATGCTGTTGTCGTTGCCGTTCTAGGTGATGCCGATGTTGATGGTTGCAGCAAGGTAGCGGAAGATCCAGTTCACTGCCTTCTGGTGCTCAGGTCTGGGACTGGCCATGTCCTGGCTCACAACGCTAACAGCCTATGTGAGGTCCGGCCTGGTCGCAACCATCAGGAGGCTGTTAACGGCGCTCGGGTACTACCACTCAGCTCCATTTGCTTTCTCACCAAAGCGCACGAGGTTCTGCCGTATCTTCAGCAGTGTGCCGATCCGTTTGGCGTCTGCCATGCCAAACCGCTGCAAAACATCCTTGATGTAGCGGCTCTATTGCAACAAGAGAGAGCGTGATTTGCAGTTACGCGTGATCTGGATACCAAGGAAGTATGATGCCTCCTCGAGATCAGACATCTGGAAGCGCTCCTACATTGCTTCCTTGAACTCATGCAGTCCAGAGATACTGTTGGAAAAGAGGAGCATGTCATCCATATACACGATGATGATAATGACCTCATGTTCATACTGCCAGCGATAGACGCTATAGTCACACTCGCTGCGCTCAAACCACATGCACTGCAACACCGCATCCAACTTCTGGTTCCAAGTACGCGATGCTTCCTTGAGCCTATACAGCGCCTTCTGCAGCTTGCAACCCAGGAGCTCTTGGCCATCCATGACGAACCCCTCCAGCTACTCCATGTAAATCTCCTCCTCCAGGCCTTCTTGACGTCCATGTGGTGAACCTCAAAGTCCTTTGCTGCTGCATAGGAAAGGAGCGTGCGCACAGAGGCAAACTTTGCAACAGGAGTAAAGGTTTAAGCGTAGTCAACGCCTTCCTGCTGCAAGTAGCCCTTGGCGACCAGCCTCGCCTTGTACTTTTTGAGGTTGCCATTTGCACCCCTCTTCTTCTTGAACACCCACTTGCACTTGATTACCTTGCGTCCAGGTGGACGCTCAGTCAGCTCCCACGTACCGTCGTCGAGCTGCGACTGTATCTCCTACTGCACAGCTTGTGCCCAATCTGCTGCATCTGGTGCAGCCATGGCCTCCTTGTAGGACGTCAGCTCATCAGGATCTGCTGCAACTGCAACGTTCATCTGGTCTGGTTTCTGGAATATCCAGAAATGCCCGCGCTCACTAGGCTTGTATTGCATCCTGAGAGGGTACCTTCGACTTGGCGCTAGAGCGTAAGCAAGCGCCTAGCGCGGTGTTGCCGACACAACTGCTCCTATAGATGGTGGTGCATCTTCTTCCTCTGCTTCTGTGGATGAGGCCGTTATATCCGCTGCATCAGACATGGGAGAGTAGACTAGTTCTCCTACCGTCACAGTGGAGGAAGGATCAGGAGAGATTGGGTCAGGAAGGATATCTGCTCCCACTGCCTCATCAGCTGCTACTTCTCTTGCCTCTTGAGAGACCATATTGGTACCAATAACATTGCTTTCGTTGAAGACGACATCCTTGGAGATGATGACGTGGCCTGTATCCCGCTGGTAGAGGCGATATGCCTTGCTTGCGACATCGTAGCCAATCATCAGCATCTGCGCGCTCTTCGCGTCCCACTTTTGCCGCTTCTCCTTTGGCACGTGCATATGTACCTACCTGCCAAATGTGCGAAGATGACATACGCTCGACTTCTTCGCGAACCACGCCTTGTACGGTGTCATCTACTCTAGGGCCTTGGTTGGATGCGGTTCTTGATGTACACCGCAATACTCACTGCGGCATGGAGCGTGCCGACTCAACGATGGTACGGTTAGCACGTTTTACTATGTCGTTCTGCTGTGGCGCATATGGCGGGATGCGCTATGCTTTGATGCCTGCTGTTGTGAGCTAGTCCAGGAACTCCTTGCTCAGGTACTCTCTACCGCGGTCGCTACTCAGACTTCCCCATGAAGAGGCGGTCGCGCACCTCCTTGGCCACGTTCATGTTGCCAAAATGGCGCACGCCGGTCTGGTTTTGCTGCTGCTGTTGTTGCGAACGTTGCTCTGACTGCTGCTGCTCTTGTTGTGGAGATTGCTGCTTTTGCTGCTGCTGCTGCTCCTTCTGGTCCCTCTTGAACTTGAAGCACTCTTTCTTATGGTGCTTTTCTGGCAATAATGGCACTTGCCCTTCTTCTTACCTCTCTGCTGCCCAGACTGTTGCTGCTGCTGGTTGCGTGAGCCCATCGTCATGAAAGCTGCTTCACTACTGTTGCTACTGCCATTGCGCTTTGCGGCATTACGACGCAGCTCTACCTGCACCAACTATGTGTAGATAAACTCGAGGTTGAGAGTTGGCTGGCACTCCAACGTCTTTTGCATCGTGTCATAGCCCGTTGGGAGTCCCCTCAGCAAGAGAAGGACAAAGTGCGTGTCTTCCACAGGATTACCGGCCGCATTTAGCTGCTTTGCCAGCTCCTTTGCCCTGTCCAAGTACGCTTCCATTCCTTCACCATCCTGTTTTTTCAACGCCATCATCTTCTCCTCCAAAAGCATGAGGAATGCAGGATCCTTGCTCTCATACTTCTTGCACAACGTGTCCCATCCCTCTTTTACATTACCGTTGTCACTCACGTACTGAAGATGTAGGTTGGATATGGTGTTGACAAGCAGCCTGTAAGCCTGCCTGTCCTTCTTCTTCCACTCCTCATATGTCGTCGCTGCAGTTGCTGATGAATTTGCATCTGCTGCACCTTTCTGCGGCATCTTCTTCGCCACCACCTCCGCTGCGGTAATACCTTTAGCCTATGGAGACGGAGCGCGCTCGTCGCCGTTCATCACCTCCCACAAGCCCCTCTCCTCCAAAAGGAGGCGGGTACGCATCTTCCAAAACGTGAAGTTGGCACGTCCTTCCAGCCTCTCCAAGGGTTGGGCTATTGTTACCACGCCTGCTGCTACCATTTTGAGCTTTGGTGATGCTCAGCACTGCCCTTCAATGACGGCGCTACCCCTACTTCTGCTACTGCTTCTGCCAGGGATCAATCTAACATAAAATGGACTATAGAGACCAGGAGACTGGGAATTTTGAAAATTGAGCCCACTACTGGAAAATTCAGCTCAACACCTTTCAGATCCACCCATAAAACATGGTCATCAAGAGGGGATTTTTAGAGATATGCGCTTTTTTAAAAAGGGTATGTTTGTACTCCTACTCTAGCTCGCACCAGCCAGCTTGTAAACAGCGTTTCTCCCAAACGTACTGATGGAATGCAAATAATTTTACACCAATGGAAAGCTTAGGAAACATACTTCAATTCTTATGTTCTGATTTTTAAAATTGACAAAGAAACGAGAGATTCATGGTCATCACAAGGCGACAGTCTTACTCAGAGAGTAGAGTATAGTCCTAGCCAACCTTGTTTTGAGAATACCTCTTAATCCGACCGTTGGATCTTTGCCATTTAGGGCTCGTTGGAAAGCTTGTCTCCTCAAGTAGAAGATGCAATGGTCGATTATCAAATTTGGTGAAGGTTATCTCCAACCCGTCACTCTCAAAGTGATGGCCTGTGCTAGCTATACGTGGCAAAACTTGGCTCTGATACCAATTGTTGGAACTGGAGGAGAGAGGGAGCATTGGAGGAGCGAGCATGTAGGACTTGAAGGACATTACTTGTGCTGAAGAATGGTTGTTGAATCACTCAAAATGATGGAGTACATATAGAACTACAGCTTGATCAAGTCACCCCTCTCACAAGCCACGCCAATTAGCCATGGAGGCCAAGGCTCACACACTAGAGTCCATAATCTCCCACAAGGGAGGAAATCAGCCTAGCAATCAGGCTGACTACTCATACATGACCTAGAGAGCTAGAAAATACTCTCATGGCACACTCCTAGTCGTCACATAATCCACAATCCCATGGAGAATCGCCATGTGTCCATGGCTAGTACACAAGGATCTCACCTTACCTAAACAGTAAGGAGAGGTACATTTTTCCTAGTCAGCACACTCCGACAAGGCAACCCAAGAATCTAGGATCTTTTTGGATATTTCCTCCATCAGGTCTTGACCCTGGACCTCTTGCCTTTTTCTTTTCTCAGGCTAAGGCATGGAGCCATCGCCCATGATCACCATTCAAAAATTCATATCTCCCAATCCAACTGTTAGATTGGCTTCAAACTTGGACCATAGACATTTTGCCACCTGATCTTTCCAATTAGAAAGTAGGACTGATAATTGGAGCACGCATCTGGTAGTTTCTTGGAATTTGTTCTTATGGACTTGAAACTGAGTCAGATGCCTCCTTTCCCAACGGGTTATCTAGATACTGACGGTGGATGACCCCAGAAACTTAACAATTTCATAACACCCAATCTGATAGTTGGATCGGCTTGAGACACGCACCGTAGACATTTTGAATGAAGAAGGCATCTAGTAGTTTACTCAAACTTGCTCATGTGGACCTGAAACTGAGCTCGATGGCTCCTTTCCCAACAATCTCCCACTTTGCGTCTATATAGCCAATGATGCTATTATCATTGCCGTTGTAGGTGATGCCGATATTGAGGGTTCCAGCAAGGTAGGAGAAGGTCCTCTTCATAGCCTTTTGGTACTCAGGTCTGGGGTTCGACATGTTCTGGGGTAAAGCGCTCACAGCCTGTGCGAGTTCCGGCCTGATTCTTTGTATGAGGTACATGAGACTACTGTTGGCGCTCTGGTACTTCTCCCACTCAGCAGCATCCATTTCTCCATTGCTAACAAGGTACCGCTACATCTATAGCGGCATGCCGATGGATTTTGCCTCTGCCATGCAGAACCACTACAAGACATCCTTGATGTAGCGGCTCTATCGTAGCGAGAGAGAGCGTGATTTGCGATCACGCGTGATCTGGATTTCGAGGAGGTATGACGCCTCCTTGAGATCGGACGTCTGGCAGCCCTCCTTTATGGCCTTTTTGAACTCATGCAGTGCACACATGTTGTTGGAAAGGAGGAACATGTCATCCACATATACGATGATGATGAGTACCTCATGACCTTGCTACCAGCGATAGATGTTTTAGTCACACTCGCTGGACTCGAACTCCATATGCTGCAGCACCGCATCCAATGTCTGGTTCCAAGCACCTGACGCTTGCTTGATGTCAACCAGCGTGAGGTAATAGTCTATAAAATGGATTCGGACACATGGATTCCCGTTGACCGCTCTTGGTATTGTAACAAAGAGATGATATCATCCTCAGAGCCAAGGTTCCTCACTGAGCAGTTCATAGAAATCCCTTCCTTGTACTGTGTCCTTAGTTTTTAGTCACTTTTGCGTAAAAAGCAAACTCGTGGGACTTAGACCAACTAATGCTTCTTAAGTGTCTACATCTGGCAAACAACTCTCTTAGGAGTGTCAAAGGTAAGAACTGTACTCAATGACAGGCAACTGACAGGTTCTTATAATCCTACAGCCAGCTTCTAGCCTAAGCGCGTAGTGGCTCCTTGGATGAACCAGTTTGGATGCAATCTAGATTGTGTCATCCCCCCTATCTGTATGGCGCTCCCTGTGACCAGCAAGTAGCGCCAACCACAAAAAAGGACCTTGGAATGTTCTAGGATGTTTCTTCGAACATTCCTGTCCTCCATTTGGTCAGAAAGAAAGTTAGTCACCGTGCTGGGATTTGACCTAGTGACCTCTCTCTCTAGAGACTACCTCTGGAACATCTAAGCCATGAATTATCCTAGGTAGTATTTGCTGGCTATACTATCCAGATTAGACCAAGGGGACTTGCTCAAAAGGAGCACTGCATGCCTAGTCTGTTCTGTGCCTGTCCAAATATCAGCCATGGACAAGGAGCATATCAGGTCAACAGCTTGGAGGAGGAAATCTACATGGAGCAGCCGGAGGGATTCGTCATGGATAGCCAGGAGCACCTGGTTTGCAAGCTGCAGAAGGGGTTCTACGGCCTCAAGCAAGCGTCTCGTACTTTGAACCAAGGCAAGTTTGCCCTATATACTACAGTGTACAGGGTTCGAGCGCAGTGAATGTGACCATAGAATCTATCGCTGGCAGCATTAGTATGAGATCTTCATAATCATTGCCTATGAGGATGACATGCTCCTCCTCTCCAACTGTATATCTACACTAAAGGAGTTCAAGGAGGTCATGCAAGAGCGCTTCGAGATATCTGATCTCAGGGAGGCATCATGGTTCCTCGGTATCAAGATCACGCGTGAATGGAAATCATGAATGGAGGAGCTATCAACTTGTTCAGCAAGCGGCCGGTGGTCTTGGTGACCTCAAGCACGCAAGCTACGTACGCCTCTCTTGACTTTCGAGCCAAAGAATTAGTTTGGCTTGAGCGTCTCATGGCAGAGATGAAAGGGAATGCATCAGATCCAGTTCCTGTGCGCGTCAATAACCAGATCGCAATCGCTCTCGCCAAGAATCCTGAGTACCATGCACACATCAAACACATTGACATCACATATCATTTCATCGGGCACATGGTGAAGGAAGGTGCTATCAAGCTAGAGTTTACTTCTACCAATAAGCAGGTCGTTTTTTATACCCAGACAGTGTCTCATGAGAAGCAGCGCTTTTGCATGAAGGCATGTAGACGCGGCCCACTCTGACTGCGACAAACTGGAAGATTGTTGGAAAAGGAGCCATCCGAATCAATTTCAGGTCCACAACAGCAAGTTCGAGGAAACTAAAAGATTCCTACTCCGATGATCAATCTAACCTCACAATCGCAAAAATCAGGTAGCAAAATGTCTACGGTCCAAGTATTAGACATATCCAACAGTCTGATTGGGAGATATGAAAATTTGAAGTTTCTGGGGTCATCGACCGCAGGTATCGAGGTAACTATGGGCGATGACTCCATCGCTTAGCGTAAGAAAAAAAGGCGACAGGTCCTGGGTGAAGACCTGATGGGAGAAATATCCAAAAAGGTCCTAGATTCTTCGGTTGCCTTGTCAAAGTGTACTGACTTGGAAAAAGGTACCTCTCCTTATTTTTTAGGTTAGATGAGATCCTTGTGTGATACCCATGGATACATGGCCATTCTCCATGGGATTGTGGATTATATGACCACTAGGAGCATGCCATGAGAGTACTTTCTCGCTCTCTATGTCTTGTGTGAGTGGTCATCCTGATTGCTACGCTGATATCCTCTCTTGTGTGAGATTATGGACTCTAGTGTATGAGTCTTAGCCTCCATGGCTAAGTGGTGTGGCTTGTGAGAGGCCTGACTTACCCAAGCTCTAGCTCTTTATGTACTCCATCATTTTGAGTGATCCAATAACCAATCTTCAGCACAAGTGATGCCCTTTTAGTCGCACATCTTCGGTCCTTCAAGGCTTCCTCTCTCCTCCAGTTCCAACATCTAAGAGGGTACCTGCGACTTGGGCGTTACTGGACGGATAACGCGGTGCTGCAGGTGGAACTACTAGTGCAAGAGTTCCTGCATCTCCTTCCTCTGCTTCTGCCGATGAGACCGTTATATTTGCAGCATCAGATTGATTCTCCCACTGTCATAGTAAAGGGAGGGTTAGGAGAGACGGGGTCAAGGAGAAAATCTGCTCCTTTTGCAGATGATGGTAGTGCCGATGACGTTACTTTCATTGAATATAGCATCCCTAGAGATGATGACATGGCCTGTATCCCCCTCATAGCTGATCATCAGCATCTGTGCACTCTTCGCGTCCCATTTGTGCCGCATCTCCTTGGGTACGTGCATGTGCGTCAAGCATCCGACTACGCGAAGATGATCCATACTCGGCTTCTTGTCAAACCACGTCTTGTACGGCGTCATCTGCTCTAGGGTCTTGGTTGGACTACGGTTCTTGATCTATACCTCAATGCTCACTGCTTTTACCCACAAGTCATAAGTGAGCCAAGCGACGTGCAGCATGGAGCACGTTGACTCAACAATGGTGTCGTTTGCACATTCTACTATGCCATTCTTTTGCGGCGAGTATGCCGTGGTGCACTATGCGTTGATGCCTGCAGCTGCGAGGTAATCCTAGAACTCCTTGCTCAGGTACTCTACACCACGGTCGCTACGTTGTGCCTTCATCTTCTTTCCAGTCTGGTTTCCTACCATTGCCTTAAACTCCTTGATCCTATGAAAACACTGGTTCTTGGAGGAAAGAAAGTACACACCAGTCTAAAAGCTGAAGTGATCAATGAAGGTGAGTAAATACCAAGAGCCTCTACATCTCTGGGTTTATATCAGGTGAGCTCCAGCACCTATTTCGTACGCTCCCTTGCTCCAGAGAACACCTTGCGATGTCGCTTCCATTCCAAACAGCCGATGCACAATTGCTGTTCAAAGTTAGAGATAGTGGACAAGTCAGGCACCATCTATATTATTTGAAGTTGCTCCAAGGCCCGCATGCCAATGTGCCCATAGCGCACGGCCAGATTTCTGTTGGAACTTGAGGAGAGAGGGAGCCTTGGAGCAGCAAGCATGTGTGATTGGAAGGGCATCACTTGTGCTGAAGAATTGTTATTCAATCACTCGAAATGATGGAGTACATATAGAGCTAGAGCTTGGGCAAGTCAGCCCTCTCACAAGCCACAACACTTAGTCATGGAGGCTAAGGCTCACACACTAGAGTCCATAATCTCACACAAGGGAGGAAATCAGCCTAGCAATCCGGCTGACCACTCACACACGACCTAGAGAGCTAGAGAATGCTCTCATGGCACATTCCTAGTGGTTACATAACCCACAAATCCATGGAGAATTGCCATGTGTCCATGGCTAGTATACAAGGATCTCACCTCACCTAGAAAGTAAGGAGAGGTACCTTTATCCTAGTCAGCACACTCTGACAAGGCAATCTTAAGACCAAGGACCTTTTTGGATATTTCTCCCATCAGGTCTTGACCGTGGACCTCTTGCCTTTTTCTTTTTTCAGGCTAAGGCATCGAGCCATCACCCATGCCCACCCAGACATCGACGGTCCATGACCCCCGAAATTTCAGAAATTCATATCTCCCAATCCGACTGTTGGATCGGCCTCAAACTTGGACCGTAGACATTTTGGCACCTGATCTTTCCAATCGTGTAGTCGGATCAACGATCGGAGCAGAAATCTGTTACTTTCCAAGAACTTGCTCTTGTGGACATGTAAGTGAGCCGGATGGCTCTTTTTCCAACAATTTCCCACTTTGCCGTAATCAGAGTGGGCTGAGTCCACATGCCTTCATGCAGAACTACTGGTTCTCATGGGTCACTGGCTTGGTATACAAATCAGTGACCTACTTGCTCGTTGGAGTAAACTCCAGCTTGATAGCACCCTCCTGCACCATGTACCTGATGAAGTGATATGCGATGTCAATGTACTTCGTGTGTGCATGGTCCTCAGGATGCTTGGCGAGTATGATTGTGCTCTGGTTGTCGACGCGCATAGGAACTGGAACTACTGCACTCCCACTTGTCTCTGCCATGAGATGCTGAAGCCAAACTGCTTCCTTGGCTCCAAAGCTGAGAGAGACGTACTCAGCTTCCGTGCTTGAGGTGGCTACGACCACCTGCCGCTTGTTGCACCAGCTGATGGCCCCACCATTCATGAGGAACACATGTCCAGAGATGGACTTACGGTCCTCAGGGTTTGAAGCCCAATCTGCATCTGTGTAGCCGATGATGCTGTTATCATTGCTGTTGTCATTAGCGTTGTGGGTGATGCCGATGTTGATGGTTCCAACAAGGTAGCGGAAGATCCGCTTCACAGCCTTCTGGTGCACAGGTCCGGGGTTTGCCATGTATTGGCTCATAGCGCTAACAGCCTGTGCAAGGTCCGGCCTGGTTACCACCATCAGGTACATGAGATTGCCGACGGCGCTCTGGTACTTCTGCCGCTTAGCTGCATCAGCTTCTCCACCAAAACCCACCAGGTATTGCCGCGTCTCCAGCGACGTGCCGATGGCTTTGGCCTCTGCCATGCCAAACCGCTGCAAAACATCCTTGATCAAGCGACTCTGCTGCAGCTAGAGAGAGCGTGACTTGCGGTCACGCGTGATCTGGATGCCGAGGAAGTATAATGCCTCCCCGAGATCAGACATCTGGAAGCGCTCCTGAATGGCCTCCTCGAACTCTTGTAGTGCAGACATGCTGTTGGAAAGGAGGAGCATGTCATCCACATAGACAATGATGATGAGGATCTTATGCTCATGCTGCTAGCGATACACACTGTAGTCACACTCGCTGCGCTCAAACCCCATGCACTGCAACGCCGCATCCAACTTCTGGTTCCAAGCACGCGACGCTTGCTTGAGGCCGTACAGCGATTTCTGCACCTTACAGACCAAGTGCTCCTGGCCATCCATGACGAGTCCCTCTGGTTGCTCCATGTAGATCTCCTCCTCCAAGTCACCATTCAAGAATGCCGTCTTGACATCCATGTGGTGAACCTCAAAGTCCTCTGCTGCTGGATAAGAGAGGAGCGTGCGCATAGAGGCAAACTTTGCAACAGGGGCAAAAGTTTCTGTGTAGTCGATGCCCTCCTGCTGCGAGTGGCCCTTGGCGACCAGCCTCGCCTTGTACTTTTCCACGTTACCATCTGCTCCTCGCTTCTTCTTGAACACCCACTTGCACTTGATCACCTTAAGTCCAGGTGGACGCTCAGTCAGCTCCTACGTGCCGTTCTCCAACTACGACTGTATCTCCTGCTGCACGGCTTGCGTCCAATCCGCTGCATCCGGTGCAGCCATGGCCTCCTTGTATGACATTGGCTCATCTGAATCTGCTGCGACTGCGACGTTCATCAGTTCTGGTTTCTGCAACATCCTTAAATAGCCGCGCTCACAAGGCTTGTAACGCACCCTAAGAGGGTACCCGCGACCTGGTGTTGGAGCGTTAGCGGGCGGCTGGCGCGGTGTTGCTGGCACAACTGTTACTGCTGGTAATGCTACATCTCCCTCCTTTGCTTCTGCCGATGAGGCTGTTGTATCTAGAACATCAGACATGGGAGAGTAGAGTGATTCTCCCACTGTCACAGTAGATGAAGGATCGGGAGAGACTAGGTCAGGAAGGATATCTGCTCCCAGTGTCTCGTTAGCTGCTGATTCTGCTGTCTCATCACAGACAATGTTGGTGCCGATGACATTGCTCTCGTTGAAGATGACATCCTTGGAGATCATGACGTGGCCTGTATCCCTCTCGTAGAGGCGATAGGCCTTGCTTGCCACGTCGTAGCCAATCATCAGAATCTGCGCACTCTTTGCGTCCCATTTCTGCCGCTTCTCCTTTAGCACGTGCATGTGCGCCATGCTGCCAAATGCTCCGAGATGACCCACGCTCGGTTTCTTATCGGACGACGCCTCATACAGCGTCATGTGCTCCAGCGTTTTAGTTGGACTACGGTTCTTTATGTAGACCGCAGTGCTCACGGCTTCAGCCCAGAAGTCGTAGGTCAGCCAAGCCGCATGTAGCATGGAGCGCGCCGACTCCACAATGGTACGGTTGGCGCGTTCTGCTACACCATTCTGCTGTGGCAAGTACGGCGCGGTACGCTGCGCCTTGATGCCAGCTACTGCGAGGTAGTCCCGGAACTCCTTGCTCAGGTACTCTCCACCGCGGTCGTAGCGCAGCGCCTTGATCTTCTTGCCAGTCTGGTTCTCCACCATGGCCTTGAACTCCTTGAACCTGTCAAAGCACTGGTCCTTAGAAGGAAGGAAGTACACAGCAGTATAACGGCTGAAATCATCAATGAAGGTTAGGAAATGCTTAAAGCCTCCAAAGCTCTGGATCTGCATCGGTCCGTACAAGTCCGTGTGGACTAACTCCAGTACCTCCTTCGCACGCTCCCTTGTTCCAGAGAGCGCCTCGCGGTGCTGCTTCCCCTCCAAACAGCCGATGCATAACCGCTGCTCAAAGTTAGTGATGGTAGGTAGGTCACGCACCATCTGCTTTGCTTGAAGCTGCTGCAAGGCGCGCATGCGGATGTCGTCGTAGCGTGCATGCCAGATCTTGCCATCTGTCGCCTGCACCACTGCTACAAGACTCTGCTCACGCGGGATCTTGGTCGCCCCAAGGAGGCGGTACATGTTGCCCTCCTTCACCGACCAGGCCAACTCCTCTCCTCTATCCGTGTTTAGGATATAGCCATAGTCATCATTGAAGACAACGCGCAGTCCTGTGTTTGTAAGAGAGGAGAGTGAGAGAAGGTTGAATGCAGCATCAAGTACATAAAATACGCGATGGAACACTCCCACTTCAATGCCACGTGGGGTCTCCAACCACATCTCCACAATCCCAATCCCCTTAGCATAGACCACCCGATCATCACCCATACAGATAGGACGGGGAGGGATGGACAGCAGCTGCGTAAATTACTCCTTGTGATGTGTGAGGCTCTTGGTACATCCTGAGTCCTTGTACCATGCGAGATCCGCCTTCTCCACTTGCAACATGTCAGACTTTGCCATAAAGAGACAATCGCGCACCTCCTTGGTCACATTCATCTTGCCAAAGTGGCGCACACCAGCCTGGTTTTGCTGCTGCTGCTGCTGACGCTGTTGTAACTGCTGTTGTTGCTCCTGTTGCTTTTGCTGCTGCTGTTGCGATGACTGCTCTTGCTGCTGCTCCTTCTGGTCCCTCTTGAGCTTGAAACACTCCTTTTTGTAGTGTCCCTCTTTCTGGTAGTAGTGGCATTTGCCTTTCTTTGTGCCTTTCTGCTATCCATACTACTGCTGCTGCTGCTGGTTGCGTGAGCTTGTGGCCACAAAAGCTGCTTCATTGCTGCTGCCGCCATGACGCTTTGCTGCATTGCAACGCAATTCCACCTGTACCAGGTGTGTGCAGATGAAGTCTAGGTCGAGAGTTGGCTGGCTCTCCAGCGTCTCTCGTACCATGTCGTAGCTGGTTGGGACTCCTCTCAGCAAGAGGAGGATGAAGCACGTCTCTTCCACAGGGTTGCCCGCTGCTCTCAGCTGCTTCGCCAGCTCCTTTGCCCTGTCCAGATACGCCTCCATCCCTTCACCACCCTGCATTTTCAGCGCCATCATCTTTTCCTCCAAAAGCATGAGGAATGCAGGATCCTTGCCCTCATACTTCTTGCACAACGTGTCCCAACCCTCCTTTGCAGTAGCCTTGTCANTGGGACTCCTCTCAGCAAGAGGAGGATGAAGCACGTCTCTTCCACAGGGTTGCCCGCTGCTCTCAGCTGCTTCGCCAGCTCCTTTGCCCTGTCCAGATACGCCTCCATCCCTTCACCACCCTGCATTTTCAGCGCCATCATCTTTTCCTCCAAAAGCATGAGGAATGCAGGATCCTTGCCCTCATACTTCTTGCACAACGTGTCCCAACCCTCCTTTGCAGTAGCCTTGTCACTCATGTACTGAAGATGCGGGTTGGAGATGGTGTTCATAAGCAACCTATAGACCTGCCGGTCCTTCTTCCATTCCTCATACGTCGCTGGTACAGCTGCAGAAGAACCCGCATCAGCTGGACCCTTTAGGGTTTAGGGTTAAGGGTTTAGGGTCGCCACCACGTGCGGTACGGTGTTGCCTTTTGCCTGTGGAACTGGAGCCCGCTCGTCCCCGCTCACCACCTCCCACAAGCCCCTCTCCTCCAAAAGGAGGCGCGTACGGATCTTCCAAAACGTGAAGTTGACGCGTCCCTCTAGCCTCTCCAAAGGCTGGGCTGCTGTTAAAACGCTAGGTGCTACCATTTTGAGCCTTGGTGATGCTCAGCGCTGCCCTTGGATGGCGGCGCTATCCCTGCTTCTGCTGCTGCTTCTGCCAGAAATCTGTCTGACAGAAAATGGACTGTAGATGCCACTAAACTACGAATTTTGAAAAACGGAGCCCACCACTGGAAAATACAGCTCGAAACCTTTCAGATTGACCCATAAAACAGGGTCATCAACAGGAGATTTCAAAAGATATGCCCTCTTGAAAACAGGGTATGCTTCTGCTCCTAGTCCAACTCAGACCAGACAGCTTGTAAACGGCGTTTCTCCCAAGCGAATTGTTGGAATGCAAAAATGTTTGCTTGAATGGAAATCTTAGGAAGAATACTACTATTTGCATGTGCCACTTTTTAAATTTGACAAAGAAACAAGGGAGTTATGGTCATCACAAGGCGATAATCGTACTCATAGAGAAGAGTGTAGCCCTGGCCTACCTCATTTTGAGCATAACTCTCAATCCAAGTGTTCGATCTTTGCGATCTTGGGCTCGTTGGAAAGCTTGTCTCTTGAAATTGAAAGTCTTGTGGTTGATTGTCAAATCTGATGAAGGTTGCACCCCAACCCGTCACTCTCAAAGTGACGGCCTGTGCTGGCTAAAAATGGCACAACTTGGCTCTGATACCAAATGTTGGAACTTGAGGAGAGAGGGAGTCTTGGAGCAGCGAGCATGTGTGATTGGAAGGGCATCGCTTGTGCTGAAGAATGGTTATGCAATCACTCAAAATGATGGAGTACATATAGAGCTAGAGCTTGGGCAAATCAGCCCTCTCACAAGCCACACCACTTAGTCATGGAGGCTAATGCTCACACACTAGAGTCCATAATCTCACACAAGGGAGGAAATCAGCCTAGCAATCAGGCTGACCACTCACATACGACCTAGAGAGCTAGAGAATGCTCTCATGGCACACTTCTACTGGTCACATAACCCACAAACCCACGGAGAATCACCATGTGTCCATGGCTAGCACACAAGAATCTCACCTCACCGAAAAAGTAAGGAGAGGTACCTTTATCCTAGTCAGCACACTCTGACAAGGCAATCCTAAGACCAAGGAGCTTTTTGGATATTTCTCCCATCAGGTCTTGACCCTGGACCTCTTGCCTTTTACTTTTTTCAGGCTAAGGCATGGAGCCATCACCCATGCCCATCGAGACTTCGACGGTCCATGACCCCCAAAACTTCAAAAGTTCATATCTGCTAATCCGATTGTTGGATCGGCCTCAAACATGGACCGTAGACATTTTGGCACCTGATCTTTCCAATGGTCAAGTCGGATTGACAATCGTAGCAGACATCTGGTACTTTCATGGAACTTGCTCCTGTGGACCTGAAACTGAGCCGGATGGCTCCTTTTCCAACAATTTCGCCATCTACCGCCTGCACAATTGCTAACTCTGCTCACGTGGAACGTTGGTTGTCCCCAACAGGCGGTACATGATGCCTTCTTTTATAGACCTGGCCAAATCCTCTTGCGTTTCCTTGTCGAGGATATAGCCATAGTCATCATCAAAGACGACTCGCAGTCTTGTGTTGGTGAGAGAGATTCTTAGAGAAGGTTGAAAGTAGCATCAAGTACATACAACACGCCATGGAATACTCCCACTTCAATGCTTCGCGAGGTCTCCAAGAGCATCTCCACAATCCCAATCCCCTATATATAAACCATCCCATCATTACCCAAAGCAATAGTTTGGGGGGAAATGGACAGTAGCACCATGAAGTACTCCTTGTGATGCGTCAGGCTCTTGGTACACCCTGAGTCCTTGTACCACGCCAGACTCGACGTCTCCTTCTGCAACATGTCAGACTTTGCCATGAAGAGGCGGTCATGTACCGCCTTGGCCATGTTCATGTTGCGAAAAGGGTACACATCGGTCTGGTTGTACAGCTATTGCTATAGCTGCTAAAGCTATTGTGACTGCCCATGCTGCTCCTTCTGGTCCCTCTTGAACATGAACTACTCTTTCTTGTAGTGTCCCTCTTCCTGGGAATAGTGGCACATGCCTTTCTTCTTGCCTTTCTGCTTCCCAGACTGCTACTACTGCTGGTTACGTGAGCCCATGGCCATAAAATATTGCTTCACTAGAGCTGCTATTGCTATTGCGCTTTATTGTATTGCGACGCACTTCCACTTGCATCAGGTGCGGGTAGATGAAGTCCGGGTCGAGTGTCGGCTGGCACTCCAACGTCTCTCGTACCATGTCATAGCTCGTTGGAGGTGTCCTCAGTAAGAGGAAGATGAAGCGTGTCTCTTCCTCAGGATTGGCGGCTACTATCAGATATTTTGCCAGCTCCTTTGCCCTGCTCAAATACGCTCAGAACGTCATCATCTTCTACTCTTAAATCATGAGGAATGCAGGATCATTGCTCTCTTACTTCTTGCATATGTCCCATCTCTCCTTTACAGTAGCCTCGTCACTCACGTACTGAAGATGCGGATTGGAGATGATATTGACAATCAGCCAGTAGGCCTGCCTATCCTTCTTCGACTTGTCATATGCCGATGCTATAGTTGTAGATGAACTTATATCTCCTCATATGCCACTGCTATAGTTGTAGATGAACTCCCATCTACAACTACAATAGTGGTCATGTAACCCACAATCCCATGGAAAATCACCATGTATAAATGGCTAGCACAGAAGGATCTCACCTCACCTAAAAAATAAAGAAAGATACCTTTTTTCCTAGTCTGCACACTTTCACAAGGTAACCAAAGAATCTAGGACCTTTCTAGATATTTCTTCCATCAGGTTTTGACCCTGGACCTCTTGCCTTTTTCGTTTCTCAAGCTAAGGCATGGAGCCATTGCCCATAGTCACCTAGACATCGGCGGTCGTTGACCCCAGAAACTTTGAATGTTCATATTTCCCTATCCGACTGTTGGGTTGCCCTAAAACTTGGATCATAGACATTATGCCACCTCATCTTTCCAATGAAGAAGTCAAATTGACAATCGGAGAAGGAGTGTGGTAGTTTCCTAGAACTTGTTCATGTGGACATGAAACTGAGGTGGATGGATTTTCCCCCAACATTCTCCCACTTTGCTACAGTCGGAGTGGGTTGAGTTTACATGCCTTCATACAAAACTGCTGCTTCTCACAGGTCATTGGCTTGGTGCAAAAATCAGTAACCTGTTTGCTGGTTCAAGTAAACTCCTGCTTGATAGCACCTTCGTGCACCATGTGCTTGATGAAGTTACATGCGATGTCAATGTAGTTGATTGTGTGCATGATGCTCAAGAATATTGGCGAGTGCCATTGCACTCTGGTTGTCGACATGCACAGAAACTGGAAGTGCTACACCCCCTCTCATCTCTGCCATGAGACGCTAAAGCCAAACTGCTTCTTTGGCTCCAAAGTTGAGAGAAACGTACTCAGCTTCCGTACTTGAGGTGGCCACGACCACCTGCCGCAACCTGCACCAGCTGATGGTCCCACCATTCATGAGGAACACATTTCCAAAGATGGACTTGCGGTCCTCATGGTTTGAAGCCCAATCTACATCCGTATAGTGGATGATGTTGTTGTTGTTGCCGTTGTAGGTGATGGGAATATTGATGGTTCCAGCAAGGTAGCAGGAGATCCACTTCACTGCCTTCTGGTAATAAAGGTCAGGGGTTTCCATGTGTTTACTCACAACGCTCACAACCTGTGCGAGGTCCGGCCTGGTTACCACCATTAGGTACATGAGACTGCCAACGACACTGTGGTACTTCTTTCCCTAAGCTGGATTCGCTTGTCCATTGAAGTTCATGAGGTTCTGCCGCCTCTCCAGTAGCATGTCGATGGGAATGGCCTCTACCATGCCGAACAGGCTGCAAGACATCCTTGATGCAGCGGCTCTGATGTAGCAAGAGAGAGCATAATTTGCGATCACGCGTATCTAGATACTTAGGAAGTATGATGCCTCCGTATGATCAGATATCAGGAACCGCTCCTGCATGGCCTCCTTGAACTCCTGTAGTGCAGACATGCTGTTGGAAAGTAGGAGGATGCTATCCAAATAGACGATGATCATGAGCACCTCATGACCATGCTTTTAACGATAGATGTTGTAGTGACATTTACTATGGTTGAGCCCCATGCAATGCAGCATTGCATCTAATTTCTGATTCCAAGTACGCTACGGTTGCTTGAGGCGGTACAGCGACTTCTGCAGCTTGTAAACGAGGTACTCGTGGTCATCCATGACGAACCTCTCTGGCAGCTCCATGTAGATTTCCTCCTCCAAGTCACTGTTCAAGAATGTCATTTTAGCATCCATGTGGTGAATCTCAAAGTTCTCAGCTGCTACATATAAGAAAAGAGCGTGAACATAAAGGGTAAACTTTCCAATAGGAGAAAAGGTTTCCGTGTAGTCGATGCCTTCCTTTTGCGACTAGCCCTTGGCGACCAGCCTCGCCTTGTACTCTTGGAGGCTACCATCTGCGTCCCTCTTCTTTTTGAATACCCAATTGCACTGAATTACCTTGCGTCCAGGTGGACGCTTAGTAGGCTCCTACGTATTGTCGTTGAATTGCGGCTGTATCTCCTTCTACACAGCTTGTGCCCTCTTGCGGCATCTGGTACAGCCATGGCCTCCTTGTACAATGTTAGTTCACGAGAGTCTGCTGCAACTACGATGTTCATCTTGTCTAGTTTTTTAAGCATCCAAAAATGCGCGCGCTCACCAGGCTTCTAGCGCACCTTGAGAGGGTACCTTCGACCTGGTGGTAGAGCGTTAGCAGGCAGCTAGCGTATTGCTGCTGGCACAATTGTTTGTTCTCATGATGGTGCATCTTCTTCCCCTGCTCCTGTCGATGAGACCAGTTTATCTACAGCATCAGACATTGGAGAGTAGAGTGATTCTCCCACTGTCATCGAAGAGGAAGGTTGCGGAGAGACGGGGTCAGGGAGAATGTCTGCTTCCATTGTTTTATCAGCTACTAGTTCTGCTGCCTCTTCTTAGATGATGTTGGTGCCAAGGACGTTACTTTCGTTGAAAACGATACCCTGGAGATGATGACGTGATTAGAATCCCTCTCGTAGAAATGATACACCTTGCTCAAGTACTCTCCGCCACGGACGCTGCTCAATGCCTTGATCTTCTTGCCAGTCTAGTTTTCAACCATTGCCTTGAACTCCTTGAACATGTGAAAGCACTGGTCCTTGGAGGAAAGGAAGTATAGAACAGTGGAACCGCTGAAATCATCAATAAAGGTGAGAAAATACTTAGAGCCTCCAAAGTTGTGGGTCTCCATCGGGCCACACAATTTTGTATAGACCATCTCCAATACCTCTTTCGCGCGCTCCCCTGCTCCAGAGAACACCACACAATGCTGCTTCCCCTCCAAACAGCCGATACACAACTGATTCTCCAATTTCGAGATAGTGGGCAAGTTATGCACCATCTGCTTTGTTTGAAATTACTACAAGATGCGCATGTCGATGTGGCCATAGTGCGCATGCCAGATTCTGCTATTTGTGGCCTATACCACTGCTTGAAGACTCTGCTTGCATAGGATCTTGGTCGCCCCCCATAGACGGTACATATAGCCTTCCTTCACCGACTTCGCCAAGTCCTCTCCCATTTCCTTATCGAGGATATAGCCATAGTCGTCATCAAAGACGACTCGCAATCCTGTATTGGTGAAAGAGGATATTGAGAGAAGGTTGAACACAGCATCAAGTACAGACGGCACGCCATGGAACACTCACTGTTCAATGCCACACGGGTGTCAACGTGCCTTCGGCAACGATCTCTAGGTTTGAGTCTTTTTCACCATCGTTCACATTGATGCTGATCAACTTATTGCCCTCGTCTTGCGCATGGACAAGGCTGCCATTTGCAAATCTGAAGCAACGTTCAGTGTCCCGAAAAGAGATGAACACATCGTTTTATGAACCTGCCTGAGGTGATGGTCTGGAAAAGAGGTTCCGACACAATGGTTCCTGTCGACCGCTCTTGGTATTGCAACCAAGAGATGATATCACCCTCAGAGTAAAGGTTCCACAATGAGCAGTTCATCGGAATCACTAAATTGCACTGTGTCCTTAAGACTTGGTCACTTTCGCACAAAGAACAAACTCCTGGGGCTTTGACCAACCAATGCTTCTTTAGTATCTACTTTTGGTAGACAACTCTGTTAGGAGTCTCCAAGGTAAGAACTCTACTCAATGACAGGCAACTGACAGGTTCTTATAGTCTTATAGTCATGTCTCTAGCCTAGGCACGCAGTGGTTCCTTCGATGAGCCACTTTGGGGAAAATCTAGATTCCGTCATCGCCCTTACCTACATGGCGCTCCCTGTGACCGCCAAATCGCACCAGCCACCAGGAAGGAACTTGGAATGTTCTAAGATATCTCTTAGAACCTTCGTGTCCCCCTTTTGGTCACAAAGAAAACTAGTCACCGGGGTGGGATTTGACCCAGGGACCTCTCACTCCAGAGACTAACTCTGGAACGTCTAAGCCACAAGGAGTTGTCCTAGGTAGTGTTTGCTAACTATACTAACCAGATTACACCAAGGGGACTTGCTCCAAAGGAGCAGTGCGTACCTTGTCTCTCAAGAGCAGACTTTAAGGACTCTTGTTGTTGATGTGGACCGTTTGTATTACTTTCATCTCGGTAGTGAAATTGCGTAGCCACTGTGTCTCCTTGATGCTCGTGATAGAGCAATGTACTCTGCCTCAATGATAGAGAGGGAGACATAGTCTTACTTTTTGCTTGTCCAAGAGACCGCACCACCGTTCAAGAGACACACAAAGCCCGAGGTGGACTTTCCATCATCGATTCTTCCTCCCCAGTTGGCGTCTGTCTAGCACACCAAGCGCAGCAGGTCAGATCCTTCTTTGCCTCCAAATTGGAGTTCCATGTGTTGGGTCGTCTGTAGACAGCGCATGATGTGCTTGACTTCTTGCCAGGGTTGTGGCCATGGATTGGCCACAAACATGCTCACTTTTTCCACAGTGTAGTAAATGTCAGGGCATGTTCCTACCATGGCATACATGAGGCTGCCAACGGCAGACTGGTAGGAAATGTTCTCCATCTCACGCCGTTTTGCTTTTGTCCTAAGCTTATGGAGGAGGAGAGCTTGATGTCTGTTATCATGGATATGCTGATGGGCTTGTCTTCTGTTATGTTATGTGTATGCCCCTGGTCCAATCAGCGAAAGATTTAAGACTGGGTATGCACTGCGCTTGTAGCGCAAGTCCCCCAGCGACATGCAAGAGAGGCTGAGAGAGACAAGGCATGCACTACTCATCCTTGTGGAGTAAGTCCCCTTGGTCTACTCTTGGTAGTGTACCTGGTGCATGCTCCTTAGGACAACTTCCTACAGCCTAGTGGGTGAAGGCGCCGTCTCGCAAGCGAGAGGTCTGGGGTCGAATCCTCCCACGACCAAATTTTCTTTGTGACTAAAAAGGGCCAAGGAAGCTTCCTAGAAGCCTCTAAGGTCCAAGGTGGATCAAGCGCCACTTGGCGGTCACAGAGGGTGCCATGTCATCAAAGCTGATGACACTGTCTANGTATCATCATCTCTTACTCTTGAGACTTGGGAGAAAACTAATCCCTTGTTGGCCACCAAGAAAGAGTGTAAAGAACAAGTGCAAGTGCACACTTTGGTGTGTAGCATTGCCAGTTGGGTGAGAGTTTGGAACACTCTCCGGCCACGGTTGGGACAAGCTAAGTGAACCTTTCAGTGTGGAAACACCACTCCGTGGGTGATCTCTACCTTGGTTGAAATACCAAGGGCGGTCGGCGGTTTGCCTGTCGGCGCCGTTTACTCTAGACCGTGGCCAAGTGCGGAGTGACAAAGGGTTATGGGCCCACACTGATCGGGAAACTTAGTTCTTTGTACCACCGCTCAGTTCACGTGACAGGTATCTCCGTAGCAGACAAGACACCACTGCTCCATCTGCTTCATCGTCGGTCCACTTGGACCAAGGTACGCATTGTGAGAGACCGGACGCGGGTTGGACCCGTGGTCCACTTTTGCTCTCCACGGACAAGGAACGAGGATACGCTCTGCCATTGTTGGTATGACCCTCGAGTCCTAAGCGGGTTACGCTTTGCCCTTGTGGGTACGACCCCGTGTCTGTGGGAGCACTTCCTCCACAATAGCTAGGAGACCATCGGCTGGAGGGGTATGTAACGGACTACACCTTGAAAATCTGTAGCAGTCATCAGTCTCATCAGCCTACATCGGCCTCAACGAAGCAGAATAGCAGAGACTAAGTGAGCATCCTTGACCACACCGCAATCATGCCGGGGGGTCAAGAGATCGTTCCAGTCAACTCACGGCCCGCCGAGTTGGGTGCGGCCAACGCCATCGCACGCTTCGATGGCAAAGCCTTCGGCACGTGGAAATGGTTAGAGGTGGAAATGCGCGTGCGCGGGTACCTCAACATGCTGAAAGGGACGGAGGTAGCACCGGAGGACGAGGCAAGCGCGGAATACGCAGGATGGCAAGAGCGGAATGACATCGCTCTCGCACTCCTCGTCACGTCCATAAGCCCCTCCCTAATCTCCCACATCGAGGGGTGCACGACAGCAGCTGAGGCTTACACCAAGCTGACGAACGTGTACTAGTCAACTTCCCTCGCCAATCGACTCTTCATCCTGCAACGCCTCATCGGGCTGCGGGTAGGCGAAGGAGAGTCCATCTCGGACTTCCTCCAGCAGTTTGAAGGACTGCTTCAAGAAGCCCGCGCCATGTCCTGGCAGCTCGACCAACAGATGCAGGCCATGATTCTTCTCATGGCCTTGCCGCCAAGCTGGAGCTCCATGATCACCACCTTGGGTGGTTGGGAGGAGTCGGAGTTCACGTACCCTCGTGTCTCCGAGTTTGTCCGGAACGAGGCCATGCGGCGCAACAACGGCGTCATCAACAACGCCGCGTACGCGAGTGGCTCGGGAGGCACCTCCTCTCATGGAAACAGCAGAGGCAGTGGCGGCGAGAAGAGCGGCAAGAAGAAGGGCAAATGCCACAACTGTGGCAAGGCGGGGCATTGGGCGCGGGAGTGTCGCACACCAAAGAAGGAAGAAGGCGGTGGTGGGAGCAGCAACGTGAGTAAGAAGGTGGACTCGACGTCCACGAGCATGATGGCCGAGAGCAAGGCCCCTCCCAAGGGCTCTGCGCTGCTGCGGCCGGGAGCCTTCGGGCTCGACAGTGGCACGGACTACCACACCTCTCGCAAGGCATGTGGCTTCTCGTCCCTCACACCGTCCACGGCCAAGTTCCGGTGCGCCAACGGCGGCATCGAGTACGCGGCTGGTGAGGGAGAGAAGGTCGTGCACACGCGGCTCAACGGAGCCGACAAGGAGTTGCGGCTGCAGAACGTTGTCTACATGCCAACTTTTGCCGCGAACCTGCTCTCCGTCTCGCGGATTACGGATCACGCGATGACAGTGGTGTTCACACAGAAGGAAGCCGTCATCCTTAAGAACGAGGACGTGACGATTACCTACGCTGCGTCAGACCTTGTCGCCAAGGTGCCACGAACGGATGGTCTCTACGTTCTGCAGACGAAGAGCGCAGAAGGGCACGCTGGGACGGCAAAGGTAGGAGCGGAAGCTGCACCATCGCCGAACGCCAAGACACCATCCATGTCGTCTGATGTGGCGGCTAAAGACGCGAGAGCAGCAACTGCGAAGCTGTGGCACAGGGCCGACAGCACCCTGCAGGTCATGCAGGAGCAGAAGCTTGTACGCGGGCTGGAGGGGTGTGAGCTCAAGGGTGGATGCAACGCTAGGTGTGAGGCTTGCCTGCAAGGCAAGACAAAGCGGAAACGCTTATCCAAAAACGGTCGCAGAGCAGAGGGCATACTCGACCTCGTCCACAGCGACGTGTGTGGCCCCATGCGCACCACGTCCAACGGCGGCTCCAAGTACCTCCTCACCTTCATCGATGATTACTCTCGGAAGGTGTGGGTGTACTTCCTCAAAACCAAGGGAGAGGTGCTGGAGCGCCTGCAAGAGTTTGTCGCCATGGTGGAGCGACAAACCGGGCGGAAGGTCAAGGCCCTNCGGAGCGACAACGGCGGAGAGTACGAGGGGTGCAAGCCGTGGCTTCGGGCACACGGCATTGTCCACCAACCTACTACCCCCTACACACCGCAAAGCAATGGCGTGGCCGAGCGCATGAACCAGACCATTCTGGCCATGACGCAAACCATGCTGTTTGACTCGAAGCTCCCTCCTCGCTTCTGGGCGGAAGCAGCGCGCACTGCATGCTACCTCATCAACCTCATGCCTGCTACAGCATTGCGCAGTAAGGGGACAGAAAAGGAGCAAAGTGGACAACGCATGACGCCGCACGAGGCGTGGTCGGGAAAGAAGCCAGATGCCTCTCACCTAAAGGTATTCGGCTGCACGGCTTGGGCCAAAGTCCAGGACGGGCAAGGAGCAGGGAAGTTGGATGCACGTGCGCGCAAGTGCATGATGATCGGCTACGAGGCCGCGCACAAGGCGTACAGGCTGTGGGACCAGGCAGCAGGGAGAGTCATCACCTCCAGAGATGTGACCTTCCAGGAAGAGTCACACGGCAAGGAAGAACTCCTGGACCCAGAGAACTCTCTAAAACAGGGAGAGTGGATCGTGCTGCTGGAGGCGGGTGACACACCCCCGCCTAACTGGCGTGGGACGCCAGTGGCCGTAGACAGCGAGGCTGCCAATTCAGGGAGAGCGTCCGCTCAGGCTGAAGCGGAGTTGACATCCGACACCGCGTCGGAGACATCCGAGGCCTCCTCGGAGGCCAGTGGCTCTTCCGTCCCAGCGACCCCTCCTGGGGAAGCACAGCAGCAGCAGCAGCACAAGCAGCCAGCACCAGCACCACTGCGGTGTAGTGAGCGCCAAGCAAAGCCTGCGAAGCAGTACGACGGAGGGAAGGCCGAGTGGACTGGCCTGAGCTGGTCGTGCCTTGCGCAGGGAGAGCCGGCTACCATCGCAGAGGCACTCTCGCGGCCGGACGCCGCTAAGTGGAAGGAGGCGATGGAGAGCGAGCTCGCCTCCATCAAAGAGAACGGAACGTCGGAGCTGGTGGACAGACCACCAAACGCACACGTGGTGGGCGTGAAGTGGGTCTTACGCATCAAACGCAAGCAAGACAACAGCATCGACAAGTACAAGGCAAGGATCGTCGCGAAGGGGTTCTCGCAGAGAGCAGGGTCTGAGTACGACGAGACCTACTCTCCTGTCGCGTCTTTCCCCTCCATCCGCACCTTGCTGGCTGTGGCTGCGGCGCGCAACATGGAAATCCACCAGATGGACGTCAAGACCGCCTTCCTCTACGGGAAGCTTGACAAGGAGATACTAATGGAGGTGCACGAGGGTATCAAGGCAAAACCCGGGCAGGTGTGTCGCCTCATCAAGGCGCTCTACGTGCTTAAGCAGGTCCCAAGAATCTGGTACAAGGAGATGGACAGCTTCATGGCTGGCCTAGGCTTCTCGTACTGCCACAACGACCCCAGCGTGTATGTGCGTGCGGATGACCAGGGACTGTTGCTGGTAGCGCTGTACGTGGATGACCTGATTCTGGCCTCCACCTCCATGAAGGCCCTCGAGGCCCTCAAGGAGAAGCTGCATGGGCGGTTTCACATGAAGGACATGGGCGAGCTCGAGTACTACTTGGGCATTGCTATACATCGCAACCGAGCTGCAGGCACCATCGAGCTCAACCAGACGAAGTACATCTCAGAGGTGCTTCGGCGCTATGGCATGGAAGACGCCAAACCCCTCAGCACTCCTCTCCCCACGAAATGCAATCTCACCTCCGCCCACTCCCCCAGCACGGAAGCCGAGCGCCGCGAAATGCAGGATGTGCCATACCAGTCTGCGGTGGGTAGCATCATGTATGCCATGGTTGGCACGCGGCCGGACATCTCCTTTGCTGTGGGGCTAGTCAGTCGGTTCGTGGCCAACCCTGGGCCACTCCACTGGCAGGCCGTGAAGCNGGCGGCCTTCAAGGAACAGACCCTTTGCGCCTCAAGTGCTACACCGACGCAGATTTTGGAGGCAACGTGGATGATAGGAAGTCCACCTCGGGCTTTGTGTGCCTTGTGAACGGCGGCGCTGTGTCGTGGGCCAGCCGCAAGCAAGACTGTGTCTCCATCTCAACCGCAGAAGCTGAGTACGTGGCGCTGTCTGAGGTGTGCAAGGAGACGCAGTGGCTACGCAGCTTGCTCGCTGAGATGCACGCACCACAAAAGGAGGCCACGGTCATCCACGTCGACAACCAGAGCGCGATGGACATCGCGTTCAAGGACACCCTCTCCAGGCGGACCAAGCACATCGACATCCGCTATCACTACACGCGCGACCTCGTCGCCAAGGGAGTGGTGGATCTGCAGTACATTGCGACCAAGCAGATGCTCGCGGACTTCCTGACGAAGCCGCTGGACAGTGACCCGCACATGGCAGGGGCACGGGGCATCGGGATGGTGAGCGCAGCAGATGAGGGCTGAACGGGCGGCCTACTTCACAGGTGGCTGACATCGCTGGGCCCATGGCCAAAGCAGGAATCTAGCCGCAGATGGACGCAGGTGCAAGGGAGAGTTTGTTATGTTATGTGTATGCCCCTGGTCTAATCAGCGAAAGATTTAAGACTGGGTATGCACTGCGCTTGTAGCGCAAGTCCCCCAGCGACATGCAAGAGAGGCTGAGAGAGACAAGGCATGTACTACTCATCCTTGTGGAGTAAGTCCCCTTGGTCTACTCTTGGTAGTGTACCTGGTGCATGCTCCTTAGGACAACTTCCTACAGCCTAGTGGGTGAAGGCGCCGTCTCGCAAGCGAGAGGTCCGGGGTCAAATCCTCCCAGGACCAAATTCTCTTTGTGACTAAAAAGGGCCAAGGAAGCTTCCTAGAAGCCTCTAAGGTCCAAGGTGGATCAAGCGCCACTTGGCGGTCACAGAGGGTGCCATGTCATCAAAGCTGATGACACTGTCTAGGGTAGCCTTGGGGGGNCAGCGACATGCAAGAGAGGCTGAGAGAGACAAGGCATGCACTACTCATCCTTGTGGAGTAAGTCCCCTTGGTCTACTCTTGGTAGTGTACCTGGTGCATGCTCCTTAGGACAACTTCCTACAGCCTAGTGGGTGAAGGCGCCGTCTCGCAAGCGAGAGGTCCGGGGTCGAATCCTCCCAGGACCAAATTTTCTTTGTGACTAAAAAGGGCCAAGGAAGCTTCCTAGAAGCCTCTAAGGTCCATGGCGGATCAAGCGCCACTTGGCGGTCACAGAGGGTGCCATGTCATCAAAGCTGATGACACTGTCTAGGGTAGCCTTGGGGGGAGGTCCCTCCAAGGAGCCACTGGGAGCACTGACCAGAGACTATATAAGGCCTGTCATTTGCATGTGATTGTATCATCATCTCTTACTCTTGAGACTGGGGAGAAAACTAATCCCTTGTTGGCCACCAAGAAAGAGTGTAAAGAACAAGTGCAAGTGCACACTTTGGTGTGTAGCATTGCCAGTTGGGTGAGAGTTTGGAATACTCTCCGGCCACGGTTGGGACAAGCTAAGTGAACCTTTCAGTGTGGAAACACCACTCCGTGGGTGATCTCTACCTTGGTTGAAATACCAAGGGCGGTCGGCGGTTTGCCTGTCGGCGCCGTTTACTCTAGACCGTGGCCAAGTGCGGAGTGACACCTTCCTCCATGTTCTAGCGCTTGAGGACCTCTATGATGTACTTGGTCTCGTTCAGCTCGATGGTTCCTGCAGCTTGATTGCAGTGGACGGCTATCCCAAGGTAGAGCTTGAGCGAACCCATGTCCTTCATCTTGAACCTGTGGTAAGATCTGTCTTCAGCTTGTTCAACTACTCCACCGATGACGAGTAGATGATCAGGTCATCTACGTACAGTATGTTGGAACTTGAGGAGAGAGGGAGCCTTGGAGTAGCGAGCATGTGTGATTGGAAGGGCATCACTTGTGCTGAAGAATGGTTGTTCACTCACTCAAAATGATGAAGTACATATAGTGCTAGAGCTTGGGCAAGTCAGCCCTCTCACAAGCCACACCACTTAGCCATGGAGGCTAAGGCTCACACACTAGAGTCCAGAATCTCACACAAGGGAGGAAATCAGCCTAGCAATCAGGCTGACCACTCACACACAACCTAGAAAGCTAGAGAATGCTCTCATGGCGCACTCCTAGTGGTCACATAACCCACAAACCCATGGAGAATCGCCATGTGTCCATGGCTAGCACACAAGGATCTCACCTCACCTAGAAAGTGAGAGCTACCTTTATCCTGTTGGAACTTGAGGAGAGAGGGAGCCTTGGAGCAGCGAGCATGTGTGATTGGAAGGGCATCACTTGTGCTGAAGAATGGTTGTTCAATCACTCAAAATGATGGAGTACATATAGAGCTAGAGCTTGGGCAAGTCAGCCCTCTCACAAGTCACACCACTGAGCCATGGAGGCTAAGGCTCACACA
This sequence comes from Penium margaritaceum, assembly GCA_023375785.1. Taxonomy (NCBI): domain Eukaryota; kingdom Viridiplantae; phylum Streptophyta; class Zygnematophyceae; order Desmidiales; family Peniaceae; genus Penium; species Penium margaritaceum. The sequence goes on along the minus strand of SZWC01000328.1, from coordinate 231,219 downwards.
CTAGAGTCCATAATCTCACACAAGGGAGGAAATCAGCCTAGCAATCAGGCTGACCACTCACACACGACCTAGAGAGCTAGAGAATGCTCTCATGGCACACTCCTAGTGGTCACATAACCCACAAACCCATGGAGAATCGCCATGTGTCCATGGCTAGCACACAAGGATCTCACCTCACCTAAAAAGTAAGGAGAGGTACCTTTATCCTAGTCA
>SZWC01000328.1:210419-230961 GCA_023375785.1 Penium margaritaceum | reverse complement strand
CAACAATCTCCCACTTTGCCGCAGTCAGAGTGGGCTGAGTCCACATGCCTTCATGCAGAACTGCTGCTTCTCACGGGTCACTCGCTTGGTGTAGAAATCAGCGACCTGCTTGCTAGTTGGAGTAAACTCCAGCTTGATAGCACCCTCCTGCACCATATGCCTGATGAAATGATATGCGATGTCAATGTGCTTGGTGCGTGCATGGTGCTCAGGATTCTTGGCGAGTGCAATTGCGCTCTGGTTGTCGACGCGTACAGGAACTGGAACTGCTGCACTCCCACTCATCTCTGCCATGAGACGCTGAAATCAAACTGCTTCCTTGGCTCCAAAGCTGAGAGATACGTACTCAGCTTCTGTACTCGAGGTGGCCACGACCACCTGCCGCTTGCTGCACCAGCTGATCGCTCCACCATTCATGAGGAACACATGTCCAGAGATGGACTTGCCGTCCTCAGGGTTTGAAGTCCAATCTGCGTCTGTGTAGCCGATGATGCTGTTGTCATTGCCGTTGTAGGTGATGCCGATGTTGATAGTTCCAGCAAAGTAGCGGAAGATCCGCTTCACTGCCTTCTGGTGCTCCGGTCCGGGATTAGCCAACTGCTGGCTCACAGCGCTCACAGCCTGTGCGAGGTCCGGCCTGGTTGCCACCATCAGGTACATGAGACTGCCGACGGCGCTCTGGTACTTTTGCCGCTCAGCTGCATTTGCTTCTCCATTGAAGCTCACGAGGTAGTGCCGCGTCTCCAGCGGCGTGTGGATGGGTTTTGCCTCTACCATGCCGAACTGCTGCAAAACATCCTTGATGTAGCGGCTCTGCTGCAGCGAGAGCGAGCGTGACTTGCGGTCACGCGTGATCTGGATACCGAGGAAGTATGATGCCTCCCCGAGATCAGACATCCGGAAGCGCTCCTGCATGGCTTCCTTGAACTCCTGCAGTGCAGACATGCTGTTGGAAAGGAGGAGCATGTCATCCACATAGACAATGATGATCAAGATCTCATGCTCATGCTGCCAGCAATACACGCTGTAGTCACACTCGCTGCGCTCAAACCCCATGCAGTGCAACGCCGCATCCAACTTCTGGTTCCAAGCACGCGACGCTTGGTTGAGGCCGTACAGCGACTTCTGTAGCTTGCAGACCAGGTGCTCCTGGCCATCCATGACGAACCCCTCCGGCTGCTCCATGTAGATCTCTTCTTCCAAATCACCATTCAAGAGTACCGTGTTGACATCCATGTGGTGAACCTCGAAGTCCTCAGTTGCTGCATAAATAGGAGCGTGCGCACAGAGGCAAACTTTGCAACACGGGTAAAAGTTTCTGTGTAGTCGATGCCCTCCTGCTGCAAGTAGCCCTTGGCGACCAGCCTCGTCTTGTACTTTTCCAGGTTACCATCTGCTCCCCGCTTCTTGTTGAAGACCTACTTGCACTTGAACACCTTACGTCCTCGTGGACGCTCAGTCAGCTCCCACGTGCCGTTGTCTAGCTGCGACTGTATCTCCTGCTGGACGACTTGCGCCCAATCTGCTGCATCCGGTGTAGCCATGGCCTCCTTGTATGACGTTGGCTTATCTGAATCTGCTGCAACTGCAACGTTCATCTATTCTGGATTCTGCAGCATCCAGAAATGGCCGCGCTCACCAGGCTTGTAAAGCACCCTAAGAGGGTACCTGCGACCTGGTACTGGAGCGTTAGCCGGCGGCTGGCGCGGTGCTACTGGCACAACTGCTACTGTTGGTGTTGCTATATCTCCCTCTACTTCTACCAATGAGGCTGCTGTATCTGCAACATCAGACATGGGAGAGTAGATTGATTCTCCCGCTGTCATAGTAAAGGAAGGATCGGGAGAAACTGGGTCAGGAAGAATTTCTGCTCCCAATATCTCGTCAGCTGCTGGTTCTGTTGCCTCTTCACACACGATATTGGTGCCGATGACGTTGCTCTCGTTGAAGACGACATCCCTAGAGATGATGACATGGCCTGTATCCCTCTCGTAGAGGCGATACGCCTTGCTTGCCACGTTGTAGCCAATCATCAGCATCTGTGCACTCTTCGCGTCCCACTTTTGCCGCTTCTCTTTTAGCACGTGCATGTGTGCCAAGCTGCCAAACGCGCGAAGATGACCCACGCTCGGCTTCTTGCCAAACCACGCCTCGTACGGCGTCATTTGCTCCAGGGCCTTGGTTGCACTGATGTAGACTGCAGTGCTCACGGCTTCAGCCAGAAGTCGTAGGTTAGCCGGGCCGTGTGCAGCATGGAGCGGGCCGACTCCACAATGGTACGGTTGGCGCGTTCTGCTACCCTGTTCTGCTGCGGCGAGTACGGCACGGTACGCTGCGCCTTGATGCCAGCTGCTGCGAGGTAGTCTGGAACTCCTTGCTTAGGTATTCTCCACCGCGATCGCTGCGCAGCGCCTTGATCTTCTCGCCAGTTTGGTTCTCCACCATGGCCTTGAACTCCTTAAACCTGTCAAAGTACTGGTCCTTGGAGGAAAGGAAGTACACAGCAGTGTAACGGCTGAAATCATCAATGAAGGTGAGAAAATACCTAGAGCCTCCAAAGCTCTGGGTCTGCATCGGTCCGTACAAGTCCGTGTGGACCAGCTCCAACACCTCTTTTGCACGCTCCCCTGCTCCAGAGAACGCCTCGCGGTGCTGCTTCCCCTCGAAACAGCCGATGCATAACTGCTGCTCAAAGTTAGAGATGGTAGGTAGGTCACGTATCATTTGCTTTGCTTGAAGCTGCTGCAAGGCGCGCATGCCGATGTGGCCGTAGCGTGCATGCCAGATCTCGCCATCTGTCGCCTGCACCACTGCTGCAAGACTCTGCTCACGCGGGATCTTGGTCGCCCCCAGGTGGCGGTACATGTCGTCCTCCTTCACCGACTTGGCCAACTCCTCTCCTGTTTCCTTGTTGAGGATGTAGCCATAATCATCGTCAAGAACAATGCGTAGTCATGTGTTGGTGAGAGAGGACACTGAGAGAAGGTTGAACGCAGCATCAGGTACATACAGCACGCCATGGAAAACTCCCACTTCAATACCTCGCGGGGTCTCCAACCACATCTCCACAATCCCAATCCCCTTAGCATACACCACCCGATCATCACCCAAAGCAATCGGACGGGGGGGAATGGAGAGCAGCTGCGTGAACCACTCCTTGTGGTGTGTCAGACTCTTGGTATTCCACGAGTCCTTATACCATGCCAGATCCGCCTTTTCCTTCTGCGACATTTCAGACTTTGCCATGAAGAGGCGGTCGCGCACCTCCTTGGCAACGTTCATGTTGCCAAAATGGCGCACGCCAGTCTGGTTCTGCTGCTCTTGCTGCTGCCGGTGTTGCTGTGACTGTTATTGCTGTTGCTGTGGAGATTGCTACTTTTGCTGCTGCAGCTGCTGCTGCTCTTTCTGGTCCCTCTTGAACTTGAAGCACTCTTTCTTGAAGTGTCCCTCTTTTTGGCAATAGTGGCACTTGTCCTTCTTCTTTCTTCTCTGCTGCCCGGACTGCTGCTGCTGCTGGTTGCGTGAGCCCATGGCCATGAAAGCTGCTTCACTACTGCTGCCGCCATTGCGCTTTGCTGCATTGCGACGCAATTCCACCTGCACCACGTGTGTGCAGGTGAAGTCGAGGTCGAGAGTTGGCTGGCACTCCAGCATCTCTCGCACCGTGTCGTAGCTGGTTCGGAGTCCCCTCAGCAAGAGGAGGATGAAGCGCGTCTCTTCCACAAGGTTGCGGGCCGCTCTCAGCTGCTTCGCCAGCTTCTTTGCCCTGTCTAGATACGCCTCCATCCCTTCACCACCCTACATTTTCAGCGCCATCATCTTTTCCTCCAAAAGCATAAGGAATGCAGGATCCTTGCTCTCATACTTCTTGCACAACGTGTCCCACCCCTCCTTTGCAGTAGCCTTGTCACTCACGTACTGAAGATGCGGGTTGGAGATGGTGTTGACAAGCAACCTNTGCATTTTCAGCGCCATCATCTTTTCCTCCAAAAGCATGAGGAATGCAGGATCCTTGCTCTCATACTTCTTGCACAACGTGTCCCACCCCTCCTTTGCAGTAGCCTTGTCACTCACGTACTGAAGATGCGGGTTGGAGATGGTGTTGACAAGCAACCTGTAGTCCTGCCTGTCCTTCTTCTTCCATTCCTCATACGTCGCTGGTACAACTGCAGAAGAACCCGCATCAGCTGTACCCTTTTACGGCGTCTTCTACGCCACCACCTGCGCTGCGGTGATGCCTTTTGCCTGTGGTACTGGAGCCGGCTCATCGCCGTTCACCACCTCCCACAAGCCCCTCTCCTCCAAAAGGAGGCGGGTACGGATCTTCCAAAACGTGAAGTTGGCGCGTCCCTCCAGCCTCTCCAAAGGCTGGGCTGTTGTCACAACGCCAGATGCTGCCATTTTGAGCCTTGGTGATGCTCAGCGCTGCCCTTGGATGGCGGCGCTACCCCTGCTTCTGCTGCTGCTTATGCCAGAAATCTATCTGACAGAAAATGGACTATAGATGCCAGTAGACTGAGAATTTTGAAAAACTGAGCACACTACTGGAAAATTCAGCTCAAAAAATTTCAGATCGACCCATAAAACAGGGTCATCAACAAGGAATTTCAAAAGATATGCCCTCTTGAAAACAGGGTATGCTTCTGCTCCTACTCCAATTCAGATCAGCCAGCTTCTAAACAGCGTTTCTCCCAAACGAATCAATTGAATGCAAAACGTTTTGCACCAATGGAAAGCTTAGGAAAAATACTACAATTGTCATGTGCCACTTTTTAAATTGGACAAAGAAACAAGAGAGTTATGGTCATCACAAGGTGACAGTCTTACTCATAGAAAAGAGTGTAGCCCTGGCTGAGCTCGTTTTAAATGTAACTCTCAATCCGACTGTTTGATGTTCACGATTATGGGCTCGTTGGAAAGCTTGTCTTTTGAACTTGAAGATCCAGTGGTTGATGGTCAAATATGGAGAAGGGTTTACCCCAACGCGTCATTCTCAAAGGGACGGCCTGTGCTGGTTGGAAGTGGCAGAACCTGGCTCTGATACCAAATGTTGGAACTTGAGGAGAGAGGGAGCCTTGGAGCAGCGAGCATGTGTGATTGGAAGGGCATCACTTGTACTGAAGAATGGTTGTGCACTCACTCAAAATGATGGACTACATATAGTGCTAGAGCTTGGGCAAGTCAGCCCTCTCACAAGCCACACCACTTAGCCATGGAGGCTAAAGCTCACACACTAGAGTCCATAATCTCACACAAGGGAGGAAATCAGCCTAGCAATCAGGCTGACCACTCACACACGACCTAGAGAGCTAGAGAATGCTCTCATGGTACACTCCTAGTGGTCACATAACCCACAAACCCATGGAGAATCGCCATGTGTCCATGGCTAGCACACAAGGATCTCACCTCACCTAAAAAGTAAGGAGAGGTACCTTTATCCTAGTCNCAAGCCACACCACTTAGCCATGGAGGCTAAGGCTCACACACTAGAGTCCATAATCTCACACAAGGGAGGAAATCAGCCTAGCAATCAGGCTGACCACTCACACACGACCTAGAGAGCTAGAGAATGCTCTCATGGTACACTCCTAGTGGTCACATAACCCACAAACCCATGGAGAATCGCCATGTGTCCATGGCTAGCACACAAGGATCTCACCTCACCTAGAAAGTAAGGAGAGCTACCTTTATCCTAGTCAGCACACTCTGACAAGGCAATCCTAAGACCAAGGACCTTTTGGGATATTTCTCCCATCAGGTCTTGACCCTGGACCTGTTCCCTTTTTCTTTTCTCAGGCTAAGGCATGGAGCCATCGCCCATGGTCACCCGGATATCGACGGTCGATGATCCCGGAAAATACGAAAATTCATATCTCCCAATCCGACGGTTGGATCGGCCTCAAACATGGACCGTATACATTTTGCCACCTGATCTTTCTAATGGTGAAGTCGGATTGACGATCGGAGCAGGCGTCTGGTACTTTCCTGGAACATGCTCCTGTGGACCTATAACTGAGCAAGATGGCTCCTTTCCCAACACAATGCAACCAGCATTAAGACTTGCTCATCCTCCCGCACATTGATACTAGGATCATTCTGGCAATGCATGATGGAGAGTCCAGCCATGAAGCCGTCCATCTCCTTGTACCTGATCGTTCATGTCCCTTTCAAGCTGTAGAGTGATTTGACCTGTTTGTAAATCTTACCGTCTGGTGCTTTCACTCCCTCGGGCACTTCCATTAGCACTTCTTTGTCTAGCTTCCCGTAGTGGAAAGCTGTCTTGACATTCATCTCGAAGACCACCAGATCTTTTGCAGCAGCGATGCCCAACATAGATCTGATGGAGACAAAGATGACAACACGCGTAATGGTCTCCTCGTTCTATGAGCTTACACGTTGGGAAAACCCCTTCGCCACAACTCTCCCCTTGTACTTGTTGATAGTAACATCCTGCTTGAACTTTTTCTAGAGTACCTATTTGACCCCACCATGTGCGTGTTTGGGAGCTTATTTACCAGAACCCATGTTTTGTTCTCTTCAATGGATGCAAGTTTGCTATCATCTACCTAGTTCCACTTGGCTGCATCTGTCATGCTGATAATCTCCGTCACGGTCACAAGCTTTCCTTGAGCCAAGCATGATCAGCTGAGACCGGTCCATTCCGCACACTTAGGATCGTACTTGGGGGGAGGTTTCTTCTGGCGCGTACCGCGCGAGAGATTTGCTGGTGGTACTTCAAGACTTAGTTCCTCATGTTGCTCCTTCACTACAAGTGATTTGTTGTTTTGAGGAAGAGCCACCGGCCTCAAAGTTTGACTCAGAGGCCTCGGACGACTCAGACTCAGTCTTAGATTCCATGTCAGCCTGCACAACACTCTCCCTGGAGTACCATTCATCACTAGCACCATGTGCCAGTTCTTAAGGGCCTGATCACGTTACTCAAGGAACACAATCCACTCTCGTGATTTGGGAGCATGGACAAGGTCCAACAACTCTTCCTTGTCGAACGTCCTTTCATTAAACTGGACATCGCGGCTCCTCATGAGCTTTCCAGCCGCTTGAAGCCACACTCTGTACGCCTCATGTATAGTGTCGGATCCGACCATTATACATTCACGAGCACGTGCATCTAGCTTGCCACTTCCTTCTCCTTCTTGGACCTTTGCCTTGGTAGTACAGCCAAAGACCCTCAAGTATGAAGCATCTGACTTCTTCCCTGACCAAGCCTCCTGTGGCGTCCTCAGGTGCTTCTCCTGCTGCTTTTTACCACGCCCTCCAAGTGCGGTTGCCGCAGTGAGATTCACAAGGTAGTAAGCAGTTCTTGTAGCTTCAGTCCAAAAGCGAGGTGGGAGTTTGGCGTCGAAGAACATGCTTCGTGCCCTGCCGAGGATAGTCTGGTTCATCCGCTTGGCAATGCCATTACTTTGGAGGGTGTAAGGCGTGGTGGTCTCGTGGTTGATACCGTGTTGGCTGAACCAGCCTTTCCACGCCTCGTACTCACCACTGTTGTCCTTGAATAGTGCCTTGACATTCTTGCTTGTCTGCTACTCTACCATCATGACAAACTCTTACACCTCCTAGATCTCTCTCCCTTTGTCTTGAGGAAGTAGATCCACATCTTGCGACAGTGGTCATCGATGAAGGTCAAGAAATACTTGCTGCTGCCGTTTGAAAGGATCCTGAATGGTCTGCAAACATCGGAGTGAATCAGATCCAAGATTGCTGCTCCATATTGTCTATCACGCTCAAGGGACTTTCCTTCTGCCTTGCCTTGAAGGCATGGCTCTCACAGCTTCTTGCACTTCCCTCATCCTTCGATTTGCATCCCTCCATCCCATGAAGCACTTCGTGCTCTGCATAGCTTGCAATGTACTCTCGGCCACATAGCCAAACCCCATGTACCACAGCTTTGCATCTGTGTCAGTGGAGTTGGCTCCCATGGTGACGTCTTGTAGTGCAACATCAGTCTTTGGAGACTTGAGCTACTCATCCGCCGCATATCCCTCATTTGTACTCTCAAGGGCTTTGATCTGCAGCACGTAGAGATCATCAACTCTTAGGACTTGTGCGACAAGACCCTCCTTGAGATAGATCTTGATATCCTTGTTCTTGACAATCAAGGCTTCCTCCTCTATGAAGACGACCGGCCTGTAGACGACGTTCTCCAGCTTTAAGTCATTTTTAGCACCATTTATATTGAGACTGATCAATTCATCTCCCTCGCCTAGTGCATAGACAAGGCTGTTGCTGGCATACCTAAAGTGGCGTTTAATATCCCGAACGGAGATGCACCCATCCTTCTCCCTTGATGAGTGGTGGTGCAAGAATAGAGCCCGTAGGCTGCACGCTTGAGCAATGCCGTTCCCTTGGTTGCGAGGACGTCTGAGCTACCATATATGTCATTTCCTTACCCTTTCTTTTGCCCTCATATCTACCACCATGATCTCCGTCTTCTTTCTTAGGAGCCTTGCATTGTGTCCAATGCCCAGGCTTGCCATAGTTATGGTATTTCCCAGGACGCTTTGAACTCTTTCCCCCGCCACCATTGCCTTTTCCTCAACCGCCACCGCTTCCGCTCCTGCTCTGACAGGAAGAGGAGTTGTTGCCACGACCGCCGTACTGTGCCACATAGGTTGAAATGCTAACCTGAGTACCGTTGCGACGCATGGCCTCGTTGCGCACATACTCGGAGAATGCCTCATACGTCAAATCCTCCTTCCAACCGCTAAAGACGTTGCTCAAAGGTAGCCCCATGAGGAACATCATGGTGTGCATATTCGTGTCAATTTCCTAGTTTATTTGAGTCACTTGCTACAGGAGTCCTTCAAACTGTCAACCTGCATGATGCAACGATCTAGAAAGTGGGTTCCAACACAATGGTGTTGCCGACCGCTCTTGGTATTGCAACCAAGAGATGATATCACCCTCAGAGCCAAGATTCAACATTGAGCAGTTCATAGGAATAAACTCCTTATACTGTGTCCTTTGCACGTGGTCAGTTTCGCGCGAGGAGCAAACTCCTAGGGCTTAGACTAACCAATGCTTCTTTAGTGTCTGCCTCTGGTGGACAACCCTGTTAGGATTCTCAAAGGTAAGAACTGTACTCACTGCAAATGACAGGTTTGTATAGTACTAAAGCTAGCCTCTAGCCTAGGCGCGCAATGGCTCCTTGGATGAGCTTCTTTTGAGGCAATTTGGATTGTGTCATCCCCCTTGCCTACATGCAGCTCCATATGACCGCCAAGTGGTACTAGTCACCAGGAAGGACCTTGGAATGTTCTAAGATGTCTCTTAGAACCTTCCTGTCCCCCTTTCGGTCACAAAGAGAATACCGTACTGCTTGATGATTTCGTCTCCCAAAATAATTTTAGGGGTGTAGTCTTGGTTCGTTTTCGGGAACAAATATTTTCTTGTTGTCGAATGGGATGAAATTACACCATGGCGTTGCCGTGAATTCGTTTTTTCTGCCTTCGAGCAGTCGGTCTCGTCTCCGTCGCTCGCGTTTTCCGGTGTCGGTGGTCATCCGACACCGGAAAACGCGCGATCGCGTGACCGTCCGAGGTCACGCGATCGCACTTTGGTTTTTGTTCGACAAATCAGGGTCGAACGAAGTGGACTAAAATAATATTTCGTATTCGTTTTAGGGCAAAGAATATTCTGGCCGGAGCCGAATAAATGAATTCGTCGTCCCGAATAATTATTTAATAACGAAATCACCAGGCAGTAGGGTAAGTCACAAGGCGGGGATTTGACCCAGTGTCCTCTCGGTCCAAAGACAAACTCTAGAACGTCTAAGCCACAAGGAGTTGTTCTAGGTAGTGTTTGCTGGCTATATCATCTACACTAGACCCAAGGGACTTGCTCCAAAGGAGCAGTGCATATCTTGTCTATCTGGACCAGACTTAGGAGACTTATTCCAAGGGAGCTGTGCATGCCTAGTCTGTCCTGTACCTGTCTTAATATAAGGTATGGACAAGCAGCATATCACATCAACACAAATTGCAAGAGGAAGTCCGGAATTGACTCCCCCTCGCTCACCCTCATCGAAATCAGTTTTTCAAAGATGAAGAGACAATTTGCGAGAGCCGTTGATTGGTGTACACGTGTAAGCTTCTCATAAGCCGTTGACGCATGTGTGATGCTTTGGAGGGGGACATGCTATGACTCATGCATTCATGTCCCAAGAATCACAAGCGCCATGTCATTTTTGACACTCCATCCTTCATATTTATGATCTGTTTTGGAGGTTCAACCTCTTCTCCAAGGAGCATCTTCAAGAAGCCCCTCATGACAATCTCAAATTTTTGTTTTTACAACGCAAAACCAAACCCTCTAAACTTTGACATCCCACCGTTGACCTGCTCCAGAGTGAACGTCACGGGTGTCGTCACATTGCTTCTTTGCTTCTCTGCTTTGTTGAGGCCGAAATAGGCTGATGTAGGATGTTGTGTGCTACCGGTTTTGAAAGCGCAAATCTGTCGCTTACCCCTCAACCGTTGATCACCTACAAACTGTTGGGATAGGAGCAATCCGGCTCCGTTTCAGGTCTATCGCAGCAAGTTCCTGGAAAGTACCAGATGCTTGCTTTGATCGTCGATCCGACTTCATCATTGGAAAGATCAGGTGGCAAAATGTCTACGGTCCAAGTTTGAGGCCGATCCAACAGTCCGATTGGAGATATGAATTTTCGAAGTATTCGGGGTCATCGACCGCCGATATCCGGGTGACCATGGGCGATGGCTCCATGCCTTAGCCTGAGAAAAGAAAAAGGCAAGAGATCCAGGGTGAAGACCTGATGGGAGAAATATCCAAAAAGGTCCTGGATTATTGGGTTGCCTTATCAGAGTGTGCTGACTAGGAAAAAGGTACCTCTCCTTACATTTTAGGTGAGGTGAGTGTTGGGAAAGGAGCCATCTGGCTCAGTTTCAGGTGCACAGGAGCAAGTTCCAGGAAAGTACCAGATGCCTGCTCTGATCGCCTATCCGACTTCATCATTGGAAAGATCAGGTGGCAAAATGTCTACGGTCCAAGTTTGAGGCCGATCCAACGGTCGGATTGGGAGATATGAATTTTCGAAGTTTCGGGGGTCATGGACCGTCGATGTCTGGATGGGCATGGGTGAGGGCTCCATGCCTTAGCCTGAGAAAAGAAAAAGGCAAGAGGTCCAGGGTCAAGACGTGATGGGAGAAATATCCAAAAAGGTCCTTGGTCTTAGGATTGCCTTGTCAGAGTGTGCTGACTAGGATAAAGGTACCTCTCCTTACTTTTTAGGTGAGGTGAGATCCTTGTGTGCTAGCCATGGACACATGGCAATTCTCCATAGGTTTGTGGGTTATGTGACCACTAGGAGTATGCCATGAGAGCATTCTCTAGCTCTCTAGGTCGTGTGTGAGTGGTCAGCCTGATTGCTAGGCTGATTTCCTCCCTTGTGTGAGATATGGACTCTAGTGTGTGAGCCTTAGCCTCCATGGCTAAGTGGTGTGGCTTGTGAGAGGGCTGACTTGCCCAAGCTCTAGCTCTATATGTACTCCATCATTTTTGAGTGATTGAACAACCATTCTTCAGCACAAGTGATGCCCTTCTAATCACATATGCTCGCTGCTCCAAGGAGGTGCGCGACCGCCTCTTCATAGCAAAGTCTAACATGTCGCAGAAGGTGAAGGCAGATCTGGCATGGTACAAGGACTCTGGGTGTACCAAGAGCCTGACGCACCACACGGAATGGTTTACGCAGCTGCTGTCCATTCCCTCCCGTCGAATTGCTTTGGGTGATGATCGAGTGGTGTATACTGAGGGGATTGGGATTGTGGAGATTTTGTTAGAGACATCGCGTGGCATTGAAGTGGGAGTATTCCATGGCGTGTTGTATGTACCTGATGCTACGTTCATCCTTCTCCCAGTGTCCTCTCTCACCAACACAGGACTGCATTTTGTCTTTGAGGATGATTATGGCTATATCCTCGACAAGGAAACAAGAGAGGACTTTGCCAGGTCGGTGAAAGAAGGCGATATGTACCGCCTGTTGGGGGCAACGAAGACCCCGCGCGAGAAGAGCCTTGAAGCAGTTGAGCATGCTACAGATGGCAAAATCTGGCATGCGCGCTACGGCCACATCGGCATCCGCGCCTTACAGCAACTTCAAACGAGGAGGATGGTGCATGAGTTACCCACCATGTCTAACTTTGAACAGGAGTTGTGCATCGGCAGTTTGGAGGGGAAGCAGGATCGTGAGACGCTTTCTGGAGCAGAAAGGGAGCGAAGGAGGTACTAGAGCAGGTCCACACAAACTTATGTGGCCCGATGCAGACCCAGAGCTTTGGAGGCTGAAGGTATTTTCTCACCTTCATTGATGATTTCAGCCGTTACACTGCTGTGTACTTCCTTTCCTCCAAGGACCAGTGCTTTGACAGGTTCAAGGAGTTCAAGGCCATGGTGGAGAACCAGACGGGCAAGAAAATCAGGGTGCTACGCAGCGACCGCAGTGGAGAGCACCTGAGAAAGGAGTCCAGGACTACCTTGCAGCAGCAAGCATCAAGACGCAGCGTACCGCGCCATACTCGCCATAGCAGAATGGCGTAGCAGAACGTACCAACCATACCATCGTTGAGTCAGCGCACTCCATGCTGCACGCGGCTCGCCTGACTTACAACTTCTAGGCTGAAGCCGTGAACACGGCGATCTACATCAAGAACCGTAGTCGAACTAAGGTGCTGGAGCAGATGACGCCGTACGAGGCGTGGTTCGGCAAGAAACCGGGCCTGGATTATCTCCGAGCATTTGGCACCCTGGCGTACATGCACGTGCCCAAGGACAAGCGGTAGAAATGGGATGCAAAGAGTGCGCATATGCTGATGATTGGCTACGACGTAACAAGCAAGGCCTATCGCCTCTACGAGAGGGATACAGGCCACATTATCATCTCCACGGATGTCGTTTTCAACGAGAGCAACGTCATCAGCACCAACATTGTTTGTGAATAGGCAATAGAAGCAGCAGCAGACGAGGCAGTGGGAGCAGATATCCTTCCTGACCCAGTCTCTCCTAATCCTTCCTCCACTGTGACAATGGGAGAACCAGTCTACTCTCCCATATCTGATGCAGCAGATACAGTGGCCTCATTGGCACAAGCAGAGGAAGTAGATGCACCACCATCAACAGGAGCAGTTGAGCCGGTAGTACCGCGTTAGCCGCCTGCTAACGCTCCAGCACCAGGTCGAAGGTACCCTCTCAAGGTGCGCTAGAAGCCTGGTAAGCGCGGGCATTTCTTGATGCTCCAGAAACCAGACGAGATGAATGTCGCAGTTGCAGCAGAGTGTGATGAGCCGGCATCGTACAAGGAGGCCATGGCTGCACCAGATGCAACAAATAGGACGCAAGCTGTACAGCAGGAGATACAGTTGCAGCTCGACAACGGTACGTGGGAGCTGACTGAGCATCCACCTGGACGTAAGGTGATCAAGTGCAAATGGGTGTTCAAGAAGAAACGGGGAGCAGATGGCAACTTGGAAAAGTTCAAGACAAGGCTGATCGCCAAGGACTACTCATAGCAGGAAGGCATCGACTACGCAGAAATCCTTAATCCTGTTGCAAAGTTTGCCTCTGTGCATACGCTCGTTTTCTATGCAACAGCACAAGATTTTGAGGTCCATCACATGGACGTCAAGACGGCGTTCCTGAAAGGTGACCTAGAGGAGGAGATTTACATGGAGCAGCCGGAGGGGTTTGTCATGGATGGACAAGAGTACCTGGTTTGCAAGCTACAGAAGTTGTTTTACGACCTCTAGCAAGCATCGCATGCTTGGAACCAGAAGTTGGATGCGGCGTTGCAGTACATGGGGTTTGAGCGCATTGAGTGTGACTACATCGTCTATCCCTGACAATTTGGTCATGAGATGCTCATCATCATCGACTATGTGGATGACATGCTCCTGCTTTCTAACAGAAGGTTTGCACTGCGGGTGTTCAAGGAGGCCATGCAGGAGCGCTTCTAAATGTCTGATCTCGGGGAGGCATCATACTGTTGGGAAAGGAGCCATCTGGCTAAGTTTCAGGTCCACAAGAGCAAGTTCCAGGAAAGTACCAGATGCCTGCCGTGATCATCAATCCGACTTCACCATTGGAAAGATCAGGTGGAAAAATGTCTACGGTCCAAGTTTGAGGCCGATCGAACGGTCGGATTGGGAGATATGGATTTTCGAAGTTTCGGGGGTCATGGACCGTCGATGTCTGGGTGGGCATGGGTGATGACTCCATGCCTTAGCCTGAGAAAAGAAAAAGGCAAGAGGTCCAGGGTCAAGACCTGATGGGAGAAATATCCAAAAAGGTCCTTGGTCTTAGGATTGCCTTGTCAGAGTGTGCTGACTAGGATAAAGGTACCTCTCCTTACTTTTTAGGTGAGGTGAGATCCTTGTGTCCTAGCCATGGACACATGGCGATTCTCCATGGGTTTGTGGGTTATGTGACCACTAGGAGTGTGCCATGAGAGCATTCTCTAGCTCTCTAGGTCGTGTGTGAGTGGTCAGCCTGATTGCTAGGCTGATTTCCTTCCTTGTGTGAGATTATGGACTCTAGTGTGTGAGCCTTAGCCTCCATGGCTAAGTGGTGTGGCTTGTGAGAGGGCTGACTTGCCCAAGCTCTAGCTCTATATGTACTCCATCATTTTGAGTGATTGAACAACCATTCTTCANATGGACACATGGCGATTCTCCATGGGTTTGTGGGTTATGTGACCACTAGGAGTGTGCCATGAGAGCATTCTCTAGCTCTCTAGGTCGTGTGTGAGTGGTCAGCCTGATTGCTAGGCTGATTTCCTCCCTTGTGTGAGATTATGGACTCTAGTGTGTGAGCCTTAGCCTCCATGGCTAAGTGGTGTGGCTTGTGAGAGGGCTGACTTGCCCAAGCTCTAGCTCTATATGTACTCCATCATTTTGAGTCATTGAACAACCATTCTTCAGCACAAGTGATGCCCTTCCAATCACACATGCTCGCTGCTCCAAGGCTCCCTCTCTCCTCAAGTTCGAACATTTGGTATCAGAGCCATGTTCTGCCACTTCCAGCCAGCACAGGCCGTCACTTTGAGAGTGACGGGTTGGGGTCAAACCTTCACAAGATTTGACAATCGACCACTGGATCCTCAAGTTCAAGAGACAAGCTTTCCAACGAGCCCATAATCGCGAAGATTCAACAGGCAGATTGAGAGTTATGCCCAAAACGAGGTCGGCCAGGTCTACACCCTTCTCTATGAGTAAGATTGTCGCCTTGTGATGACCATAACTCTCTCATTTCTTTGTCAAATTTAAAAAGTGGCACATGCGAATTGCAGTATTTTTCCTAAGCTTTGGATTGGTGCAAAAATATTTGCATTCCATGGATTCGTTTGGGAGAAACGCCGTTTACAAACTGGCTGGTCTGAGTTGGAGTAGGAGCAGAAGCATACCCTGTTTTCAAGAGGGCATATCTTTCAAAATCCCCTGTTGATGACCTGTTTTATGGGTCGATCTGAAAGGTTTTGAGCTGAATTTTTCAGTGGTGGGCTCAGTTTTTCAAAATTCCCAGTCTGCTGGCATCTACAGTCCATTTTCTGTCAGACAGATTTCTGGCAGAAGCAGCAGCAGAAGCAGGGGTAGCGCCGCCATNGCGTTGTGACAGCAGCCCAGCCTTTGGAGAGGCTGGAGGGACGCGCCAACTTCACGTTTTGGAAGATCCGTACCCGCCTCCTTTTGGAGGAGAGGGGCTTGTGGGAGGTGGTGAGCGGCGACGAGCCGGCTCCAGTTCCACAGGCAAAAGGCATCACCGCAGCGCAGGTGGTGGCGGGGAAGACGCCGCAAAAGGGTGCAACTGATGCGGGTTCTTTTGCAGCTGTACCAACGACGTACGAGGAGTGGAAGAAGAAGGACAGGTAGGCCTACAGGTTGCTTGTTAACACCATCTCCAACCCGCATCTTCAGTACGTGAGTGACAAGGCTACTGCAAAGGAGGGGTGGGACACGTTGTGCAAGAAGTATGAGAGCAAGGATCCTGCATTCCTCATGCTTTTGGAGGAAAAGATGATGGCGCTGAAAATGCAGGGTGGTNAAGGAGCTGGCGAAGCAGCTGAGAGCGGCCGGCAATCCTGTGGAAGAGACGCGCTTCATCCTCCTCTTGCTGAGGGGACTCCCAACCAGCTACGACACGGTACGAGAGACACTGGAGTGCCAGCCAACTCTCCACCTCGACTTCATCTGCACACACCTGGCGCAGGTGGAATTGCGTCGCAATGCGGCAAAGCGCAATGGCGGCAGCAGCAGTGAAGCAGCTTTCATGGCCATGGGCTCACGCAGACAGCAGCAGCAGCAGTCCGGGCAGCAGAGAGGCAAGAAGAAGGGCAAGTGCCACTATTGCCAGAAAAAGGGGCACTATAAGAAAGAGTGCTTCAAGTTCAAGAGGGACCAGAAAGAGCAACAGCAGCAGCAGCAGCAGCAAAAGCAGCAATCTCCACAGCAACAGCAGCAGCAGTCACAGCAACGCCAGCAGCAGCAGCAGCAGAACCAGACTAGCGTGCGCCATTTTGGCAACATGAACGTTGCCAAGGAGGTGCGCGATCGCCTCTTCATGGCGAAGCCTGACATGTCGCAGAAGGAAAAGGCGGATCTGGCGTGGTACAAGGACTCGGGGTGTACCAAGAGTCTGATGCACCACAAGGAGTGGTTCACACAGCTGCTCTCCATTCCTCCTCGGCCGATTGCTTTCGGTGATGATCGGGTGATGTATGCTGAGGGGATTGGGATTGTGGAGATGTGGTTGGAGACCCCGCGCGGCATTGAAGTGGGAGTTTTCCATGGCGTGCTGTATGTGCCTGATGCTACGTTCAACCTTCTCTCAGTGTCCTCTCTCACCAACACAGGACTGCGCGTTGTCTTCGATGATGACTATGGCTACATCCTCAACAAGGAAACAGGAGAGGAGTTGGCCAAGTCGGTGAAGGAGGGCGACATGTACCGCCTGCTGGGGGNGGCATGCGCGCCTTGCAGCAGCTTCAAGCAAAGCAGATGGTGCATGACCTGCCTACCATCTCTAACTTTGAGCAGCAGTTATGCATCGGATGTTTGGAGGGGAAGCAACACCGCGAGGCGTTCTCTGGAGTAGGGGAGCGTGCGAAAGAGGTGTTGGAGCTGGTCCACATTGACTTGTGCGGACCGATGCAGACCCAGAGCTTTGGAGGCTCTAGGTATTTTCTCACCTTCATTGATGATTTCAGCCGTTACACTGCTGTGTACTTCCTTTCCTCCAAGGACCAGTGCTTTGACAGGTTCAAGGAGTTCAAGGCCATGGTGGAGAACCAATCTGGCAAGAAGATCAAGGCGTTGCGCAGCGACCGCGGTGGAGAGTACCTGAGCAAGGAATTCCAGGACTACCTCGCAGCAGCTGGCATCAAGGCGCAGCGTACCGCGCCGTACTCGCCGCAGCAGAATGGTATAGCAGAACGCGCCAACCGTACCATTGTGGAGTCGGCGCACTCCATGCTGCACGCGGCTCGGCTGACCTACGACTTCTGGGCTGAAGCCGTGAGCACTGCGGTCTACATCAAGAACCGCAGTCCAACTAAGGCGCTGGAGCAGATGACGCCGTACGAGGCGTAGTTCGGCAAGAAGCCAAGCGTAGGTCATCTTCGCGCGTTTGGCAGCTTGGCGCACATGCACGTGCCAAAGGAGAAGCGGCAAAAGTGGGACGCAAAGAGTGCGCAGATGCTGATGATTGGCTACGACGTGGCAAGCAAGGCGTATCGCCTCTACGAGAGGGATACAGGCCAGGTCATCATCTCCAGGGATGTCGTCTTCAACGAGAGCAACGTCATCGGCACCAACATTGTGTGTGAAGAGGCAGTAGAACCAGTAGCGAACGAGACAGTTGGAGCAAAAATTCTTCCTGACCCAGTTTCTCCCGATCCTTCCTCTACTGTGACAGTGGGAGAATCACTCTACTCTCCCATGTCTGATGCTGCAGATACAACAGCCTCATCGGCAGAAGCAGAGGAGGGAGATGTAGCACCACCAGCAGCAGCAGTTGTGCCAACAGCACTGCGCCAGCCACCCGCTAACGCTCCAGCACCAGGTCGCAGGTACCCTCTTAGGGTGCGTTACAAGCCTGGTGAGCGCGGCCATTTCTGGATGCTGCAGAAACCAGAACAGATGAACGTCGCAGTTGCAGCAGATTCAGATGAGCCAACGTCATACAAGGAGGCCATGGCTGCACCGGATGCAGCAGATTGGGCGCAAGCCGTGCAGCAGGAGATACAGTCGCAGCTGGANAGC
Organism: Penium margaritaceum; assembly: GCA_023375785.1. Lineage (NCBI taxonomy): Eukaryota > Viridiplantae > Streptophyta > Zygnematophyceae > Desmidiales > Peniaceae > Penium > Penium margaritaceum. Next base: position 212,671 of record SZWC01000328.1, on the reverse strand, counting down.
TGGAGAACGGCACGTGGGAGCTGACTGAACGTCCACCAGGACGTAAGGTGATCAAGTGCAAGTGGGTCTTCAAGAAGAAGCGGGGAGCAGATGGTAACCTGGAAAAGTACAAGGCGAGGCTGGTCGCCAAGGGCTACTCGCAGCAGGAGGGCATCGACTACACAGAAACTTTTGCCCCTGTTGCAAAGTTTGCCTCTGTGCGCACACTCCTCTCTTATGCAGCAGCTGAGGACTTCGAGGTTCACCACATGGAGGTCAAGACGGCATTCTTGAATGGTGACTTGGAGGAAGAGATCTACATGGAGCAGCCGGAGGGGTTCGTCATGGATGGCCAGGAGCACCTGGTCTGCAAGCTGCACAAGTCGCTGTACGGCCTCAAGCAAGCGTCGCGTGCTTGGAATCAGAAGTTGCATGTGGCGTTGCAGTGCATGGGGTTTGAGCGCAGCGAGTGTGACTACAGCGTGTATCGCTGGCAGCATGAGCATGAGATCCTCATCATCATTGTCTATGTGGATGACATGCTCCTCCTTTCCAACAGCATGTCTGCACTGCAGGAGTTCAAGGAAGCCATGCAGGAGTGCTTCCAGATGTTTGATCGCGGGGAAGCATCATACTTCCTCGGTATCCAGATCATGCGTGACCGCAAGTCACGCTCTCTCTCGCTGCAGCAGAGCTGCTACATCAAGGATGTTTTGCAGCGGTTCGGCATGGCAGAGGCAAAACCCATCGGCACGCCGCTGGAGACACGGCAGTACCTCGTGAGCTTCAATGGAGAAGCAAATGTAGCTGAGCGGCAGAAGTACCAGAGCGCCGTCGGTAGTCTCATGTACCTGATGGTGGCAACCAGGCCGGACTTCGCACAGGCTGTGAGCGCTGTGAGCCAGCACATGGCTAATCCCGAACCGGAGCACCAGAAGGCAGTGAAGCGGATCTTTCGCTACCTTGCTGGATCCATCAACATCGGCATCACCTACAACGGCAATGACAACAGCATCATCGGCTACACAGACGCAGATTGGGCTTCAAACCCTGAGGACCGCAAATCCATCTTTGGACATGTGTTCCTCATGAATGGTGGAGCCATCAGCTGGTGCAGCAAGCGGCACGTGGTCGTGGCCACCTCGAGTACAGAAGTTGAGTACGTATCTCTCAGCTTTGGAGCCAAGGAAGCAGTTTGGCTTCAACGTCTCATGGCAGAGATGAGTGGGAGTGCAGCAGTTCCAGTTCTTGTGCGCGTCGACAACCAGAGCGCAATCGCACTCGCCAAGAATTCTAAGCACCATGCACGCACCAAGCACATTGACATCGCATATCATTTCATCAGGCACATGGTGCAGGAGGGTGCTATCAAGCTGGAGTTTACTCCAACCAACAAGCAGGTTGCTGATTTCTGCACCAAGCCAGTGACCCGTGAGAAGCAGCAGTTCTGCATGAAGGCATGTGGACTCAGCCCACTCTGACTGCGGCAAAGTGGGAGATTGTTGGGAAAGGAGCCATCTGGCTCAGTTTCAGGTCCACAGGAGCAAGTTCCAGGAAAGTACTAGATGCGTGCTCCGATCGTCAATCCAACTTCACCATTGGAAAGATCAAGTGGAAAAATGTGTACGGTCCAAGTTTGAGGCCGATCCAACGGTCGGATTGGGAGATATGAATTTTCGAAGTTTCGGGGGTCATGGACCGTCGATGTCTGGGTGGGCATGGGTGATGACTCCATGGTCAGGACCTGATGGGAGAAATATCCAAAAAGGTCCTTGGTCTTAGGATTGTCTTGTCAGAGTGTGCTGACTAGGATAAAGGTACCTCTCCTTACTTTTTAGGTGAGGTGAGATCCTTGTGTGCTAGCCATGGACACATGGCGATTCTCCATGGGTTTCTGGGTTATGTGACCACTAGGAGTGTGCCATGAGAGCATTCTCTAGCTCTCTAGGTCGTGTGTGAGTGGTCAGCCTGATTGCTAGGCTGATTTCCTCCCTTGTGTGAGATTATGGACTCTAGTGTGTGAGCCTTAGCCTCCATGGCTAAGTGGTGTGGCTTGTGAGAGGGCTGACTTGCCCAAGCTCTAGCTCTATATGTACTCCATCATTTTGAGTGATTGAACAACCATTCTTCAGCACAAGTGATGCCCTTCCAATCACACATGCTCGCTGCTCCAAGGCTCCCTCTCTCCTCAAGTTCCAACATTTGGTATCAGAGCCATGTTCTGCCACTTCCAGCCAGCACAGGCCGTCACTTTGAGAGTGACGGGTTGGGGT
>SZWC01000328.1:134368-145789 GCA_023375785.1 Penium margaritaceum | reverse complement strand
GGTGGACGCTCAGTCAGCTCCCACGTGCCGTTGTCCAGTTGCAACTGTATCTCCTGCTGCACGGCTTGCGCCCAATCTGCTGCATCCGGTGCAGCCATGGCCTCCTTGTATGACATTGGCTCATCTGAATCTGCTACAACTGCGACGTTCATCTGTTCTGGTTTTTGCAGCATCCAGAAATGGCCGCGCTCACCAGGCTTGTAACGCACCCTAAGAGGGTACCTGCGACCTGGTGCTGGAGCGTTAGCGGGCGGCTGGCGCGGTGCTGCTGGCACAACTGCTGCTGCTGGTGGTGCTACATCTCCCTCCTCTGCTTCTGCCGATGAAGCTGCTGTATCTGCAACATCAGACATGGGAGAGTAGAGTGATTCTCCCACTGTCATAGTGGAGGAAGATCGGGAGAAACTGGGTCAGGAAGAATTTCTGCTCCCACTGTCTCGTCAGCTGCTGGTTCTGCTGCCTCTTCACACACGATCTTGGTACCGATGACGTTGCTCTCGTTGAAGACGACATCCCTGGAGATGATCACGTGGCCTGTATCCCTCTCGTAGAGGCGATACGCCTTGCTTGCCACGTCGTAGCCAATCATCAGCATCTGTGCACTCTTCGCATCCCACTTTTACCGCTTCTCCTTTGGCACGTGCATGTACGCCAAGCTGCCAAACGCGCAAAGATGACCTACGCTTGGCTTCTTGCCAAACCACGCCTCGTACAGTGTCATCTGCTCCAGCGCCTTAGTTGGACTGCGGTTCTTGATGTAGACCGCAGTGCTCACGGCTTCAGCCCAGAAGTCGTAGGTCAGCCGAGCCGCGTGCAGCATGGAGCGCGCCGACTTACAATGGTACGGTTGGCGCGTTCTGCTACACCGTTCTGCTGCGGCGAGTACGGCGCGGTACGCTGCGCCTCGATGCCAGCTGCTGCGAGGTAGTCCTAGAATTCCTTGCTCAGGTACTCTCCACCGCGGTCGCTGCGCAACGCCTTGATCTTCTTGCCAGATTGGTTTCCCACCATGGCCTTGAACTCCTTGAACCTGTCAAAGCACTGGTCCTTGGAGGAAAGGAAGTACACAGCAGTGTAANTTGGCCAACTCCTCTCCTGTTTCCTTGTTGAGGATGTAGCCATAGTCATCATCGAAGACAACGCGCAGTCCTGTGTTGGTGAGAGAGGACACTGAGAGAAGGTTGAACGCAGCATCAGGCACATACAGCACGCCATGGAAAACTCCCACTTCAATGCCACGCGGGGTCTCCAACCACATCTCCACAATCCCAATCCCCTCAGCATACACCACCCGATCATCACCCAAAGCAATCGGCCGAGGAGGAATGGAGAGCAGCTGTGTGAACCACTCCTTGTGGTGCGTCAGACTCTTGGTACATCCCGAGTCCTTGTACCACGCCAGATCCGCCTTTTCCTTCTGTGACATGTCAGACTTCGTCAGGCCGTACAGCGACTTCTGCAGCTTGCAGACGAGGTGTGTTGGGAAAGGAGCCATCTGGCTCAGTTTGAGGTCCACAGGAGCAAGTTCCAGGAAAGTACCAGATGCTTGCTTTGATCGCCCATCCGACTTGGATCAGGTGGCAAAATGTCTACGGCCCAAGTTTGAGACCGATCCAACGATCGGATTGGGAGATATGAATTTTCGAAGTTTCGGGGGTCATGGACCGTCGATGTCTGGGTGGGCATGGGTGATGGCTCCATGCCTTAGCCTAAGAAAAGAAAAAGGCAAGAGGTCCAGGATCAAGACGTGATGGGAGAAATATCCAAAAAGGTCCTTGGTCTTAGGATTGCCTTGTCAGAGTGTGCGTACTAGGATAAAGGTACCTCTCCTTACTTTTTAGGTGAGGTGAGATCCTTGTGTACTAGCCATGGACACATGGCGATTCTCCATGGGTTTGTGGATTATGTGACCACTAGGAGTGTGCCATGAGAGGATTCTCTAGCTCTGTAGGTCGTGTGTGAGTGGTCAGCCTGATTGCTAGGCTGATTTCCTCCCTTGTGTGAGATTATGGACTCTAGTGTGTGAGCCTTAGCCTCCATGGCTAAGTGGTGTGGCTTGTGAGAGGGCTGACTTGCCCAAGCTCTAGCTCTATATGTACTCCATCATTTTGAGTGATTGAACAACCATTCTTCAGCACAAGTGATGCCCTTCCAATCACACATACTCGCTGCTCCAAGGCTCCCTCTCTCTTCAAGTTCCAACAAATCCCGGACCGGAGCACTAGAAGGCAGTGAAGCGGATCTTCCGCTAACTTGCTGGAACCATCAACGTCGGCATCACCTACAACGGCAACGATAACAGCATCATCGGCTACACAGATGTTGATTGGGCTTCAAATCCTGAGACCCGAAAGTCCATCTCTGGACATGTGTTTCTCATGAATGAAGGAGCCATCAGCTGGTGCAGCAAGCGGCAGGTGGTCGTGGCCACCTCGAGCACGGAAGCTGAGTACCTCTCTCTCAGCTTTGGAGCCAAGGAAGCAGTTTGGCTTCGGCGTCTCATGGCAAAGAAAAGTGGGAGTGCAGTAGTTCCAGTTCCTGAGTGCGTCGACAACCAGAGCGCAATCGCACTCGCCAAGAATCCTGAGCACCATGCACGCACCAAGCACATTGACATCGCATATCATTTCATCAGGCATATGGTGCAGGAGGGTGCTATCAAGCTGGAGTTTACTCCAACCAGCAAACAGGTCGTTGATTTCTGTACCAAGCTAGTGACCCATGAGAAGTAGCAGTTGTGCATGAAGGCATATGGACTCAGCCCACTTTGACTGCAACAAAGTGGGAGATTATTGGGAAAAGAGCCATCCGGCTCGGTTTTAGGTCCACAAGAGGATCTTCCAGGAAAGTACCAGATGCATGCTCCGATCGTCAATCTGACTTCACCATTAGAAGGATCAAGTGGCAAAATGTCAGATCCAACAGTCGGATTGGGAGATATGAATTTTCATATTTCGGGGGTCATGGACCGTCGATGTCTGGGTGGGTATGGGTGATGGCTCCATGCCTTAGCCTGAGAAAAGAAAAAGGCAAGAGGTCCAGGATCAAGACCTGCTGGGAGCAATATCCAAAAAGGTCCTTGGTCTTAGGATTGCCTTGTCAGAATGTGCTGACTAGGATAAAGGTACCTCTCCTTACTTTTTAGGTGAGGTGAGATCCTTGTATGCTAGCCATGGACACATGGCAATTCTCCATGAGTTTGTGGGTTATGTGACCACTAGGAGTGTGCCATGATAGCATTCTCTAGCTTTCTAGGTCGTGTGTGAGTAGTCAGCCTGATTGCTAGGCTGATTTTCCTCCTTGTGTGAGATTATGGACTCTAGTGTGTGAGCCTTAGCCTCCATGGCTAAGTGGTATGGCTTGTGAGATGGCTGACTTTCCCAAGCTCTAGCACTATATGTTCTCCATCATTTTGAGTGATTGAACAACCATTCTTTAGCACAAGTGATGCCCTTCCTATCACACATGGTTGCTGCTCCAAGGCTTCCTCTCTCCTCAAGTTCCAACATAAATGGTAACATGGAAAAGTACAAGGCGAGGCTGGTCGCCAAGCGCTACTCTCACCAGGAGGCCATCGACTACACGGAAACTTTTGTCCCTGTTGCAAAGTTTGCCTGTGTGCGCACGCTCCTCTCTTATGCATCAGCTGAGGACTTCAAGGTTCACCACATGGATGTCAAGACGGTATTCTTGAATGGTGACTTGAGGGAGGAGATTTACATGGAGCAGCTGCAGGGGTTCGTCATGGATGGCGAGATGCACCTGGTTTGCAAGCTGTAGAAGGCGCTCTACGGCCTCAAGCAAGGGTCGCGTGCTTGGAACCAGAAGTTGGATGCGTCGTTGCAGTGCATGGGGTGTGAGCGCAGCGAGTGTGACTACAGCGTGTATCACTAGCAGTATCAACATGAGATCCTCATCATCATTGTCTATGTGGATGACATGCTCCTCCTTTCCAACAGCATGTCTGCACTGCAGGAGTTCAAGGAAGCCATGCAGGAGCGCTTCCAGATGTCTGATCTCGGTGAGGCGTCATACTTCCTCGGTATCCAGATAACGCGTGACCGCAAGTCATGCTCTCTCTCGCTGCAGCAGAGCCGCTACATCAAGGATGTTTTGCAGCAGTTTGGCATGGCACAGGCAAAACCCATCGGCACGCCGCTAGAGACGCGGTAGTACCTCGTGAGCTTCAATGGAGAAATTAATGCAGCTGAGCGGCAGAAGTTCCAGGGCGCCGTCGGCAGCCTCATGTACCTGATGGTGGCAACCAGGCTAGACCTCGCACAGGCTGTTAGCGCTGTGAGCCAGTACATGGTAAACCCCGGACCTGAGCACCAGAAGGCAGTGAAGCGGATCTTGCGCTACCTTGCTAGAACCATCAACATTGGCATCACCTACAACGGGAACAATAACAGCATCATCGGCCACACAGATGCAGATAAGGCTTCAAACCCTGAGAATCGTAAGTCCATCTCTAGACATGTGTTCCTCATGAATGGTGGGGCCATCAGCTGGTGCAGCAAGCGGTTGGTGGTCGTGGCCACCTCAAGCACGGAAGCTGAGTACATCAATCTCAGTTTTGGGGCCAAGGAAGCAGTTTGGCTTCACCGTCTCATGGCAGAGGTGAGTGGGAGTGCAGGAGTTCCAGTTCTTGTGCGCGTCGACAACCAGAGCGCGATCGCACTCGCCAAGAATCTTGAGCACCATGCACGTAACAAGTAGATTCACATTGCATATCATTTCATCAGGCACATGGAGCAGGAGGGTACTATCAAGCTGGAGTTTACTCCAACCAACAGGCAGGTTGCTGATTTCTGCACCAAGTTAGTGACCCGTGAGAAGCAGTATGAAGGCATGTGGACTCAGCCCACTCTGACTGTAGGAAAGTGGGAGATTCTTGGAAAAGGAGCCATTTTGCTCAGTTTCAGGTCCAGAGGAGCAAGTTCCAGGAAAGTACCAGATGCCTGCTCCGATTGTCAATCGGACTTCACCATTGGAAAGATGAGGTGGTAAAATGTCTACGGTCAAAGTTTGAGGCCGATCCAACGGTGGGATTGGGATATATGAATTTTCAAAGTTTTGGAGGTCATGGACCGTCGATGTGTGGGTGGCCATGGGTGATGGCTCCATGCCTTAGCCTGAGAAAAGAAAAAGGGAAGAGGTCGAGGTTCAAGACCTGATGAGAGAAATATCCTAAAAGGTCCTTGGTCTTAGGCGTGCCTTGTCAGAGTGTGGTCACTAGGATAAAGGTACCTCTCCTTACTTTTTAGGTGAGGTGAGATCCTTGTGTGCTACCCATGGATACATCGTGATTCTCCATGGATTTGTGGATTATGTGACCACTAGGAGTATGCCATGAGAGCATTCTCTAGCTCTCTAGGTCGTGTGTGAGTGGTCAGCTTGATTGCTAGGCTGATTTCCCCCCTTGTGTGAGATTATGGATTCTAGTGTGTGAGACTTAGCCTCCATGGCTAAGTGGTGTGGCTTGTGAGAGGGCTGACTTGCCCAAGCTCTAGCTGCGTATGTACTCCATCATTTTGAGTGATTGAATAACCATTCTTCAGCACAAGTGATGCCCTTCCAATAACACATGCGTACTACTTCAAGGCTTACTCTCTCCTCGGGTTCCAACACAAGGCACGACCAGCTGAGGCCAGTCCACTCGGCCTTCCTTCCATCGTACTGCTTCACAGGCTTTGCTTGGCGCTCACTGCGCCGGAGTGGTCTTGGTGCTGGCTGCTTGTGCTTCTGCTGCTGCTGTGCTTCCCCAGGAGGGGTCGCTGGGAGGGAAGAGCCTCTGGCCTCCGAGGATGCCTCGGATTTCTCCGACACGGTGTCGGATGTCAACTCCGTTTCAGCCTGAGCGAACGCTCTCCCTCAATTGGTAGCCTCGCTGTCTACGGCCACTGGCGTCCTATGCCAGTTAGGTGGGGGTGTGTCAACCGCCGCCAGCAGCACGATCCACTCTCCATGTTTTGGAGAGTTCTTTGGGTCCACTAGTTGTTTCTTGCCGTGTGACTCTTCCTGGAAGGTCACATCTCTGGAGGTGATAACTCTCCCTGCTCCCTTGTCCCACAGCCTGTACGCCTTGTGTACGGCCTCGTAGCCGATCATCACGCACTTGTACACACGTGTATCAAACTTCCCCGCTCCTTGCTCGTCCTGGACTTTGGCCCAAGCCGTGTAGCCAAATGCCTTTAGGTGAGAGGCATCCACCTTCTTTCTCGACCACACCTCCTACGGCATCATGCGTTCCGCACTTTGCTCCTTTTCTGGCCCCTTGCTGCGTAGTGCTGCAGTAGGCATGAGGTTGATGAGGTAGCATGCACTGCGCACTGTTTCCGCCCAGAAGCGAGGAGGGAGCTTTGAGTCGAACAGCATGGTTCGCATCATGGCTAGAATGGTCTGGTTCATGCGCCTGGCCACGCCGTTGCTTTGCGGTGTATAGGGGGTTGTAGGTTGGTGGACAATGCCGTGTGCCCAAAGCCACGGCTTGCACCCCTCGTACTCTCTGCTGTTATCGCTCCGCATGGCCTTGACCTTCCGCCCGGTTTGTCGCTCCACCATGGCGACAAACTCTTGCAGGCGCTCTAGCACCTCTCCCTTGGTTTTGAGGTCATACACCCACACGTTCCGAGAGTAATCATCGATGAAGGTGAGGAGGTACTTGGAGCCGCCATTGGACGTGGTGCGCATGGGATCACACACGTCGCTGTGGACGAGGTCGAGTATGCCCTCCGCTCTACGACCGTTTCTGGAGAAGTGTTTCCGCTTTCTCTTGCCTTGCAGGCAACGCTCACACCCAGCGTTGCATCCACCCTTCAGCTCATACCTCTCTAGCCCGCGTACAAGCTTCTGCTCCTGCATGACCTGCAAGGTGATGTCGGCCACGTTCCCAAGACATTTGTGTCACAGCTTTGCAGTTGCTACTCCCACGTCTTTAGCCGCCACAACAGGCGGGATGGATAGTGTCCTGGCGTTCGGCGATGGTGCAGCTTCTGCTCCTGCCTTTGCCGCCCCAGTGTGCCCTTCTACACTCTTTGTCTGCAGAACATGGAGCCCATTCGTTCGTGGCACCTTGGCAACAAGCTCTGACGCAGCGTAGGTAATTGTCACGTCCTCGTTCTTGAGGATGATGGCTTCCTTCTGTGTGAATACCACCGTCATCGGTGATCCGTAATCCGCGAGACAGAGAGGAGGTTCGTGGCAAAAGTTGGCATGTAGACGACGTTCTGCAGCCGTAACTCCTTGTTGGCTCCGTTGAGCCACGTGTGTACGACCTTCTCTCCCTCACCAGCCACGTACTCGATGCCGCCGTTGGCGCACGGGAACTTGGCCGTGGACGGTGTGAGAGACGAGAAGCCACATGCCTTGCAAGAGGTGTGGTAGTCGTGCCACTGTCGAGCCCGAAGGCTCGCGGCCGCAGTAGCGCAGAGCCCTTGGGAGGGACCTTGCTCTCGGCCATCATACTCGTGGACGTCGAGTCCACCTTCTTACGTTACTGCTCCCACCACCGTCTCCTTCTTTGGTGCGTAACACTCCCGCGCCCAAAGCCCCGCCTTGCCACAATTGTGGTACTTGCCCTTCTTCTTGCTGCTCTTCCTACCACCACTGCCTCTGCTGTTGGCATGAGAGGAGGTGCGGATACCGCGACGTCAGAGGAAGTGGACAAGTACAAGAAGTGCAACAAGAAGGCACTTACATTGTTGGTAATAGCACTAGCTCTGCCGCAGCGCGCACTGATTCAAGGATGCACGGAGGTCACAGAGGCGTGGAAGAAACTTTGCATCTACCAGTCCACCAACCTTGCTAACCAACTCTTCATCTTCAAGAGGCTCATCACCCTCCGAGCCAACGAAGGGGACGACAACATGGAGATCCTGTAGCAGATTGAGTCCCTTACTATCGAGAGCGTAGCCATAGGATGGAAGATCGATCCTCAGCTGCAAGCTATGATCCTCCTTCTGGCCTTGTCGGACAGTTGGAGTCCCATGATTACCGTCGTATGCGGATGGTCCACCGATGAGCTGAAGTACCCGAAGGTGGCTGAGTACGTCTGCAACAAATGGATGCGGCGTAGTGGGAGAGAGATGTCACTCCGCACTTGGCCACGGTCTAGAGTAAACGGCACCGACAGGCAAACCGCCGACCACCCTTGGTATTTCAACCAAGGTAGAGATCACCCACGGAGTGGTATTTCCGCACTGAAAGGTTCACTTAGCTTGTCCCAACCGTGGCCGGAGAGTGTTCCAAACTCTCACCCAACTGGCAATGCTACACACCAAAGTGTGCACTTGCACTTGTTCTTTACCCTCTTTCTTGGTGGCCAACAAGGGATTAGTTTTCTCCCAAGTCTCAAGAGTAAGAGACGATGTATAANAAACCGCCGACCACCCTTGGTATTTCAACCAAGGTAGAGATCACCCACGGAGTGGTATTTCCGCACTGAAAGGTTCACTTAGCTTGTCCCAACCGTGGCCGGAGAGTGTTCCAAACTCTCACCCAACTGGCAATGCTACACACCAAAGTGTGCACTTGCACTTGTTCTTTACCCTCTTTCTTGGTGGCCAACAAGGGATTAGTTTTCTCCCAAGTCTCAAGAGTAAGAGACGATGTATAATCACATGCAAATGACAGGGCTTGTATAGTCTCTGGTCAGTGCTCCCAGTGGCTCCTTGGAGGGACCTCCCCCCCCAAGGCCACCCTAGACAGTGTCATGAGCTTTGATGACATGGCATCCTCTATGACCGCCAAGTGGCGCTTGATCCACCTTGGACCTTAGAGGCTTGTAGGAAGCTTCCTTGGCCCTTTTTAGTCACAAAGTTAATTTGGTCCTGGCGGAATTCGACTCCGGACCTCTTGCTTGCGAGACGGTGCCTTCTCCCACTAGGCTATAGGAAGTTGTCCTGAGGAGCATGCACCAGGTAGACTACCAAGAGAAGACCAAGGGGACTTACTCCACAAGGATGAGCAGTGCATGCCTTGTCTCTCTAAGCCTCTCTTCGTGTCGCTGGGGGGCTTGCGCTACAAGCGTAGTGCATACCCAGTCTAAATCTTCCGTTGATTCGACCAAGGGTATACACAGAACATAACAAACTCTCCCTTGTACCTGCGTCCATCTGCGGCTAGATTCTTGCTACGGCCATGGCCCCAGCAATGTTGGCCACCTGTGAAATAGGCCGCTCGTTCAGCCCTCGTCTGCTGCGCTCACCATCTTGATGCCCCGTGCCCCTGCCATATGCGGGTGTTGGAACTTGAGGAGAGAGGGAGCCTTGGAGCAGCGAGCATGTGTGATTGGAAGGGCATCACTTGTGCTGAAGAATGGTTGTTCAATCACTCAAAATGATGGAGTACATATAGAGCTAGAGCTTGGGCAAGTCAGCCCTCTCACAAGCCACACCACTTAGCCATGGAGGCTAAGGCTCACACACTAGAGTCCATAATCTCACACAAGGGAGGAAATCAGCCTAGCAATCAGGCTGACCACTCACACACGACCTAGAGAGCTAGAGAATGCTCTCATGGCACACTCCTAGTGGTCACATAACCCACAAACCCATGGAGAATCGCCATGTGTCCATGGCTAGCACACAAGGATCTCACCTCACCTAAAAAGTAAGGAGAGGTACCTTTATCCTAGTCAACACACTCTGACAAGGCAATCCTAAGACCAAGGACCTTTTTGGATATTTCTCCCATCAGGTCTTGATCCTGGACCTCTTGTCTTTTTCTTTTCTCAGGCTAAGGCATGGAGCCATCACCCATGCCCACCCAGACATCGACGGTCCATGACCCCTGAAACTTCGAAAATTCACATCTCCCAATCCGACCGTTGGATCCGTCTCAAACTTGGGCCGTAGAAATTTTCCCACCTGATCTTTCCAATGGTGAAGTCGGATTGACGATCGGAGCAGGCATCTGGTACTTTCCTAGAACTTGCTCCTGTGGACCTAAAACTGAGCCAGATGGCTCTTTTCCCAACAATCTCCCACTTTGTCGCAGTCAGAGTGGGCTGAGTCCACATGCCTTCATGCAGAACTGCTGCTTCTCACGGGTCACTGGCTTGGTGTAGAAATCAGCGACCTGCTTGCTGGTTGGAGTAAACTCCAGCTTGATAGCACCCTCCTGCACCATGTGCCTGATGAAATGATATGCGATATCAATGTGCTTGGTGCGTGCATGGTGCTCAGGATTCTTGGCGAGTGCGATTTCGCTCTGGTTGTCGACGCGCACAGGAACTGGAACTGCTGCACTCCCACTCATCTCTGCCATGAGACGTTGGAGCCAAACTGCTTCCTTGGCTCCAAAGCTGAGAGATACGTACTCAGCTTCAATGCTCGAGGTCGCCACGACCACCTGTCGTTTGCTGCACCAGCTGATGGCTCCACCATTCATGAGGAACACATGTCCAGAGATGGANTTGCGGTCCTCAGGGTTTGAAGCCCAATCTGCGTCTGTGTAGCCGATGATGCTGTTGTCATTGCCGTTGTAGGTGATGCCGATGTTGATGGTTCCAGCAAGGTAGCGGAAGATCCGCTTCACTGCCTTCTGGTGCTCCGGTCCGGGATTAGCCATGTGCTGGCTCGCAGCGCTCACAGCCTGTGCGAGGTCCGGCCTGGTTGCCACCATCAGGTACATGAGACTGCCGATGGCGCTCTGGTACTTCTGCCGCTCAGCTGCATTTGCTTCTCCATTGAAGCTCACAAGGTACTGCCGCGTTTCCAGCGGCGTGCCGATGGGTTTTGCCTCTGCCATGCCGAACCGCTGCAAAACATCCTCGATGTAGCGGCTCTGCTGAAGCAAGAGAGAGCATGACTTGCGGTCACGTGTGATCTGGATACCGAGGAAGTATGATGCCTCTCCGAGATCAGACATCTGGAAGCGCTCCTGCATGGCTTCCTTGAACTCCTGCAGTGCAGACATGCTGTTGGAAAGGAGGAGTATGTCATCCACATAGACAATGATGATGAGGATCTCATGCTCATGCTGCCAGCGATACACGGTGTAGTCACACTCGTTGCGCTCAAACCCCATGCACTGCAACGTTGCATCCAACTTTTGGTTCCAAGCATGCGACGCTTGCTTCAGGCCGTACAGTGACTTCTGCAGCTTGCAGACGAGGTGCTCCTGGCCATCTATGACGAACCCCTCCGGCTGCTCCATGTAGATCTCCTCCTCCAAGTCACCATTCAAGAATGCCGTCTTGACATCCATGTGGTGAACCTCGAAGTCCTCAGCTGCTGCATAAGAGAGGAGCGTACGCACAGAGGCAAACTTTGCAACAGGGGCAAAAGTTTCTGTGTAGTCGATGCCCTCCTGCTGCGAGTAGCCCTTGGCGACCAGCCTCGCCTTGTACTTTTCCAGGTTACCATCTGCTCCCCGCTTCTTCTTGAACACCCACTTGCACTTGATCACCTTACGTCC
>SZWC01000328.1:106024-118960 GCA_023375785.1 Penium margaritaceum | reverse complement strand
AGCTGCTGCCATTTTGAGCCTTGGTGATGCTCAGCGCTGCCCTTGGATGGCAGCGCTACCCCTGCTTCTGCTGCTGCTTCTGCCAGAAATCTGTCTGACAGAAAATGGAATGTAGGTGCCAATAGACTGGGAATTTTGAAAAACGGAGCCCACCACTAGAAAATTCAGCTCAAAACCTTTCAGATCGACCCATAAAACAGGGTCATCAACAGGGGATTTTGAAAGATATGCCCTCTTGAAAACAGGGTATGCTTCTGCTCCTACTCCAACTCAGACCAGCCAGTTTGTAAACGGCGTTTCTCCCAAACGAATCAATGGAATACAAATATCTTTGCACCAATGGAAAGCTTAGGAAAAATACTACAATTCGCATGTGCCACTTTTTAAATTTGACAAAGAAATGAGAGATTTATGGTCATCACAAGGCGACAGTCTTACTCATAGAGAAGAGTGTAGCCCTGGCCGACCTCGTTTGAGCATAACTCTCAATCCAACCGTTGGATCTTTGCGATCTTGGACTCAATGGAAAGCTTGTCTCTTAAAATTGAAGATCTAGTGTTCGATCGTCAAATCTGGTGAAGGTTTCACCCCAACCCATCACTCTCAAAGTGACGGCCTGTGCTGGCCGGAAGTGGCAGAACTTGGCTCTGATATCAAATGTTGGAACTTGAGGAGAGAGGGAGCCTTGGAGCAGCGAGCATGTGCGATTGGAAGGGCATCACTTGTGCTGAAGATTTGTTGTTTAATCACTCAAAATGATGGAGTACATATAGAGCTAGAGCTTGGGCAAGTCAGCCCTCTCACAAGCCACACCACTTAGTCATGGAGGCTAAGGCTCACACAGTAGAGTCCATAATCTCTCACAAGGGAGGAAATCAGCCTAGTAATCAGGCTGACCACTCACACACGACCTAGAGAGCTAGAGAATGCTCTCATGGCACACTCCTAGTGGTCACATTACCCACAAACCCATGGAGAATCGCCATGTGTCCATGGCTAGCACACAAGGATCTCACCTCACCTAAAGAGTAAGGAGAGGTACCTTTATCCTAGTCAGCACACTCTGACAAGGCAATCCTAAGACCAAGGACCTTTTTGGATATTTCTCCCATCAGGTCTTGACCCTGGACCTCTTGCCTTTTTCTTTTCTCAGGCTAAGGCATGGAGCCATCGCCCATGGTCACCCGGATATCGACGGTCCATGACCCCCGAAACTACGAGAATTCATATCTCCCAATCCGACGGTTGGATCGGCCTCAAACTTGGACCGTAGACATTTTGCCACCTGATCTTTCAATTGGTGAGGTCGGATCGGCGATCAGAGCAGGCATCTGGTACTTTCCTGGAACTTGCTGCTGTGGACCTGAAACTGAGCCAGATGGCTCCTTTCCCAACATGAGTGCAGGGCTCCGAAGAAGGAAGACGGAGATCATGGTGGTCGATATGAAGGCAAAGAAAAGGGTAAGAAGGAATTGACGAACATGATGGCTGAGAGCGTGTCAGCAACCAAGGGAGCGGCAGTACTCAAGCGTGGAGTCTACAAGCTTTACCGTAGCACAAACCTGCAGTCTTCAAGGGAGAAGGATGGATCTATCTCCACTACGTATTCTAAGTGCCACTTAAGGTGTACCAACAGCAGCTTTGTCCATGCGCAAGGCGAGGGAGATAAGTTGATCAGCATCAACGTGAACGGTGCTTTAAAAGATTTGAAGCTGGAGAACGTCCTCTATATGTCGTCTTTTCCGGCAAACCTCTTGTTAGTATCCAAAATCACAGACCACCACATGACGGTCGTCTTCACAATGTGGAGGCCGTGATTATCAAGAACAAGGACATCAAGATCTCCTATCCCAAGGAAAGTCTTGTTGTACAAGTTCCAAGAGATGATGGACTCTGCGTGCTACACACCAAATCCCTTTAAAGTACAAATGAGGGATATGTGGTGGTTGAAGAGCCCAAGTCTCTAAAGCCTAATGTTGTCCCACAAGCCGTCACCATGGCCGCCAACTCTTAGGACACAGATGCCGAGTTGTGGCACAAGCGCTTTGCCCATCTGGTCGACAACACACTACAAGCTATCCACGAGTGTTGGGAAAGGAGCCATCCGGCTCAGTTTCAGGTCCACACGAGCAAGTTCCAGGAAAGTACCAGATGCCTGCTCCGATTGTCAATCCAACTTCACCATTGGAAAGATTAGGTAGCAAAATGTCTACGTTCTAAAATTGAGGCCGATCCAACGCTCGGATTGGGAGATATGAATTTTCGAAGTTTCGGGGGTCATGGACCGTTGATGTCTGGGTGGGCATGGGTGATGGCTTCATGCCTT
Organism: Penium margaritaceum; assembly: GCA_023375785.1. Classification (NCBI taxonomy): domain Eukaryota; kingdom Viridiplantae; phylum Streptophyta; class Zygnematophyceae; order Desmidiales; family Peniaceae; genus Penium; species Penium margaritaceum. The sequence continues at coordinate 116,634 of SZWC01000328.1, read as the reverse complement.
AGCCTGAGAAAAGAAAAAGGCAATAGGTCCAGAGTCAAGACCTGATGGGAGAAATATCCAAAAATGTCCTTGGTCTTAGGATTGCCTTGTCAGAGTGTGCTGACTAGGATAAAGGTACCTCTCCTTACTTTTTAGGTGAGGTGAGATCCTTGTGTGCTAGCCATGGATACATGGCGATTCTCCATGGGTTTGTGGGTTATGTGACCACTAGGAGTGTGCCATGAGAGCATTCTCTAGCTCTCTAGGTCGTGTGTGAGTGGTCAGCCTGATTGCTAGGCTGATTTCCTCCCTTGTNGAAAAGCTACAAGAGTTTGTCACGATGGTAGAGCGAAAGACAAGCAAGAAGGTCAAGGCACTGCGCACGGACAACGTTGGTGAGTACGAGGCGTGCAAACGCTGGTTGAGCGAACACGGCATCAACCACCAGACCACCACGCCTTACACCCCCATAGTAATGGCGTTGCCGAGCAGATGAACGAGACTATCCTCTACATGACACGAAGTATGTTCTTGGACGCCAAACTCCCACCTCGTTCCTGGACTGAAGCTGCAAGAACTGCTTGCTACCTTGTGAATCTCACTCCCGCAGCCACGTTTGGAAGGCGTAGTAAGAAGCAGCAAGAAAAGCATCTTCGGACACCACAAAAGGCTTGGTCAGGGAAGAAGCCAGATGCCTCATACTTAAGGGTCTTTGGCTATATAGCTTGGCCAAAGATCCAAGTAGGAGAAGGAAGTGGCATGCCAGATACACGTGCTCGTAAGTGTGTGGTCGGATACGATACCGCAGACAAGGCGTATAGGTACCAACCTGCGTGAGGCGACGGTCTAGAAAATGGATTTCGACATAATGGTTCTCGCCAACCGCTCTTGGTATTGCGACCAAGAGATGATATCACCCTGAGAGCCAAGGTTCCACACTGAGCAGTTCATAGGAATCACTTCCTTATAGTGTGTCCTTAGCACCTCGTCACTTTCTCGCAAGAAGGTGACCGGGTGTCGCCTTGGGCAGGTTGACACCAGGAAAATGGCACAGGATGATGTCATCTCCCAGCAGACAGGACATCGAAATCAGGTACTACTCAGATGACTTGGTTGCAACGGAGATCCTGGACCTGGAATACGTGGAGACCATGAAACCACTCGCACATTATATGACAAAGGCGTTTGACAACGAATTGCACTCCTCAGGTACTCAAGGCTTTGGTATGGTAAATGCAACGCACAAAGACTAAGGCCAAGGTTGCTCGAGAGTGTAGATACCTCACAAGCTAAAGGACAGATGTACAAGGGAGAGTTTGTTGACGTGACATGCTCCTTGTCCATAGCTGACATTTGGACAGGCACGCGACAGACTAGGTATGTACTGTTTCCTTGGAGTAGGTCCCCTAACTCTGGTCCAGATAAGGCATGCACTACTCCTTTCTAGAAAGTCTCCTTGGTCTATACTGGAGAGCGTAGCCAGCAAACACTACCTATGACAACTCCTTGTGGCTTAGATGTTCCAGAGTTAGTCTCTGAAGCGAGAGGTCACTAGGTCAAATCCAAGCCTAGGAAGGTTCTAACAAACATCTTAGAACATTCCAAGGTCTTTATTGGTGGCTGGCGTCACTTGGTGGTCACATGGAGCGCCATGTATGTAGGGGGGATAATGCAATCCAAATTGCCCCCAAAGTGGCTCATCGAAAGAGCCACTACACGCCTAGGCTAGACGCTGGTTCTACGACTATAAACCCCTATCAATGACCTACCATTGAGTACTGTTTTTACCTTTGAGACTCCTAACAGACTTGTCCACCAGAGGTAGACACTAAAGAAGCATTGGTTCGTCTAAGCTCAAGGAGTTCGGTCCTTGTGAGAGAGTGACCACGTGCGAAGGACACAGTGCCAAGAAGTGATTCCTATTCGGTGTGGAACCTTGGCTCTCATGGTGATATCACCTCCTAATGAGTGATCTTGTGGTAGTTAGTGTAATCTTCACTTTCAAATATGGTTTTTATACAAATCGGGCACTTCGCGATCAGTCCTTCCTTTGTCAGACCTTCCTCTTCTTCGTCCCCCGACTCCACCTCCTCTCTGTTCGAACTAGAGGAGAGAGGGAGCCTTGGAGTAACACACATATGGGACTGAAAGGGCATTATTTGTGGTGGAGAATGGTTATTCAATCACTCAAAATTATGGAGAACATATAGAGCTAGAGCTTGGGTAAGTCAATCCTGTCAAAGATCACACCATAGCCATGGAGGCTATAGCTCCGACACTAGAGTCCATAATCTCACACAAGAGAGGTGATGAGCCTAGTAAAGAGGCTGACCACTCACAAACAACCTAGAGAGCTAGGAAATACTCTCATGGCACACTCCTAGTGGTCATATTGTTGGATCTTGAGGAAAGAGGGAGCCTTAAGGCAGCGAGCATGTGTGATTGGAAGGGCATCACTTGTGCAGAAGAATGGTTGTTCAATCACTCAAAATGATGGAGTACATATAGAGCTAGAGCTTGGGCAAGTCAGCCCTCTCACAAGCCATACCACTTAGCCATGGAGGCTAAGGCTCACACAGTAGAGTCCATAATCTCACACAAGGGAGGAAATCAGCCTAGTAATCAAGCTAACCACTCACACATGACCTAGAGAGCTAGAGAATGCTCTCATGACACACTCCTAGTGGTCACATAACCCACAAACCCATGGAGAATCGCCATGTATCTATGGCTAGCACACAAGGATCTCACCTCACCTAAAAAGTAAGGAGAGGGACTTTTATCCTAGTCAGCACACTCTGACAAGGCAATCCTAAGACCAAGGACCTTTTTGGATATTTCTCCCATCAGGTCTTGACCCTGGACCTCTTGCCTTTTTCTTTTCTCAGGCTAAGGCATGGAGCCATCGCCCATGGTCACCCGGATATCGACGGTCGATGACCCCGGAAACTACGAAAATTCATATCTCCCAATCCGACCGTTGGATCGGCCTCAAACTTGGACCGTAGACATTTTGCCACCTGATCTTTCCAATGGAGAAGTCAGATTGACGATCACAGCAGGCATCTGGTACTTTCCTGGAACTTGCTCCTGTGGACCTGAAACTGAGCCGGATGGCTCCTTTCCCAACAATCTCCCACTTTGCCGCAGTCAGAGAAGGCTGAGTCCACATGCCTTCATGCAGAACTGCTGCTTCTCACGGCTCACTGGCTTGGTGCAGAAATCAGCGACCTGCTTGCTGGTTAGAGTAAACTCCAGCTTGATAACACCCTCTTGAACCATGTGCCTGATGAAATGATATGCGATGTCAATGTGCTTGGTGCGTGCATGGTGCTCAGGATTCTTGGCGAGTGCGATTGCGCTCTGGTTGTCGACGCGCATAGGAACTGGAACTGCTGCACTCCCTCTCATCTCTGTCATGAGACGTTGGAGCCAAACTGCTTCCTTGGCTCCAACGTTGAGAGATACGTACTCAGCTTCTGTACTCGAGGTGGCCACGACCACCTGTCGCTTGCTGCACCAGCTGATGGCTCCACCATTCATGAGGAACACATGTCCTGAGATGGACTTGCAGTCCTCAGGGTTCGAAGCCCAATCTGCGTCTGTGTAGCCAATGATGCTGTTGTCATTGCCGTTGTAGGTGATGCCGATGTTGATGGTTCCAGCAAGGTAGCGGAAGATCCGCTTCACTACCTTCTGGTGCTCCGGTCCGGGATTAGCCATGTCCTGGCTCACAGCGCTCACAGCCTGTGCGAGGTCCGGCCTGGTTGCCACCATCAGGTACATGAGACTGCCGACGGCACTCTGGTACTTTTGCCGCTCAGCTGCATTTGCTTCTCCATTGAAGCTCTCGAGGTACTGCCGCGTCTCTAGCGGCGTGCCGATGGGTTTTTCCTCTGCCATGCCAAACCGCTGCAAAACATCCTTGATGTAGCGGCTCTGCTGCTGCGAGAGAGAGCGTGACTTGCGGTCAAGCGTGATCTGGATATCGAGGAAGTATGATGCCTCCCCGAGATCAGACATCTGGAAGCACTCCTGCATGGCTTCCTTGAACTCCTGCAGTGCAGACATGCTGTTGGAAAGGAGGAGCATGTAATCCACATAGACAATGATGATGAGGATCTCATGCTCATACTGCCAGCGATACACGCTGTAGTCACACTTTCTGCGCTCAAACCCCATGCACTGCAACGCTGCATCCAACTTCTGGTTCCAAGCACGCGACGCTTGCTTTAGGCCGTACATCGACTTCTGCAGCTTGCAGACGAGGTGCTCCTGGCCATCCATGACGAACTCCTCCGGCTGTTCCATGTAGATCTCCTCCTCTAAGTCACCATTCAAGAATGCCGTCTTGACATCCATGTGGTGAACCTCAAAGTCCTCAGCTACTGCATAAGAGAGGAGCGTGCGCACAAAGGCAGATTTTGCAACAGGGGCAAAAGTTTCTGTGTAGTCGATGCCCTCCTGCTGCGAGCAGCCCTTGGCGACCAACCTCGCCTTGTACTTTTCGAGGTTACCATCTGCTCCCCGCTTCTTCTTGAAGACCCACTTGCACTTGATCACCTTACGTCCTGGTGGACGCTCAGTCAGCTCCCACGTGCCGTTGTCCAACTGCGACTGTATCTCCTACTGCACGGCTTGCGCCCAATCTGCTGCATCCGGTGCAGCCATGGCCTCCTTGTATGACGTTGGCTCATCTGAATCTGCTACAATTGCAACGTTCATCTGTTCTGGTTTCTGCAGCATCCAGAAATGGCCGCGCTCACCAGGCTTGTAACGCACCCTAAGAGGGTACCTGCGACCTGGTGCTGGAGCGTTAGCGGGCGACTGGTGCGGTGCTGTAGGCACAACTGCTGCTGCTGGTGGTGCTACATCTCCCTCCTCTGCTTCTGCCGATGAGGCTGCTGTATCTGCAACATCAGACATGGGAGAGTAGAGTGATTCTCCCACTGTCACAGTAGAGGAAGGATCGGAAAAACTGGGTCTGGAAGAATTTCTACTCCCACTGTCTCGTCAGCTGTTGGTTCTGCTGCCTCTTCACTCACGATGTTGGTGCCGATGACGTTGCTCTTGTTGAAGACATCCCTGGAGATGATGACGTGGCCTGTATCCCTCTCGTAGAGGCAATACGCCTTGCTTGCCACGTCGTAGCTAATCATCAGCATCTGCGCACTCTTCGCGTCCCTCTTTTGCCGCTTCTCCTTTGGCACGTCCATTTGCGCCAAGCTGCTTAACGCGTGAAGATGACCCGCGCTCGGCTTCTTGCCAAACCACGCCTCGTACGGCGTCATCTACTCCAAAGCTTTGGTTGGACTGCGATTCTTGATATACACCGGAGTGCTCACGGCTTCAGTCCAGAAGTCGTAGGTCAGCCGGGCCGCGTGTAGCATGGAGCGCACCGACTCCACAATGGTACGGTTGGCGCGTTCTGCTACCCCGTTCTGCTGCGGCAAGTACAGCGCGGTACGCTGCGCCTTGATGCCAGCTGCTGCGAGGTAGCCTTGGTAGTCCTGGAACTCCTTGCTTAGGTATTCTCCAACGCGATCGCTGCGCAGCGTCTTGATCTTCTTGCCAGTCTGGTTCTCCACCATGGCCTTGAACTCCTTGAACCTGTCAAAGTACTGGTCCTTGGAGGAAAGGAAGTACACAGCAGTGTAACGGCTGAAATCATCAATGACGGTGAGAAAACACCTAGAGCCTCCAAAGCTCTGGGTCTGCATCGGTCCGCACAGGTCCGTGTGGACCAGCTCGAAGTTTCGGGGGTCATGGACCGTCGATGTCTGGGTGGTCATGGGTGATGGCTCCATGCCTTAGCCTGAGAAAAGAAAAAGACAAGAGGTCCAGGGTCAAGACCTGATGAGAGAAATATCCAAAAAAGGTCCTTGGTCTTAGGATTGCCTTGTCAGAGTGTGCTGACAAGGATAAAGGTACCTTTCTTTACTTTTTAGGTGAGGTGAGATCCTTGTGTGCCAGCCATGGACACATGGCAATTCTCCATGGGTTTGTGGGTTATGTGACCACTAGGAGTATGCCATGAGAGCATTCTCTAGCTCTCTAGGTCGTGTGTGAGTGGTCAGCCTGATTGCTAGGCTGATTTCCTCCCTTGTGTGAGATTATGGACTCTAGTGTGTGAGCCTTAGCCTCCATGGCTAAGTGGTGTGGCTTGTGAGAGGGCTGACTTGCCCAAGCTCTAGCTCTATATGTACTCCATCATTTTGAGTGATTGAACAACCATTCTTCAGCACAAGTGATGCCCTTCCAATCACATATGCTCGCTGCTCCAAGGTTCCCTCTCTCCTCAAGTTCCAATACATAGGAATCACTTCCTTATTGTGTGTCCTTAGCACCTCGTCACTTTCTCGCAAGAAGGTGACCGGGTGTCGCCTTGGGCAGGTTGACACCAGGAAAATGGCACAGGATGATGTCATCTCCCAGCGGACAGAGGACATCGAAATCAGGTACGACTACTCACATGACTTGGCTGCAAAGGAGATCCTGGACCTGGAATACGTGGAGACCATGAAACCACTCGCACATTATATGACAAAGGCGTTTGACAACGAATTGCACTCCTCAGGTACTCAAGGCTTTGGTATGGTAAATGCAACGCACAAAGACTAAGGCCAAGGTTGCTCGAGAGAGTAGATACCTCACAAGCTAAAAGACAGATGTACAAGGGAGAGTTTGTTGACGTGACATGCTCCTTATCCATAGCTGACATTTGGACAGGCACGCGACAGACTAGGTATGTACTGTTTCCTTGGAGTAGGTCCCCTAACTCTGGTCCAGATAAGGCATGCACTACTCCTTTCGAGCAAGTCTCCTTGGTCTATACTGGAGAGCGTAGCCAGCAAACACTACCTATGACAACTCCTTGTGGCTTAGATGTTCCAGAGTTAGTCTCTGGAGCGAGAGATCACTAGGTGAAATCCAAGCCCAGGAAGGTTTCAACAGACATCTTAGAACATTCCAAGGTCTTTATTGGTGGCTGGCGTCACTTGGTGGTCACATGGAGCGCCATGTATGTAGGGGGGATAATGCAATCCAAATTGCCCCCAAAGTGGCTCATCGAAAGAGCCACTACACGCCTAGGCTAGACGCTGGTTCTACGACTATAAACCCCTATCAATGACCTACCATTGAGTACCGTTTTTACCTTTGAGACTCCTAACAGAGTTGTCCACCAGAGGTAGACACTAAAGAAGCATTGGTTCGTCTAAGCTCAAGGAGTTCGGTCAAGCTCAAGGAGTTCGGTCCTTATGAGAGAGTGACCACGTGCGAAGGACACAGTGCCAAGACGTGATTCCTATTTGGTGTGGAACCTTGGCTCTCATGGTGATATCACCTCCTAATGAGTGATCTTGTGGTAGTTAGTGTAATCTTCACTTTCAAATATGGTTTTTATACAAATCAGGCACTTCGCGATCAGTCCTTCCTTTGTCAGACCTTCCTCTTCTTCGTCCCCCGACTCCACCTTCTCTCTGTTGGAACTAGAGGAGAGAGGGAGCCTTGGAGCAACACACATATGGGACTGAAAGGGCATTATTTGTGGTGGAGAATGGTTATTCAATCACTCAAAATTATGGAGTACATATAGAGCTAGAGCTTGGGTAAGTCAACCCTCTCAAAGATCACACCACAGCCATGGAGGCTATAGCTCCGACACTAGAGTCCATAATCTCACACAAGAGAGGTGATGAGCCTAGTAAAGAGGCTGACCACTCACACACGACCTAGAGAGCTAGGAAAAACTCTCATGGCACACTCCTAGTGGTCACATTGTTGGATCTTGAGGAGAGAGGGAGCCTTAGGGCAGCGAGCATGTGTGATTGGAAGGGCATCACTTGTGCAGAAGAATGGTTGTTCAGTCACTCAAAATGATGGAGTACATATAGAGCTAGAGCTTGGGCAAGTCAGCCCTCTCACAAGCCACACCACATAGCCATGGAGGCTAAGGCTCACACAGTAGAGTCCATAATCTCACACAAGGGAGGAAATCAGCCTAGTAATCAGGCTGACCACTCACACACGACGTAGAGAGCTAGAGAATGCTCTCATGACACACTCCTATTGGTCACATAACCCACAAACCCATGGAGAATCGCCATGTGTCCATGGCTAGCACACAAGGATCTCACCTCACCTAAAAAGTAAGGAGAGGTACTTTTATCCTAGTCAGCACACTCTGACAAGGCAATCCTAAGACAAAGGACCTTTTTGGATATTTCTCCCATCAGGTCTTGACCCTGGACCTCTTGCCTTTTTCTTTTCTCAGGCTAAGGCATGGAGCCATCGCCCATGGTCACCCGGATATCGACGGTCGATGACCCCGGAAACTACGAAAATTCATATCTCCCAATCCGACAGTTGGATCGGCCTCAAACTTGGACCGTAGACATTTTGCCACCTGATCCTTCAAATGGTGAGGTCGGATTGGCGATCGGAGCAGGCATCTGGTACTTTCCTGGAACTTGCTGCTGTGGACCTGAAACTGAGCCAGATGGCTCCTTTCCCAACATGAGTGCAGGACTCCGAAGAAGGAAGGGGGAGATCATGGTGGTCGATATGAAGGCAAAGGAAAGGGTAAGAAGGAATTGACAAACATGACGGCTGAGAGCGTGTCGGCAACCAAGGGAGCGGCAGTACTCAAGCGTGGAGTCTACAAGCTTTACCGTAGCACAAACCTGCAGTCTTCAAGGGAGAAGGATGGATCTATCTCCACTACGTATTCTAAGCGCCACTTAAGGTGTGCCAACAGCAGCTTTGTCCATGCGCAAGGCGAGGGAGATAAGTTGATCAGCATCAACGTGAACGGTGCTTTAAAAGACTTGAAGCTGGAGAACGTCCTGTATATGTCGTCTTTTCTGGCAAACCTCTTGTTAGTATCCAAAATCACAGACCACCACATGACGGTCGTCTTCACGATGTGGAGGCCGTGATTGTCAAGAACAAGGACATCAAGATCTCCTATCCCAAGGAAAGTCTTGTTGTACAAGTTCCAAGAGATGATGGACTCTGTGTGCTACACACCAAATCCCTTGAAAGTACAAATGAGGGATATGTGGTGGTTGAAGAGCCCAAGTCTCTAAAGCCTAATGTTGTCCCACAAGCCGTCACCATGGCCGCCAACTCTTAGGACACAGATGCCGAGCTGTGGCACAAGCGCTTTGCCCATCTGGTCGACAACACACTACAAGCTATCCACGAGTATTGGGAAAGGAGCCATCCGGCTCAGTTTCAGGTCCACACGAGCAAGTTCCAGGAAAGTACCAGATGCCTGCTCCGATTGTCAATCCAACTTCACCATTGGAAAGATTAGGTAGCAAAATGTCTACGGTCTAAATTTCAGGCCGATCCAACGCTCGGATTGGGAGATATGAATTTTCGAAGTTTCGGGGGTCATGGACCGTTGATGTCTGGGTGGGCATGGGTGATGGCTTCATGCCTTAGCCTGAGAAAAGAAAAAGGCAATAGGTCCAGAGTCAAGACCTGATGGGAGAAATATCCAAAAAGGTCCTTGGTCTTAGGATTGCCTTGTCAGAGTGTGCTGACTAGGATAAANCCATGAGAGCATTCTCTAGCTCTCTAGGTCGTGTGTGAGTGGTTAGCCTGATTGCTAGGCTGATTTCCCCCCTTGTGTGAGATTATGGACTTTAGTGTGTGAGCCTTACCCTCCATGGCTAAGTGGTGTGCTTGTGAGAGGGCTGACTTGTCCAAGCTCCAGCACTATATGTGCTCCATCATTTAGATTGATTGAACAACCATTCTTCAGCACAAGTGATGCCCTTCCAATCACACATGCTCCCTGCTCCAAGACTCCCTCTCTCCTCAAGTTCCAACAATGAGCACGAAGTGATTCATGGGATGGAGGGATGCAGGGACAAGGATGAGGAAAAGTGCAAAAAGCTCTGTCAGCCATGTCTCCAAGGCAAGGCAAAGAGAAAACCCTTTGAGCATAATGGGCAACATGCGGTACCAATCTTGGACCTGATTCACGGTGATGTGTGTGAACCATTCCGCACTCCTTCGAACGGTCGCAGCAAGTATTTCTTGACCTTCATCGATAACCACAGTCACAAGATGTGGATCGACTTCTACAAGACAACGGGAGAGGTCAAGGAAAAGCTACAAGAGTTTGTCACGATGGTAGAGCGAAAGACAAGCAAGAAGGTCAAGGCACTGCGCACGGACAACGTTGGTGAGTACGAGGCGTGCAAACGCTGGTTGAGCGAACACGGCATCAACCACCAGACCACCACGCCTTACACCCCCATAGTAATGGCGTTGCCGAGCAGATGAACGAGACTATCCTCTACATGACACGAAGTATGTTCTTGGACGCCAAACTCCCACCTCGTTCCTGGACTGAAGCTGCAAGAACTGCTTGCTACCTTGTGAATCTCACTCCCGCAGCCACGTTTGGAAGGCGTAGTAAGAAGCAGCAAGAAAAGCATCTTCGGACACCACAAAAGGCTTGGTCAGGGAAGAAGCCAGATGCCTCATACTTAAGGGTCTTTGGCTATATAGCTTGGCCAAAGATCCAAGTAGGAGAAGGAAGTGGCATGCCAGATACACGTGCTCGTAAGTGTGTGGTCGGATACGATACCGCAGACAAGGCGTATAGGTACCAA
>SZWC01000328.1:44769-79564 GCA_023375785.1 Penium margaritaceum | reverse complement strand
GTGGCAAAATGTCTACGGTCCAAGTTTGAGGCCGATCCAACGGTCGGATTGGGAGATATGAATTTTCGAAGTTTCGGGGGTCATGGACCGTCGATGTGTGGGTGGGCATGGGTGATGGCTCCATGCCTTAGCCTGAGAAAAGAAAAAGGCAAGAGGTCCAGGGTCAAGACCTGATGGGAGAAATATCCAAAAAGGTCCTTGGTCTTAGGATTGCCTTGTCAGAGTGTGCTGACTAGGATAAAGGTACCTCTCCTTACTTTTTAGGTGAGGTGAGATCCTTGTGTGCTAGCCATGGACACATGGCAATTCTCCATGGGTTTGTGGGTTATGTGACCACTAGGAGTGTGCCATGAGAGCATTCTCTAGCTCTCTAGGTCGTGTGTGAGTGGTCAGCCTGATTGCTAGGCTGATTTCCTCCCTTGTGTGAGATTATGGACTCTAGTATGTGAGCCTTAGCCTCCATGGCCAAGTGGTGTGGCTTGTGAGAGGGCTGACTTGCCCAAGCTCTAGCTCTATATGTACTCCATCATTTTGAGTGATTGAATAACCATTCTTCAGCACAAGTGATGCCCTTCCAATCACACATGCTCGCTGCTCCAAGGCTCCCTCTCTCCTGAAGTTTCAACAACTTCGAGGTTCACCACATGGATGTCAAGATGGCATTCTTGAATGGTGACTTGGAGGAGGAGATTTACATGGAGTAGGCGGAGGGGTTCGTCATGGACGGCCAGGAGAATCTGGTTTACAAGGTGTAGAAGTCGTTGTATTGCCTCAAGCAAACGGCGCGTGCTTGGAACCAGAAGTTGGATGCGGCGTTTCTGTGCATGGGGTTTGAGTTCAGCGAATGTGATTACAGCGTGTATTGCTGGCATCACGAGCATGAGGTCCTCATCATCATTGTCTATGTAGATCATATGCTCCTCCTTTCCAACAGCATGTCTACACTACAGGAGTTCAAGGACGCCATGCAGGAGCACTTCCAGATGTCTGATCTCGGGGAGGCGTCATACTTCCTCGTTATCCAGATCACGCGTGACCGTAAATCACGCTCTCTCTCGCTGCAGCAGAGCCGCTACATCAAGGATGTCTTGGAGCTGATAGGCATGGCAGAGGTCAAACCCATTAGTACACTACTGGAGAAGCGACAGTATCTCGTGATGCAGTGGAGAAGCAGATGCAGCCGAGCGACAGAAGTACCAGAGCGCCGTCGGCAGTCTCATGTTCCTGATGGTGGCAACCAGGCCGGATCTCACATAGGCTGTGTGCGCTAGCATATGACTTATCCCAGATCCGAGCACCAGAAGGTAGTGAAGCGGATCTTCTGCTACCTTACTGGAACCATCAACGTGAGCATCACCTACAACGGCAACAAGAACAGCATCATCGGCTACACAGATGCAGATTGGGCTTCAAATCATGAGACCCGCAAGTCCATCTCCGAACATGTGTTTCTCATGAATGGAGGTGCCATCAGCTGGTGTAGCAAGCGGTAGGTGGTCGTCGCCACCTTGAGCACAGAAGCTCAGTACGTCTCTCTCAGCTTTTGAGCCAAGGAAGCAGGTTTGCTCCAGCGTCTCATGTCAGAGATGAGTGGGACTGCAGCAGTTCCAGTTCTTGTGTGCATCGACATCCAGAGCGCAATCGCACTCGCCAAGAATGTTGAGCACCATGCACGCACCAAGCAAATTGACATCGCATATCACTTCATCAAGCACATGGTGTAGGAGGGTGCTATCAAGCTGGAGTTTACTCCAACCAGCAAGCAGGTCGCTGATTGGTGCACCAAGCCAGTGACCCGTGAGAAGCAGCAGTTCTGTATGAAGGTATGTGGACTCAGCCCACTCTCACTGCGAGAAAGAGGGAGACTGTTCGGAAAAGAGCCATCTGCCTCACTTTTAGGTCCACATGAGCAAGTTCTAGGAAAGTACCAGATGCTTGCTTCGACCGTGAGTCCGAATTCTCTTTTGGAAAGATCAGGTGGCAAAATATCTAGCGTCCAAGTTTGAGGCCGATCCAACGGTCGGATTGGGAGATATGAATTTTTGAAGTTTCGGGGGTCATGGACCGTAGAAGTCTGGGTGGCCATGGGTGATGGCTCCATGCCTTAGCCTGAGAAAAGAAAAAGGCAAGAGGTCCAGGGTCAAGACCTGATGGGAGAAATATCCAGAAAGGTCCTTGGTCTTAGGATTGCCTTGTCAGAGTGTACTGACTAGGATAAAGGTACCTCTCCTTACTTTTTAGGTGAGGTGAGATCCTTGTGTACTAGCCATGGACACATGGCGATTCTCCATGGGTTTGTGGGTTATGTGACCACTAGGAGTGTGCCATGAGAGCATTCTCTAGCTCTCTAGGTCGTGTGTGAGTGGTCAGCCTGATTGCTAGGCTGATTTCCTCCCTTGTGTGAGATTATGGACTCTAGTGTGTGAGCCTTAGCCTCCATNTGGCCATGGGTGATGGCTCCATGCCTTAGCCTGAGAAAAGAAAAAGGCAAGAGGTCCAGGGTCAAGACCTGATGGGAGAAATATCCAGAAAGGTCCTTGGTCTTAGGATTGCCTTGTCAGAGTGTACTGACTAGGATAAAGGTACCTCTCCTTACTTTTTAGGTGAGGTGAGATCCTTGTGTACTAGCCATGGACACATGGCGATTCTCCATGGGTTTGTGGGTTATGTGACCACTAGGAATGTGCCATGAGAGTATTCCCTAGCTCTTTAGGTCATATGTGAGTGATCAGCCTGATTGCTAGGCTGATTTCCCCCCTTTTGTGAGATTATGAACTCTAGTGTGTGAGCCTTAGCCTTCATGGCTAAGTGGTGTGGCTTGTGAGAGGGCTGACTTGCCCAAGCTCTAGCTCTATATGTACTCCATCATTTTAAGTGATTGAACAAACCATTCTTAAGTACAAGTGATGCCCTTCCAATCACACATGCTCACTGCTCCAAGGCTCCCTCTCTCCTCCAGTTCCAACACTTCTTTGGCAATATGAATGTGGCCAAAGAGGTACGCAATCGTCTCTTTGTAGTGAAGTCTGACATGTCGCAGGTGGAGAAGGTGGATCTCGCATGGTACAAGGACTCAGGATGTACCAAGAGTCTCACACATCACAAGGAGTGGTTTATACAGCTGTTGTCCATCCCTTCCCGTCCTATCGCTATGGGTGATGATCGCGTGGTGTATGCTGAGGGGATTGGGATTGTGGAGATGTGGTTGGAGACTCCATGTGGCATTGAAGAAGGAGTAATCCATGGTGTGTTGTATGTACCTGATGCTGCTTTCAACCTCCTCTCAGTCTGCTCTCTTACAAACACAGGACTGCGCGTCGTCTTGGATGATGACTATGGCTGCATCCTCAACAAGGATACAGGAGAGGTATTGGCCAGGTCGGTGAAGGAGGGCGACATCTATCGCCTGCTTGGGGCGACCAAGATCCCGCGTGAGCAAAGTCTTGCAGTAGTGGTGCAGGCGACAGATGGCAAGATCTGGCATGCGCGCTACGGCCACATCGGCATGCACGCCTTGCAGTAGCTTTAAGCAAAGCAGATGGTGCGTGACCTGCCTACCATCTCTAACTTTGAGCGTCAGTTGTACATCTGCTGTTTAGAGGGGAAGCAGCACCGGGAGGCATTCTTTGGAGCAAGGGAGCGTGCGAAGGAGGTGTTAGAGCTGGTCCACACGGACTGGAGCAGACCGATGCAGATCCAGAGCTTTGGAGGCTCTAGGTATTTCCCTACCTTCATTGATGATTTCAGTCGTTACACTCCTGTGTACTTCCTTCCTTCTAAGGACCAGTGCTTAGACAGGTTCAAGGAGTTCAAGACCATGGTGGAGAACCAGACAGGCAAGAAGATCAAGGCCCTGCGGAGCGATCGCGGTGGAGAGTTTCTGAGCAAGGACTTCCATGACTACCTCGCAACAGCTGGCATCAAGGCGCAGCATACCGCGCCGTACTCACTGCAGCAGATGGGTGTAGCAGAACGCACCAACCATACCATTGTGGAGTCGGCGCGCTCCATGCTGCACGTGGCTCGGTTGACTTACGACTTCTAGGCTTAAGCCGTGAGCACAGCGGTCTACATCAAGAACCGTAGTGCAACTAAGGCGCTGGAGCAGATGACGCCGTACAAGGGGTGGTTCGTCAAGAAACCGAGCGTGGGTCATCTCCGGGTATTTGGCAGCCTGGCGCACATGCACGTGCCCAAGGAGAAGCGGCAGAAATGGGACGCAAAGAGTGCGCAGATGCTGATTATTGGCTACGATGTGGTAAGCAAGGCCTATAGCCTCTACAAGAGGGATACATGCTACATTATCACATCCAGGGATGTCGTCGTCAACGAGAGTTACGTCTTCGGCACCAACATTGTCTGTGAAGAGGCAGCAGAATCAGCAGCTGTCGAGATAGTGGGAGCAGAAATGTTTCCTGACTCAGTCTCTCTCGATCCTTCCTCTATTGTGACAATGGGAGAATCACTCTACTATGGGCATGCATGGCACGTGCATGTGCACCAAGGTGCCAAACGCGCGGAGATGATCCACGCTCGGCTTACGTTCGAACCACGCCTCGTACGGCGTCATCTGCTCCAAGGCCTTGGTTGGACTGCGATTCTTCATGTACACCGCAGTGCTTACTGCTTCCGGCGAAAAGTCGTAGGTGAGTCGAGCCGCGTGTAGCATGGAGCATGTCGATCCATCGATGGTGCGGTTGGCGCGTTCTGCTATGCCGTTTTGCTATGGCGAGTATGGCGCGGTACACTGCGCCTTGATGCTTGCTGTTGCGAGGTAGTCCTGAAAGTCCTTGCTCAGGTACTCTCCACTGTAGTCGCTACGCAGCGCCTTGATTTTCTTGCCAGACTGGTTCTCCACCATGGCCTTGAACTCCTTGAACCTGTCAAAGCACTGGTCCTTGGAGGAAAGGAAGTACACAGCAGTGTAATGGCTGAAATCATCAATGAAGGTGAGAAAACACCTAGAGCCTCCAAAGCTCTCCTGCTCGTGAGAAAGTTTGGCAATATTGCTTCCCCTCTAAACAGCAGATGCACAATTACTACTCAAAGTTAGAGATGGTGGGCAAGTCACGCACCATCTGTTTCATTTGAAGTTGCTGTAAGGCGCGCATGCCGATGTGGCCTTAGCGCGCATGCCAGATTTTGCCATCTGAGGCCTGCACCACTGCTGCAAGGCNCTTGATGCTTGCTGTTGCGAGGTAGTCCTGAAAGTCCTTGCTCAGGTACTCTCCACTGTAGTCGCTACGCAGCGCCTTGATTTTCTTGCCAGACTGGTTCTCCACCATGGCCTTGAACTCCTTGAACCTGTCAAAGCACTGGTCCTTGGAGGAAAGGAAGTACACAGCAGTGTAATGGCTGAAATCATCAATGAAGGTGAGAAAACACCTAGAGCCTCCAAAGCTCTCCTGCTCGTGAGAAAGTTTGGCAATATTGCTTCCCCTCTAAACAGCAGATGCACAATTACTACTCAAAGTTAGAGATGGTGGGCAAGTCACGCACCATCTGTTTCATTTGAAGTTGCTGTAAGGCGCGCATGCCGATGTGGCCTTAGCGCGCATGCCAGATTTTGCCATCTGAGGCCTGCACCACTGCTGCAAGGCTCTACTCGTGCGGGATCTTGGTCGTCCCTAGCAGGCGGTATATATCGCGTCCTTTCGCCAACCTAGCCAACTCCTCTCTTGTTTCCTTATCGAGGATGTAGCCATAGTCATCGTCAAAGACGACGCGCAGTCCCGTGTTAGTGAGAGAGGACACTGAGAGAAGGTTGAACGCAGCATCAGGCACATACAATAGGCCATGGAACTCTCCTAGTTCAATGCTACGTGGGGTCTCCAACCACCTCTCTACAATCCCAATCTCCTCAGCATACACCATCCGATCATCATCCAAAGCAATCAGACAGGGGGGAATGGAGAGCAGCTGCATAAACTACTCTTTGTGTTACGTCACACTCTTGGTATACCCCAAGTCCTTGTACCACACCAGATCCACCTTTTCCTTCTATGACATATCAGAATTCGCCATGAAGAGGCGGTCGCGCACGTCCTTGGCAACATTCATGTTGCAAAAATGACGCATGCCAATCTGATCCTGCTGCTGCTGCTGCTGCTGACGTTACTGTGACTGTTGCTACTGTTGTTGTGGAGAATACTGCTTTTACTGCTACTGCTGCTGCTCCTTCTGGCCCCTCTTCAACTTGAAGCACTCTTTCTTGTAGTGCCCCTCTTTTTGGCAATAGTGGTAGTTGCCCTTTTTCGTTCGTCTCTACTGGCCAGACTGCTCCTGATGCTGGTTGCATGAGTCCATGGCCATGAATGAGCCCATGGCCATGAAAGCTGCTTCACTGCTGCTACTGCCATCATTGCGCTTTGCTGCATTGCGACACAGTTCTACCAGCACCACGTACGTGTAGACAAAGTCGAGGTCGAGAGTTAGCTGGCACTCAAACGTCTCTCATACCGTGCCATAGCTCGTTGGGAGTCCCTTCAGCAAGAGGACGACAAAGTGCGTGTCTTCCACAGGGTTGCCGGCTACTTTCAGGTGCTTCTCCAGCTCCTTTGCCCTGTCCAAGTACGCCTCCATCACTTCGTCACCCTGCATTTTCAACGCCATCATCTTCTCCTCCAAAAGCATGAGGAATGCAGGATCCTTACTCACATACTTCTTGCACAACGTGTCCCATCCCTCTTTTGTAGTAGCCTTGTCACTTACGTATTGAAGATGAGGGTTGGAGATGGTGTTGACAAGCAGCCTGTAGGCCTGCGTATCCTTCTTCTTCTACTCCTCATATGTCGTTGCTGCAGTTGTAGATGAACTTGCATCTGCTGCACCTTTCTGCGGCGTATCCCTACCACCACCTCCATTGCGGTGATGCCTTTTGCCTATGGATACGGAGTGCGCTCGTCGCCGCTCACCACCTCCCACAAACCCCTGTCCTCCAAAAGGAGGCGGGTACAGATCTTCCACAACGTGAAGTTGGCACGTCCTTCCAGACTATCCTGCTGCTGCCGTTTTGAGCCTTGGTGATGCTCAACACTAGCCTTGAGGGGCGACGCTACCCCCACTTCTCCTGCTGTTTCAGCCAGAAATCTGTCTGAAATGAAATGGACTATAGGGGACAGCTGACTAGGAATTGTTAAAAACTAAGCCCACCAGTGGAAACTTCAGCTTAAAAATTTTCAGATTGACCCATAAAACAGGGTCATCAACAAGGGATTTTCAGACATATGCCTTTTTGAAAACAGGGTATGCTTCTGCTCCTATTCCAGCTCACACCAACCAGCTTGTAAACAGCGTTTCTCCCAAACTTACCAATGGCATGCAAATAATTTTATACCAATGGAAAGCTTAGGAAAATACTTCAACTCGTATATGCTACGTTTTTAATTTGAAAAAAAACCAGAGAGTTATGGTCATCACAAGGCGACACTCTTACTCAGAGAGAAGAGTGTAGCCCTGTGCGACGCCGTTCTGAGAATAACTCTCAATCGAATTATTGGATCTTTGTGATTTTGGGCTCGTTGGAAAGCTTGTCTCTTGAACTTGAAGATCTAGTGGTTGATTGTCAAATCTGGTGAAGATTTTATCCCGACCCGTCACTCTGAAAGTGACGGCCTGTGCTGGCAGAACGTGGAAGAACTCTACTCTGATACCAAGTGTTGGAACTAGAGGAAAGAGGGAGCCTTGGAGCAGCGAGCATGTGGGACTGGAAGGGCATCACTTGTGCTCAAGAATGGTTATTGAATCACTCAAAATTATGGAGTACATATAGAGCTAGAGCTTGGGCAAGTCAGCCCTCTCACAAGCCACACCACTTAGCCATGGAGGCTAAGGCTCACACACTAGAGTCCATAATCTCACACAAGAGAGGAAATCAGCCTAGCAATCAGGTTGACCACTCACACACGACCTAGAGAGCTAGAAAATGCTCTCATGGCACACTCCTAGTGGTCACATAACCCACAATCCCATGGAGAATCGCCATGTGTCCATGGCTAGCACACAAGGATCTCACCTCACCTAAAAAGTAAGGAGAGGTACCTTTNAGTGTTGGAACTGGAGGAGAGAGGGAGCCTTGGAGCAGCGAGCATGTGGGACTGGAAGGGCATCACTTGTGCTCAAGAATGGTTATTGAATCACTCAAAATTATGGAGTACATATAGAGCTAGAGCTTGGGCAAGTCAGCCCTCTCACAAGCCACACCACTTAGCCATGGAGGCTAAGGCTCACACACTAGAGTCCATAATCTCACACAAGAGAGGAAATCAGCCTAGCAATCAGGTTGACCACTCACACACGACCTAGAGAGCTAGAAAATGGTCTCATGGCATACTCCTAGAGGTCACATAACCCACAATGCCATGGAGAATCGCCATGTCTCCATGGCTAGCACATAAGGATCTCACCTCACCTAAAAGTAGGGAGAGGTACCTTTTTCCTAGTGAGCACACTCTGACAAGGTAACCCAATAATCTAGTCTTTTTCTTTTCTTAGGCTAACGCATGGAGCCATCAACCATGGTCACCCGGATATCGGCGGTCGATGACCTTGAAAACTTTGAAAATTCATATCTCCCTATCTGACTGTTCGATCGGCCTCAAACTTGGACCGTAGACATTTTACCACCTGATCTTTCCAATGGTGAAGTCCGATTGATAATCAAAGCAGGCACCTGGTACTTACCTGGAAGTTACTCCTGTGGACCTGAAACTCAACCGGATGGCTCCTTTTCCAACAATGGCCTTCTTTCACCGACCTGGCCAGCTCCACTCCTATTTCTTTTTCGAGGATCAAGCTATAGTTTTTGTCAAAGACGACGCGTTGTCTTGTGTTTGTGAGAGAGGACACTGAGAGAAGGTTGAACGCAGCATCAGGCACATACAGCACGCCATGGAACACTCCCACTTCAATGCCACATGGGGTCTCGAACCACATCTCAACAATCCCCATCCCCTCAGCATACACGACCCGATCATCACCCAAAGCAATCGGATGGGAGAAATGGAGAGCAGCTGCGTAAACCACTCCTTGCGGTGCGTCAGACTCTTGGTACATCCTGCGTCCTTGTACCACGCCAGATATGCATTTTCCTTCTGTAACATGTCAAATTTCGCCATGAAGAGGCGGTCGCGCACCTCCTTGGCAATGTTCATGCTGCCAAAATGACATACGCCAGTGTGGTTCTGCTGCTGTTGCTGCTGCTGCTGTTGCTGACGTTGCTGCGACTGCTGCTTCTGTTGTTCTGGAGACTCTTGCTTTTGTTGCTGCTGCTGCTGCTCCTTCTGGTCCCTCTTGAACTTGAAGCACTCTTTCTTGTTGTGCCCCTCTTTCTGATTGTAGAAGCACTTGCCTTTGTTCGTACCTCTCACCTGCCCAGACTGCTACTACTGCTGGTTGCGTGAGCTTATGACCATGAAAGCTGCTTCACTACTGCTGCTACCACCATTTTGCTTTCCTCCATTGCGACGCAGTTCTTCCTACACCAGGTGCATGTAGATGAAGTCGAGGTCGAGAGTCGGCTGGCACTCCAACATCTCTTGTACCGTGTCACAGCTCATTGGGAGGCCACTCAGCAAGAGGACGAAGCGTGTGTCTTCCACAGGATGCCAGCTGCTTTCAGCTACTTTGCAAGCTCCTTTGCCCTGTCCAAGTACGCCTCCATCCCTTCGCCACCCTGCATTTTCAACGCCATCATCTTCTCCTCCAAAAGCATGAGGAATGCAGGATCCTTGCTCTCATGCTTCTTGCACAGCGTATTCCATCCCTCTTTTGCAATAGCCTTGTCAGTCACGTACTGAAGATGCGAGTTGAAGATGGTGACAACAAGTAGCCTGTAGGCCTGCCTGTCCTTCTTCTTCCACTCCTCATATACCGCTGCTACACTTGTAGATGAACTTGCATCTACTGCACCTTCTTGCGATGTCTTCTTCGCCACCCCCTCTGCTGTGGTGATGCCTTTTGCCTGTGGAGGCGGAGCGCGTTCGTCGCCGCTCACCACCTCCCACAAGCCCCTCTCCTCCAAAGGAGGCAGGTACGGATCTTCCAAAGCGTGAAGTTGGCGCGTCCTTCCACCCTCTCAAAGGGGTGGGCTACTGTTACCACGCGTGTTGCTGCCATTTTGAGCCCTAGTGATGCTCAGCGCTCCCCTTGAGTGGCGATGCTACCCCTGCTTCTACTGCTGCTCTAGCCAGAAATCTATGTGACAGAGAATGGACTCTACAGGCTAGTAGACTGGGAATTTAGGAAAACTGAGCCACAGGAAAATTTAGCTACAAAATGTTCAGATCGACCCATAAAGCAGGGTCATCAACAATGGATTTTCGGAGATATGTCCTTTTGAAAACAGGGTTTGCTTCTGCTCTTACTCCAGCTCACTACAGCCAGCTTGTAAACGGCGTTTATGCCAAACGTACCAATGGAATGCAAATATTTTTACACCAATCAAAACCTTAGGAAAAATACTTCAATTTGTATGTGCTACTCTTTAAATTAGACAAAGAAACAAGAGGGTTATGGTCATCACAAGGCAACAGTCTTACTCAGAGAGAAGAGTGTAGTCCTGGCCGACCTCGTTTTGAGCATAACTCTGAATCCGACCATTGGATTGTCGCAATTTGGGGCTCGTTGGAAAGCTTGTCTCTTGATCTTGAAGATTTAGTTGTTAAATTGGCTAAAGGTTTCATCCCAATCCGTCACTCTCAAAGTGACGCACTGTGCTGGCTGAAAATGGCAGAACTTGGCTCTGATGCCAAGTGTTGGATCTGGAGGAGAGAGGGTGCCTTGGAGCAGCGAGCATATGAGACTGGAAGGGCATCACATGTGCTGAAGAATGGTTGTTGAATCACTCAAAATGGAGTACATATAGAGCTAGAGCTTGGGCAAGTCAGCCCTTTCACAAGCCACACCACTTAGGCATGGGGGCTAAGGCTCACACACTTGAGTCCATAATCTCACACAAGGGTGGCAATCAGCATAGCAATCAGACTGACTCCTCACACACGACGTACAGAGCTAGAAAATACTCTCATGGAACACTCCTAGTGCTCACATAACCCACAATCCCATGGAGAATCGTCATGTGTCCATGGCTAGCACCAAGGATCTCGCCTCACTTAAAAAGTAAGGAAAGGTGCCTTTTTCCTACACAACACACTCTGACAAGGCGACCTTAGAATCAAGGACCTTTTTGGATATTTCTCCCATCAGGTCTTGACCCTGGATCTCTTGCCTTTTTTCCTTTCTCAAGCTAAGGCATGGAGCTATTGCCCATGGTCACCCGGATATCGGCGGTCGATGAGCCCGAAAACTTTGTAAATTCATATCTCCTAATCCGACTGTTGGATCGGCCTCAAATGGACCGTAGATATTTTGCTACTTGATCTTTCAAATGGTGAAGTTGGATTGACGATCAGAGCACGCATCTGGTACTTTCCTAGAACTTGCTCCTGTGGACCTGAAACTGAGCCGGATGGCTCCTTTTCCAACACTAGGATCATTTTCTCTCTTGTCTGAGATTATAGACTATAGTGTGTGAGCCGTAGCCTCCATGGCTAAGTGTTGTGACTTGTGAGAGGGCTCACTTGCCCTAGCTTTAACTCTATATGTACTGAATCATTTTGAGTGATTCAAAAACCATTCTTTAGCACAAGTGATGTCCTTCCTGTCCCATATATTTGTTGCTCCAAGGGTCCTTCTCTCCTCCAGTTCCAACACTTGGTATCAGAGCCAAGTTCTGCCACTTTCAGCCAGTACATGCCATCAATTTGAGAATGATCGGGTAAAACCTTCACCAAATTTGATGATCTACTAAAAGATCTTCAAGTTCAAGAGAAACGTTTTCCAATGAGCCCAAGATCGAGAAGATCCAACGGTCACATTGAGATTTATGTTCAAACCGAGGTTAGCCAGGGGTACATTTTCCTCTCTGAGTAGGTCTGTCATCTTTTGGTTGTTGGGAAAGGAGCCATCTGGCTCAGTTTCAGGTCCACAGGAGCAAGTTCCAGGAAAGTACCAGATGCCTACTCCGATCGCCAATCCGACTTCTACATTGGAAAGATCAGGTGGCAAAATGTCTATGGTCCAAGTTTGAGGCCAATCCAACGGTCGGATTGGGAAATATGAATTTTCGAAGTTTCGGCGGTCATGGACCGTCGATGTCTGGGTGGGCATGGGTGTTGGCTCCATGCCTTAGCCTGAGAAAAGAAAAAAGGGCAAGAGGTCCAGGGTCAAGACCTGATGGGAGAAATATCCAAAAAGGTCCTTGGTCTTAGGATTGCCTTGTCAGAGTGTGCTGACTAGGATAAAGGTACCTCTCCTTACTTTTTAGGTGAGGTGAGATCCTTGTGTGCTAGCCATGAACACATGGCGATTCTCCATGGGTTTGTGGGTTATGTGACCACTAGGAGTGTGCCATGAGAGCATTCTCTAGCTCTCTAGGTCGTGTGTGAGTGGTCAGCCTGATTGCTAGGCTGATTTCCTCCCTTGTGTGAGATTATGGACTCTAGTGTGTGAGCCTTAGCCTCCATGGCTAAGTGGTGTGGCTTGTGAGAGGGCTGACTTGCCCAAGCTCTAGCTCTATATGTACTCCATCATTTTGAGTGATTGAACAACCATTCTTCAGCACAAGTGATGCCCTTCCAATCACACATGCTTGCTGCTCCAAGGCTCCCTCTCTCCTCAAGTTCCAACATTTGGTATCAGAGCCAAGTTCTGCCACTTCTAGCCAGCACAGGCCGTCACTTTGAGAGTGACGGGTTGGGGTTAAACCTTCACCAGATTTGAAGATCGACCATAGGATCGTCAAGTTCAATAGACAAGCTTTCTAACGAGCCCAAGATCGCAAAGATCCAACGGTCGGATTGAGAGTTATGCTCAAAACGAGGTCGGCCAGGGCTACACTCTTCTCTATGAGTAAGACTGTCGTCTTGTGATGACCATAACTCTCTCATTTCTTTGTCAAATTTAAAACGTGGCATATGCGAATTGTAGTATTTTTCTTAAGCTTTCCATTGATGCAATCATATTTGCATTCCATCGATTCGTTTGGGAGAAACGCCGTTTACAAACTGGCTGGTCTGAGTTGGAGTAGGAGCAGAAGCATACCCTGTTTTCAAGAGGGCATATCTTTTGAAATCCCCTGTTGATGACCCTGTTTTATGGGTCGATCTGAAAGGTTTTGAGCTGAATTTTCCAGTGGTGGGCACCTAGTCCCAGTCTGCTGGCACCTATAGTCCATTTTCTGTCAGACAGATTTCTGGCAGAAGCAGCAGCAGAAGCAGGGGTAGCGCCGTCATCCAAGGGCAGCGCTGAGCATCACCAAGGCTCAAAATGGTAGCAGCTAGCGTTGTGACAGCAGCCCAGCTTTTAGAGAGGCTGGAGGGACGCGCTAACTTCACGTTTTGGAAGATCCGTACCCGCCTTTTTTGGGAGGAGAGGGGCTTGTGGGAGGTGGTGAGCGGCGACGAGCCGGCTCCAGTTCCACAGGCAAAAGGCATCACCGCAGCGCAGGTGGTAGCGGGGAAGACGCCGCAAAAGGGTGCAGCTGATGCGGGTTCTTCTGCAGCTGTACCAGCGACGTACGAGGAGTGGAAGAAGAAGGACAGGCAGGCCTACAGGTTGCTTGTTAACACCATCTCCAACCCGCATCTTCAGTACGTGAGTGACAAGGCTACTGGAAAGGAGGGGTGGGACACGTTGTGCAAGAAGTATGAGAGCAAGGATCCTGCATTCCTCATGCTTTTTGAGGAAAAGATGATGGCGCTAAAATGCAGGGTGGTGAAGGGATGGAGGCGTATCTGGACAGGGCAAAGGAGCTGGCGAAGCAGTTAAGAGCGGCGGGCAATCCTGTGGAAGAGACGCGCTTCATCCTCCTCTTGCTTAGGGGACTTCCAACCAGCTACGACACGGTACGAGAGACGCTGGAGTGCCAGCCAACTCTCGACCTCGACTTCATCTGCACACACCTGGTGCAGGTTGAATTGCGTCGCAATGCAGCAAAGCGCAATGGCGGCAGCAGCAGTGAAGCAGTTTTCATGGCCATGGGCTCACGCAACCAGCAGCAGCAGCAGTCCGGGCAGCAGAGAGGCAAGAAGAAGGGCAAGTGCCACTATTGCCAGAAAGAGGGTCACTACAAGAAAGAGTGCTTCAAGTTCAAGAGGGACCAGAAAGAGCAGTAGCAGCAGCAGCAGCAGCAAAAGCAGCAATCTCCACAGCAACAGCAGCAGCAGTCACAGCAACGCCAGCAGCAGCAGCAGCAGTAGAACCAGACTAGCGTGCACCATTTTGGCAACATGAACGTCGCCAAGGAGGTGCGCGACCGCCTCTTCATGGCGAAGTCTGACATGTCGCAGAAGGAAAAGGCGGATCTGGCGTGGTACAAGGACTCGGGATGTACCAAGAGTCTGACGCACCACAAGTAGTGGTTCACACAGTTGCTCTCCATTCCTCCTCGGCCGATTGCTTTGGGTGATGATCGGGTGGTGTATGCTGAGGGGATTGGGATTGTGGAGATGTGGTTGGAGACCCCGCGTGGCATTGAAGTGGGAGTTTTCCATGGCGTGCTGTATGTGCCTGATGCTGCGTTCAACCTTCTCTNTGCTGGGGGCGACCAAGATCCCGCGTGAGCAGAGTCTTGCAGCAGTGGTGCAGGCGACAGATGGTGAGATCTGGCATGCGCGCTACGGCCACATCGGCATGCGCGCCTTGCAACAGCTTCAAGCAAAGCAGATGGTGCGTGACCTGCCTACCATCTCTAACTTTGATCAGCAGTTATGCATCGGATGTTTGGAGGGGAAGCAACACCGCGAGGCGTTCTCTGGAGCAGGGGAGCGTGCAAAAAAGGTGTTGGAGCTGGTCCACACGGACTTGTGCGGACCGATGCAGACCGAGAGCTTTGGAGGCTCTAGGTATTTTCTCACCTTCATTGATGATTTCAGCCGTTACACTGCTGCGTACTTCCTTTCCTCCAAGGACCAGTGCTTTGACAGGTTCAAGGAGTTCAAGGCCATGGTGGAGAACCAATCTGGCAAGAAGATCAAGGCGTTGCGCAGCGACCGCGGTGGAGAGTACCTGAGCAAGGAATTCGAGGACTACCTCGCAGCAGCATGCATCAAGGCGCAGCGTACCGCGCCGTACTCGCCGCAGCAGAACGGTGTAGCAGAACGCGCCAACCGTACCATTGTGGAGTCGGTGCGCTCCATGCTGCACGCGGCTCGGCTGACCTACGACTTCTGGGCTGAAGCCGTGAGCACTGCGGTCTACATCAAGAACCGTAGTCCAACTAAGGCGCTGGAGCAGATGACGCCGTACGAGGCGTGGTTCGGCAAGAAGCCAAGCGTAGGTCATCTTCGCGCGTTTGGCAGCTTGGCGCATATGCACGTGCCAAAGGAGAAGCGGCAAAAGTGGGATGCGAAGAGTGCACAGATGCTGATGATTGGCTACGACGTTGCAAGCAAGGCGTATCGCCTCTACGAGAGGGATACAGGCCACGTGATCATCTCCAGGGATGTCGTCTTCAACGAGAGCAACGTCATCGGCACCAACATCGTGTGTGAAGAGGCAGCAGAACCAGCAGCTGACGAGACAGTGGGAGCAAAAATTCTTCCTGACCCAGTTTCTCCCGATCCTTCCTCCACTGTGACAGTGGGAGAATCACTCTACTCTCCCATGTCTGATGTTGCAGATACAGCAGCTTCATCGGCAGAAGCAGAGGAGGGAGATGGAGCACCACCAGCAGCAGCAGTTGTGCCAGCAGCACCGCGCCAGCCGCCCGCTAGCGCTCCAGCACCAGGTCGCAGGTACCCTCTTAGGGTGCGTTACAAGCCTGGTGAGCGCGGCCATTTCTGGATGCTACAGAAACCAGAACAGATGAACGTCGCAGTTGTAGCAGATTCAGATGAGCCAATGTCATACAAGGAGGCCATGGCTGCACCGGATGCAGCACATTGGGCGCAAGCCGTGCAGCAGGAGATACAGTCGCAGCTGGACAACGGCACGTGGGAGCTGACTGAGCGTCCACCAGGACGTAAGGTGATCAAGTGCAAGTGGGTGTTCAAGAAGAAGCGGGGAGCAGATGGTAACCTGGAAAAGTACAAGGCGAGGCTGGTTGCCAAGGGCTACTCGCAGCAGGAGGCCATCGACTATACAGAAACTTTTACCCCTGTTGCAAAGTTTGCCTCTGTGCGCACGCTCCTCTCTTATGCAGCAGCTGAGGACTTTGAGGTTCACCACATGGATGTCAAGACGGCATTCTTGAATGGTGATTTGGAGGAGGAGATCTACATGGAGCAGCCGGAGGGGTTCGTCATGGATGGCCAGGAGCACCTGGTCTGCAAGCTACAGAAGTCCCTGTACGGCCTCAAGCAAGCGTCGCGTGCTTGGAACCAAAAGTTGGATGCAGCGTTGCAGTGCATGGGGTTTGAGCGCAGCGAGTGTGACTACAGCGTGTATCGCTGGCAGCATGAGCATGAGATCCTCATCATCATTGTCTATGTGGATGACATGCTCCTCCTTTCCAACAGCATGTCTGCACTGCAGGAGTTCAAGGAAGCCATGCAGGAGCGCTTCCAGATGTCTGATCTCGGGGAGGCATCATACTTCCTCGGTATCCAGATCACGCGTGACCGCAAGTCACGCTCTCTCTCGCTGCAGCAGAGTCGCTACATCAAGGATGTTTTGCAGCGGTTCGGCATGGCAGAGGCAAAACCCATCGGCACACCGCTGGAGACGCGGCAGTACCTCGTGAGCTTCAATGGAGAAGCAAATGCAGCTGAGCGGCAGAAGTACCAGAGCGCCGTCGGCAGTCTCATGTACCTGATGGTGGCAACCAGGCCGGACCTCGTACAGGCTGTGAGCGCTGTGAGCCAGGACATGGCTAATCCCGGACCGGAGCACCAGAAGGCAGTGAAGCGGATCTTCCGCTACCTTGCTGGAACCATCAACATCGGCATCACCTACAACGGCAATGACAACAGCATCATCGGCTACACAGACGCAGATTGGGCTTCAAACCCTCAGGACCGCAAGTCCATCCTTGGACATGTGTTCCTCATGAACGGTGGAGCCATCAGCTGGTGCAGCAAGCGGCAGGTGGTCGTGGTGACCTCGAGTACAAAAGCTGAGTAGGTATCTCTCAGTTTTGGAGCCAAGGAAGCAGTTTGGCTCCAACATCTCATGGCAGAGATGAGTGGGAGTGCAGCAGTTCCAGTTCCTGTGCGCGTCGACAACCAGAGCGCAATCGCACTCGCCAAGAATCCTGAGCACCATGCACGCACCAAGCACATTGATATAGCATATCATTTCATCAGGCACATGGTGGAGGAGGGTGCTATCAACCTAAAATTTACTCCAACCAGCAAGCAGGTCGCTGATTTCTGCACCAAGCCAGTGACCCATGAGAAGCAGCAAATCGGCATGAAGGCATGTGGACTCAGCCCACTCTGACTGCGGCAAAGTGGGAGATTGTTGGGAAAGGAGCCATCTGGCTCAGTTTCAGGTCCACAGGAGCAAGTTCCAGGAAAGTACCAGATGCCTACTCTGATCGCCAATCCGACTTCACCATTGGAAAGATCAGGTGGCAAAATGTCTATGGTCCAAGTTTGAGGCCGATCCAACGGTCGGATTGGGAGATATGAATTTTCGAAGTTTCGGGGGTCATGGACCGTCGATGTCTGGGTGGGCATGGGTGTTGGCTCCATGCCTTAGCCTGAGAAAAGAAAAAACGGCAAGAGGTCCAGGGTCAAGACCTGATGGGAGAAATATCCAAAAAGGTCCTTGGTCTTAGGATTGCCTTGTCAGAGTGTGCTGACTAGGATAAAGGTACCTCTCCTTACTTTTTAGGTGAGGTGAGATCCTTGTGAGCTAGCCATGAACACATGGCGATTCTCCATGGGTTTGTGGGTTATGTGACCACTAGGAGTGTGCCATGAGAGCATTCTCTAGCTCTCTAGGTCGTGTGTGAGTGGTCAGCCTGATTGCTAGGCTGATTTCCTCCCTTGTGTGAGATTATGGACTCTAGTGTGTGAGCCTTAGCCTCCATGGCTAAGTGGTGTGGCTTGTGAGAGGGCTGACTTGCCCAAGCTCTAGCTCTATATGTACTCCATCATTTTGAGTGATTGAACAACCATTCTTCAGCACAAGTGATGCCCTTCCAATCACACATGCTTGCTGCTCCAAGGCTCCCTCTCTCCTCAAGTTCCAATATTGGTGACCATAAATCTCTTATCTCTTTGTGAAATTTAAAAAGTGGCACATGCGAATTGAAGTACTTTTCCTAAGCTTTCTATTGGTGTTAAAATATCTGAATTCCATTGGTAAGTTTGAGTGGAGCGACATTAACAAGCTAGATTGAGTGAGCTTGAGTAGGAGCAACAACTTTCCTTGTTTTCAAAAGGGCATATCTGTGAAAATCCTGTGTTGAAAACCGCCTTTTATGGGTTGATGTAAAAGATTTAGTGTTTAGGGGTTAGGGGCTGGTGGCCTCCATGATTCTTTTTCTGTCGGACAGATTTCTGGCAGAAGTAGTTACAAAAACAAGGGTAGCGCTACCACGCAAGGGCAGCGTTGAGCATCATGAAAGCTCAAAATGGCAGTAGCTGGTGTTGTAACAGCAGCCCACCCCTTGGACAGGCTAGAAGA
This sequence comes from Penium margaritaceum, assembly GCA_023375785.1. NCBI lineage: Eukaryota > Viridiplantae > Streptophyta > Zygnematophyceae > Desmidiales > Peniaceae > Penium > Penium margaritaceum. Next base: position 60,931 of record SZWC01000328.1, on the reverse strand, counting down.
ATGTGCCAACTTCACGTTTTGGATGATCCTTACCGCCTCCTTTTTGAGGAGAGGGGCTTGTGGGAGGTCCTAACCAGCGAAAAGTACGCTCTGCCTCCACATGGAAAAGGTATATCCACAACGGAGGTAGTGGCGGTGAAGACACCGCTAAAAGGTGTAGCAAATGCAAGTTCATCTACAACTACAGTAATGGCATATGAGGAATGGAAAAAGGACATGCAAGGCTACAGGCTCCTTGTCAACACCATCTCCAACCTGCATTGTCAGTACGTGAGTGACAAAAGAGGGTGGGAACATGTTATGGAAGAAGTATGAGAACAAGGATCTTACATTCCTCATGCATTTGGAGGAGAAGATGATGGCGTTGTAAATGTAGGATGGTGAAAGGATGGAGGCATACTTGGACAGGATAAACAAGCTGGCAAAGTAGCCGGCAAAGCAGCGGAATGCGGTCGGCAATCCTCTAGAAAGGATGTGCTTCATCCTCCTCTTGCTAAGGGGACTCCTTGTGAGCTCGACCTGGACTTCATCTGCACGTACCTGATGCAAGTGGAACTGCGTCGCAAAGCAACAAAGCACAATAACGGCAATTGGAGTAAAGCAGCTTTCATGGTCATCGGCTCATGCAACCTACTGCAATAGCAATCTCGACATCAGAGAGGAAAGAAGAAAGGCAAGTGACACTATTCCCAGAAAGAGGGGTACCACAAGAGAGAGTGCTTCAATTTTAAGAGGAACCAAAGGGAGAAGCAGAAGTAATAGCAAAATCAGCAGTCTCCATAGTAGCAACAACAGCAGTCACAACGGTGTTAGTAGTAGCATCAGTAGCGGAACTAGACCGGCGTGCGCCATTTTGGCAACATGCAGGTGGCCAAGGAGGTACGGAACTGCCTCTTCATGGCAAAGTCTGACATGTCGCAGAAGGAGAAGGCCGATGTGGCGAGGTACAAGGACAGAGGGTGTACCAAGAGTCTGACGCACCACAAGGAGTGGTTTACGCAGCTGCTCTCGATTTTTCCCCAACCGATTGCTTTGGATGATGATCCTATGGTGTATGCTGAAGGGATTGGGATTGTGGAGATGTGGTTGGAGACCTCGCGTGGCATTGTAGTGGAAGTGTTCCATGGTGTGCTATACGTACGTGATACTGTATTCAACCTTCTCTTAGTGTCCTCTCTCACTAACACTATGCCTTCTTCCTCGACAAGGAAACGAGGCAAGAGTTGGCCTGGTCGGTAAAGGAAGGCGACATGTACCGCCTGTTAGGGTGACCACGATCACGTGCGAGCAGGGTGTTGTAGTAGAGGTGCAGGCCACAGATGGTAAAATCTGGTATTTGCGCTAGGCCACATCGGCATGCGCACCTTAGAGCAACTTCAGATAAAGCGGATAGTGCGTGACTTGCCCACCATCTTTCACTTTGGGTAGCAGTTGTGCATCGGCTGTTTGGAGATGAAGCAGCATCGCGAGGCGTTCTCTGGAATAGGAGAGTACGCAAAGGAGGTGCTGGAGCTGGTCCACACAGACTTTGTTGGGAAAGAAGCCATCTAGCTCAGTTTCAGGTCCACAAGAGCAAGTTCCAAGAAAGTACCAGATGCCTGCTGCGATCGTTGATCCAACTTCACCATTAGAAAGATCAGGTAGCAAAATGTCTACGGTCAAAGTCTGAGGTCGATCCAACAGTTGGATTGAGAGATATGAATTTTCAAAGTTTCGGGGGTCATGGACCGTCGATGTCTGGGTTGGCATGGGTGATGGCTCCATGCCTTAGCCTGAGAAAAGAAAAAGGCAAGAAGTCCAGGGTCAAGACCTGATGGGAGAAATATCCAAAAAGGTCCTTTGTCTTAGGATTGCCTTGTCAAAGTGTACTGACTAGGATAAAGGTACCTCTCCTTACTTTTTAGGTGAGGTGAGATCCTTGTGTGCTAGCCATGGACACATGGCGATTCTCCATGGGTTTGTGGGTTATGTGACCACTAGGAGTGTGCCATGAGAGCATTCTCTAGCTCTCTAGGTCGTGTGTGAGTGGTCAGCCTGATTGCTAGGCTGATTTCCTCCCTTGTGTGAGATTATGGACTCTAGTGTATGAGCCTTAGCCTCCATAACTAAGTGATGTGGCTTGTGAGAGGGCTGACTTGCCCAAGCTCTAGCACTATATGTACTCCATCATTTTGAGTGATTGAAAATCCATTCTTCAGCACAAGTGATGCCCTTCCAATCACACATGCTCGCAGCTTCAAGGCTCCCTCTCTCCTCCAGATCCAACATTTGGTATCAGAGCCAAGTTCTGCCACTTTCAGCCAGCACAGGCCATCACTTTGAGAGTGACAGGTTGGGGTCAAACCTTCACTAGATTTGACAATCAACCACAGAATCTTCAAGTTCAAGAGACAAGCTTTCTAACGAGCCCAAGATCGCGACAATCCAAGAGTTGGATTAAGAGTTATACTCAAAACGAGATCGGCCGGGACTACACTCTTCTCTATGAGTAAGACTGTCACCTTGTGACGACCATAACTCTCGTTTCTTTGTCAAATTTAAAGAGTGGCACATGAAAATTGTAGTATTTTACCTAAGCTTTCCATTGGTGGAAAACTATTTGCATTCCATTGATTTGTTTGGGAGAAAGGCCGTTTACAAGCTGGCTGGTCTGAATTGGAGTAGGAGCAGAAGCATACCCTGTTTTCAAGAGGGCATATCTTTTGAGATCCCCTGTTGATGACCCTGTTTTATGGGTCGATCTGAAAGTTTTTGAGCTGAATTTTACAGTGGTGGGCTGAGTTTTTCAAAATTCCCAGTCTGCTGGCATTTATAGTCCATTTTCTGTCAGACAGATTTCTGGCAGAAGCAGCAGCAGAAGCAGGAGTAGCGCCGCCATCCAAGGGCAGCGCTGAGCATCACCAAGGCTCAAAATGGCAGCAGGTGGCGTTGTGACAGCAGCCCAGCCTTTGGAGAGGCTGAAGGGACACGCCTCCTTCACGTTTTTGAAGATCCGTACCCGCCTCCTTTTAGAGGAGAGGGGCTTGTGGGAGGTGGTGAGCGGCGATGAGCCGGCTCCTTTCACAGGCAAAAGGCATCACCGCAGCGCAGGTGGTGGCGGGGAAGATGTCGCAAAAGGGTGCAGCTGATGCGGGTTCTTCTACAGCAGTACCAACGACGTATGAAGAGTGGAAGAAGAAGGACAGGCAGGCCTACATGTTGCTTGTCAACACCATCTCCAACCCTCATCTTCAGTATGTCAGTGACAAGGCTACTACAAAGGAGGGGTGGGACACATTGTGCAAGAAGTATGAGAGCAAGGATCGTATATTCCTCATGCTTTTGGAGGTAAAGATGATGGCGCTGAAAATGCACGGTGGTGAAGGGATGGAGGCGTATCTGGACAGGGCAAAGGAGCTGGCGAAGCAGCTGAGAGCGGCCCGCAACCCTGTGGAAGAGACGCGCTTCATCCTCCTCTTGCTGAGGAGACTCTCAACCAACTACGACACGGTGCGAGAGACGCTGGAGTGCCAGCCAACTCTCGACCTCGACTTCATCTGCACACACCTGGTACAGGTGGAATTGCGTCCCAATGCAGCAAAGCGTAATGGCGGCAGCAGCAGTGAAGTAGCTTTTGTGGCCACGAGCTCACGCAATCAGCAGCAGCAGCAGCTGTCTGGGCAGCAGAAAGGCAGAAAAAAGGCAAATGCCACTACTGCCAGAAAGAGGGACACTATAAAAAGGAGTGTTTTAAGCTCAAGAGGGACCAGAAGGAGCAGCAGCAGCAGCAGTCATCGCAATAGCAGCAGCAAAAGCAGCAGCAGCAACAGCAGTAGTCACAGCAGCGTCAGCAGCAGCAGCAACAGCAGCAAAACCAGGCTGGTGTACGCCACTTTGGCAACATGAATGTGGTCAAGGAGGTGCGCGACCGTCCCTTCATAGAAAGTCTAACATGTCGCAAGTGGAGAAGGCGGATCTCGCATGGTACAAGGACTCAGGATGTACCAAGAGCCTCACACATCACAAGGAGTGGTTTACGCAGCTGCTGTCCATCCCTCCCCGTCCTATCGTTATGGGTGATGATCGGGTGGTGTATACTGAGGGGATTGTGATTGTGGAGATGTGGTTGGAGACCCCACGTGGCATTGAAGTTGGAGAGTTCCATGGCGTGCTGTATGTACCCGATGCTGCATCCAACCTCCTCTTAGTCTCCTCTCTTACAAACACAGGACTGCGCGTTGTCTTCGATGATGACTATGGCTACATCCTCAACAAGGATACAGGAGAGGAGTTGGCTAGGTCGGTGAAGGAGGGTGACATGTACCGCCTGCTGGGGGAGACCAAGATCCCGCGTGAGCAGAGTCTTGCAGCAGTGGTGCAGGCGACAGATGGCAAGATCCGGCATGCACGCTACGGCCTCATCGGCATGCGCGCCCTACAGCAGCTTCAAGCAAAGCAAATGGTGCGTGACCTACCTACCATCTCTAACTTAGAGCAACAGTTATGCATCGGCTGTTTGGAGGGGAAGCAGCACCGCGAGGCGTTCTCTAGAGCAGGGGAGCGTGCGAAAGAGGTGTTGGAGCTAGTCTACACGGACTTGTGCAGACCGATGCAGACCCAGAGCTTTGGAGGCTCTGGGTATTTCCTGACCTTCATTGATGATTTCAGCCGTTACATTGCTGTGTACTTCCTTCCTTCCAAGGACCAGTGGTTTGACAGGTTCAAGGAGTTTAAGGCCATGATGGAGAACTAAACTGGCAAGAAAATCAAGGTGTTGCGTAGCGACCGCGATGGAGAGTACTTGAGCAAGAAGTTCCTGAACTATTTCGCAACAGTTGGCATCAAGGCACAGCGTACCGCGCCGTACTTGCCGCAGCAGAACGGTGTAGCAGAACGCGCCAACCGTACCAAGGCCGTAGAGTAGATGACGTTATACGAGGCGTGGTTTGGCAAAACACCAAGTGTGGGTCATCTTCGCGCGTTTTACAACTTGATGTACATGTAAGTGCCAAAGGAGAAGCGGCAGAAATGGGATCCAAGGAGCGTACACATAATGATGACCAGCTATGACGTAGCAAGCAAGCATATCATCTATACGAGACGGATACTAGCCACGTCATCATCTCAAGGGATGTCGTTTTCAATCAAAACAATGTGATCGGCAAAAACATCATCTTTGAAGAGGTAACAGAACCAGTTGTTGACAAAGCAGTGGGATCAGAAATTCTCCTTGACCCCGTCTCTCCTGATCCCTCTTCTACTATGACAGTGGGAGAACCACTCTACTCTTCCATGTTTGATGGAGCATGTAGAGTGGCCTCGTTGGCAGAAACAGAGGAAGGAGATGCAGCATCACGAGCACCTACAGCGATACGTATAATACCGACCCAGCCGCCTGCTAACGCTCTAGTACCAGATCAAAGGTACCCTCTCAGGGTGCGCTACAAGCCTTGTGAGCGCGAGTATTTCTAGATGCTCCAAAAACCAGACCATATGAACCTCTTTGTTGCAGTAGATCTGATGAGCAGACGTCGTACAAGGAGGCCATGGTTGTACCAAATGCAGTAGATTGGGGACAAGCTCTGCATCAAGAGATGTATTCGTAGCTTGACAACGGTATGTGGCAACAATTGGAAAACGAGCCATTCGGCTCAGTTTCAGGTCCACAGGAGCAAGTTCCAGGAAAGTACTAGATGCCTACTCTGATCTTCAATCCAACTTTTTCATTGGAAAGATGAGGTTGCAAAAAGTCTACGGTCCAAGTTTGAGAGCGATCCAACACTCGGATTGGGAGATATGAATCTTAAAAGTTTTTAGGATCATCAACCGCCGATATCTGGGTGACCATGGGCGATGGCTCCATGCCTTATCCTGAGAAAAGAAAAAGGCAAGAGGTCCAGGGTCAAGACTCGATGGAAGAAACATCCAAAAAGGTCCTAGATTCTTGGGTTGCCTTGTCAGAATGTGTTGACTAAGAAAAAGGTACCTCTCCTTAAGTTTTTGGTGAGGTGAGATCCTTGTGTGCTAGCCATGGACACATGGCAATTCTCCATGGAATTGTGGGTTATGTGACCACTAGGAGTGTGCCATAAGAGCATTGTCTAGCTCTCTAGGTCGTGTGTGAGTGGTCAGCCTGATGAGTAGGCTGATTTCCTCCCTTGTGTGAGATTATTCACTTTAGTCTGTGAGCCTTAGCCTCCATAGCCAAGAGGTGTGGCTTGTGCGAGGACTGACTTGCCCAAGCTCTAGCTCTATATGTACTCCATCATTTTGAGTGAAACAACAACCATCCTTCAGCACAAGTGATGCCCTTAAAGTCCCCCATGCTCGTTGCTCTCAGGTTCACTCTCTCCTCCAGTTCCAAGAGTAGCTAACCGAGCGTCCACTTGGACGCAAGGTAATCAAGTGCAAGTTGGTATTCAAGAAGAAGAGGAATATGGATGGTAACCTTAAAAAGTACAAGGCAAGGCTCATCGCCAACGGCTACTCGCAGTAGGAAGGCATCGACTACACTAAAACCTTTACTCTCGTTATAAAATTTGCCTTTGTGTGCACGTTCCTTTCTTATGCAGCAGCTGAGGACATCGAGATTCACCACATGGATGTCAAGACGGTATTCTTGAACGGTCACTTGGAGGAGGAAATCTACATGGACCAGCCGGATGGATTTGTCATGGATGGCCAGGAGCAGCTTGTTTGCAAGCTCCAGAAGACGCTCTACCACCTCAAGCAAGCGTTGTGTGCTTGGAACCAAAAACTGGATGCGACACTAAAGTGAATGGGGTTTGAGCGTAGTGAGTGAGACTACTGTTGGAAAAGGAGCCATCTGGCTCTGTTTTAGGTCCACAGGAGCAAGTTCCACGAAAGTACCAGATGCCTACTCTGACCGTTGATACAACTTCACCATTGGAAACATCTGGTGGCAGAATGTCTAGGGTCCGAGTTTGAGATCAATCCAACGGTCCGATTTGGAGATATGAATTTTTGAAGTTTTCAGGGTCATTGACCGCCGATATCCAGGTGACCATGGGCGATGGCTCCATGCCTTAGCCTGAGAAAAGGAAAAGGCAAGAGGTCCAGGGTCAAGACCTGATGGGAGAAATATCCAAAAAGGTCCTTGGTGTTAGGATTGCCTTATGAGAGTGTGCTGACTAGGATAAAGGTACCTTTCCTTACTTTTTAGGTGAGGTGAGATCCTTGTGTGCTAGCCATGGACACATGGCGATTCTCCATGGGATTGTGCGTTATATGACCACTAGGAGTGTGCCATGAGAGCAGTTTCTGTTGGAACTTGAGGAGAGAGGGAGCCTTGGAGCAGCGAGCATGTGTGATTGGAAGGGCATCACTTGTGCTGAAGAATGGTTGTTCAATCACTCAAAATGATGGAGTACATATAGAGCTAGAGCTTGGGCAAGTCAGCCCTCTCACAAGCCACACCACTTAGCCATGGAGACTAAGGCTCACACACTAGAGTCCATAATCTCACACAAGGGAGGAAATCAGCCTAGCAATCAGGCTGACCACTCACACACGACCTAGAGAGCTAGAGAATGCTCTCATGGCACACTCCTAGTNAGGGAGCCTTGGAGCAGCGAGCATGTGTGATTGGAAGGGCATCACTTGTGCTGAAGAATGGTTGTTCAATCACTCAAAATGATGGAGTACATATAGAGCTAGAGCTTGGGCAAGTCAGCCCTCTCACAAGCCACACCACTTAGCCATGGAGGCTAAGGCTCACACACTAGAGTCCATAATCTCACACAAGGGAGGAAATCAGCCTAGCAATCAGGCTGACCACTCATACACGACCTAGAGAGCTAGAGAATGCTCTCATGGCACACTCCTAGTGGTCACATAACCCACAAACCCATGGAGAATTGCCATGTGTCCATGGCTGGCACACAAGGATCTCACCTCACCTGAAAAGTAAGGAGAGGTACCTTTATCCTAGTCAGCACACTCTGACAAGGCAATCCTAAGACCAAGGACCTTTTTTGGATATTTCTCCCATCAAGTCTTGACCCTGGACCTCTTGCCTTTTTCTTTTCTCAGGCTAAGGCATGGAGCCATCACCCATGCCCACCCAGACATCGACGGTCCATGACCCCCGAAACTTCGAAAATTCATATCTCCCAATCCGACCGTTGGATCGGCCTCAAACTTGGACCGTAGACATTTTGCCACCTGATCTTTCCAATGGTGAAGTCGGATNGATGGCTCCTTTCCCAACAATCTCCCACTTTGCCGCAGTCAGAGTGGGCTGAGTCCACATGCCTTCATGCAGAACTGCTGCTTCTCACGGGTCACTGGCTTGGTGCAGAAATCAGCGACCTGCTTGCTGGTTGGAGTAAACTCCAGCTTGATAGCACCCTCCTACACCATGTGCCTGATGAAATGATATGCGGTATCAATGTGCTTGGTGCGTGCATGGTGCTCAGGATTCTTGGCGAGTGCAATTGCGCTCTGGTTGTCGACGCGCACAGGAACTGGAACTGCTGCACTCCCTCTCATCTCTGCCATGAGACGTTGGAGCCAAACTGCTTCCTTGGCTCCAAAGCTGAGAGATACGTACTCAGCTTCTGTGCTCGAGGTCGCCACGACCACCTGCCGCTTGCTGCACCAGCTGATGACTCCACCATTCATGAGGAACACATGTCCAGAGATGGACTTGCGGTCCTCAGGGTTTGAAGCCCAATCTGCGTCTGTGTAGCCGATGATGCTGTTGTCATTGCCGTTGTAGGTGATGCCGATGTTGATGGTTCCAGCAAGGTAGCGGAAGATCCGCTTCACTGCCTTCTGGTACTCTGGTCCGGGATTAGCCATGTGCTGGCTCGCAGCGCTCACACCCTGTGCGGGGTCCGGCCTGGTTGCCACCATCAGGTACATGAGACTGCCGACGGCGCTCTGGTACTTCTGCCGCTCAGCTGCATTTGCTTCTCCACTGAAGCTCACGAGGTACTGCCGCGTTTCCAGCGGCGTGCCGATGGGTTTCGTTGGGAAAGGAGCCATCTGGCTCAGTTTCAGGTCCACAGGAGCAAGTTCCAGAAAAGTACCAGATGCCTGCTCCGATCGCCAATCCGACTTCACCATTGGAAAGATCAGGTGGCAAAATGTCTACGGTCCAAGTTTGAGGCCGATCCAACGGTCGGATTGGGAGATATGAATTTTCGAAGTTTCGAGGGTCATGGACCGTCGATGTCTGGGTGGGCATGGGTGATGGCTCCATGCCTTAGCCTGAGAAAAGAAAAAGGCAAGAGGTCCAGGGTCAAGACCTGATGGGAGAAATATCCAAAAAGGTCCTTGGTCTTAGGATTGCCTTGTCAGAGTGTGCTGACTAGGATAAAGGTACCTCTCCTTACTTTNGTGTGAGTGGTCAGCCTGATTGCTAGGCTGATTTCCTCCCTTGTGTGAGATTATGGACTCTAGTGTGTGAGCCTTAGCCTCCATGGCTAAGTGGTGTGGCTTGTGAGAGGGCTGACTTGCCCAAGCTCTAGCTCTATATGTACTCCATCATTTTGAGTGATTGAACAACCATTCTTCAGCACAAGTGATGTCCTTCCAATCACACATGCTCGCTGCACCAAGGCTCCCTCTCTCCTCAAGTTCCAACATTTGGTATCAGAGCCAAGTTCTGCCACTTCCAGCCAGCACAGGCCGTCACTTTGAAAGTGACGGGTTGGGGTCAAACCTTGATCAGATTTCACAATCGGCCACTGGATCTTCAAATTCCAGAGAAAAGCTTTCCAACAAGCCCAAGATCGCGAAGATCCAACGGTCGGATTGAGAGTTATGCTCAAAACGAGGTCGGCCAGGGCTACACTCTTCTCTATGAGTAAGACTGTCGCCTTGTGATGACCATAACTCTCTCATTTCTTTGTCAAATTTAAACAGTGGCACATGCAAGTTGTAGTATATTTCCTAAGCGTTCCATTGGTGCAAAAATATTTGCATTCCATTGATTCGTTTGGGAGAAACGCCGTTTACAAACTGGCTGGTCTGAATTGGAGTAGGAGCAGAAGCATATCCTGTTTTCAAGAGGGCATATCTTTTGAAATCCCCTGTTGATGACCCTGTTTTATGGGTCGATCTGAAAGTTTTTGAGCTGAATTTTCCAGTGGTGGGCTCAGTTTTTCAAAATTCCCAGTCTGCTGGCACCTACAGTCCATTTTCTGTCAGACAGATTTCTGGCAGAAGCAGCAGCAGAAGCAGGGGTAGCGCCGCCATCCAAGGGCAGCGCTGAGCATCACCAAGGCTCAAAATGGCAGCAGCTGGCGTTGTGACAGCAGCCCAGCCTTTGGAGAGGCTGGAGGGACGCGCCAACTTCACGTTTTGGAAGATCCGTACCNCATACCCTGTTTTCAAGAGGGCATATCTTTCAAAATCCCCTGTTGATGACCCTGTTTTATGGGTCGATCTGAAAGGTTTTGAGCTGAATTTTCCAGTGGTGGGCTCAGTTTTTCAAAATTCCCAGTCTGCTGGCACCTACAGTCCATTTTCTGTCAGACAGATTTCTGGCAGAAGCAGCAGCAGAAGCAGGGGTAGCGCCGCCATCCAAGGGCAGCGCTGAGCATCACCAAGGCTCAAAATGGCAGCAGCTAGCGTTGTGACAGCAGCCCAGCCTTTGGAGAGGCTGGAGGGACGCGCCAACTTCACGTTTTGGAAGATCCGTACCCGCCTCCTTTTGGAGGAGAGGGGCTTGTGGGAGGTGGTGAGCGGCGACGAGCCAGCTCCAGTTCCACAGGCAAAAGGCATCACCGCAGCGCAGGTGGTGGCGGGGAAGACGCCGCAAAAGGGTGCAGCTGATGCGGGTTCTTCTGCAGCTGTACCAGCGATGTTCGAGGAGTGGAAGAAGAAGGACAGGCAGGCCTACAGGTTGCTTGTTAACACCATCTCCAACCCGCATCTTCAGTACGTGAGTGACAAGGCTACTGCAAAGGAGGGGCGGGACACGTTGTACAAGAAGTATGAGAGAAAGGATCCTGCATTCCTCATGCTTTTGGAGGAAAAGATGATGGCGCTGAAAATGCAGGGTGGTGAAGGGATGGAGGCGTATCTGGACAGGGCAAAGGAGCTGGCGAAGCAGCTGAGAGCGGCCGGCAATCCTGTGGAAGAGACGCGCTTCATCCTCCTCTTGCTGAGGGGACTTCCAACCAGCTATGACACGGTACGAGAGACGCTGGAGTGCCAGCCAACTCTCGACCTCGACTTCATCTGCACACACCTGGTGCAGGTGGAATTGCGTCGCAATGCGGCAAAGCGCAATGGCGGCAGCAGCAGTGAAGCAGCTTTCATGTCCATGGGCTCACGCAACCAGCAGCAGTAGCAGTCCGGGGAGCAGAGAGGCAAGAAGAAGGGCAAGTGCCACTATTGCCAGAAAGAGGGGCACTACAAGAAAGAGTGCTTCAAGTTCAAGAGGGACCAGAAAGAGCAGCAGTAGCAGCAGCAGCAAAAGCAGTAATCTCCACAATAACAGCAACAGCAGTCACAGCAACGCCAGCAGCAGCAGCAGCAGCAGAACCAGACTAGCGTGCGCCATTTTGGCAACATGAACGTCGCCAAGGAGGTGCGCGACCGCCTCTTCATGGCAAAGTCTGACATGTCGTAGAAGGAAAAGGCGGATTTGGCATGGTACAAGGACTCGGGATGTACTAAGAGTCTGACGCACCACAAGGAGTGGTTCACACAGCTGCTCTCCATTCCTCCTCGGCCGATTGCTTTGGGTGATGATCGGGTGGTGTATGCTGAGGGGATTGGGATTGTGGAGATGTGGTTGGAGACCCCGCGTGGCATTGAAGTGGGAGTTTTCCNTGCACGCGGCTCGGCTGACCTACGACTTCTGGGCTGAAGCCGTGAGCACTGCGGTCTACATCAAGAACCGCAGTCCAACTAAGGCGCTGGAGCAGATGACGCCGTACGAGGCGTGGTTCGGCAAGAAGCCAAGCGTAGGTCATCTTCGCGCGTTTGGCAGCTTGGCGCACATGCACGTGCCAAAGGAGAAGCGGCAAAAGTGGGATGCAAAGAGTGCACAAATGCTGATGATTGGCTACGACGTGGCAAGCAAGGCGTATCGCCTCTACGAGAGGGATACAGGCCACGTCATCATCTCCAGGGATGTCGTCTTCAACGAGAGNGCCGATTGCTTTGGGTGATGATCGGGTGGTGTATGCTGAGGGGATTGGGATTGTGGAGATGTGGTTGGAGACCCCGCGTGGCATTGAAGTGGGAGTTTTCCATGGCGTGCTGTATGTGCCTGATGCTGCGTTCAACCTTCTCTCAGTGTCCTCTCTCACCAACACAGGACTGCGCGTTGTCTTCGATGATGACTATGACTACATCCTCAACAAGGAAACAGGAGAGGAGTTGGCCAAGTCGGTGAAGGAGGGCGACATGTACCGCCTGCTGGGGGCGACCAAGATCCCGCGTGAGCAGAGTCTTGCAGCAGTGGTGCAGGCGACAGATGGTGAGATCTGGCATGCGCGCTACGGCCACATCGGCATGCGCGCCTTGTAGCAGCTTCAAGCAAAGCAGATGGTGCGTGACCTGCCTACCATCTGTAACTTTGAGAAGCAGTTATGCATCGGATGTTTGGAGGGGAAGCAACACCACGAGGCATTCTCTGGAGCAGGGGAGCATGCAAAAGAGGTGTTGGAGCTGGTCCACACGGACTTGTGCGGACCGATGCAGACCCAGAGCTTTGGAGGCTCTAGGTATTTTCTCACCTTCATTGATGATTTCAGCCGTTACACTACTGTGTACTTCCTTTCCTTCAAGGACCAGTGCTTTGACAGGTTCAAGGAGTTCAAGGCCATGGTGGAGAACCAATCTGGCAAGAAGATCAAGGCGTTGCGCAGCGACCGCGGTGGANTGAGCACTGCGGTCTACATCAAGAACCGCAGTCCAACTAAGGCGCTGGAGCAGATGACGCCGTACGAGGCGTGGTTCGGCAAGAAGCCAAGCGTAGGTCATCTTCGCGCGTTTGGCAGCTTGGCGCACATGCACGTGCCAAAGGAGAAGCGGCAAAAGTGGGATGCAAAGAGTGCACAAATGCTGATGATTGGCTACGACGTGGCAAGCAAGGCGTATCGCCTCTACGAGAGGGATACAGGCCACATCATCATCTCCAGGGATGTCGTCTTCAACGAGAGCAACGTCATCGGCACCAACATCGTGTGTGAAGAGGCAGCAGAACCAGCAACTGACGAGACAGTGGGAGCAGAAATTCTTCCTGACCCAGTTTCTCCCGATCCTTCCTCCACTGTGACAGTGGGAGAATCACTCTACTCTCCCATGTCTGATGTTGCAGATACAGCAGCTTCATCGGCAGAAGCAGAGGAGGGAGATGTAGCACCACCAGCAGCAGTAGTTGTGCCAGCAGCACCGCGCCAGCCACCCGCTAACGCTCAAGCACCAGGTCGCAGATACCCTCTTAGAGTGCGTTACAAGCCTGGTGAGCGCGGCCATTTCTGGATGCTGTAGAAACCAGAACAGATGAACGTAGCACTTGCAGCAGATTCAGATGAGCTAACGTCATACAAGGAGGCCATGGCTGCACCGGATGCAGCAGATTGGGCGCAAGCCGTGCAGCAGGAGATACAGTCGCAGCTGGACAACGGCACGTGGGAGCTGACTGAGCGTCTACCAGGACGTAAGGTGATCAAGTGCAAGTGGGTGTTCAAGGAGAAGCGAGGAGCAGATGGTAACCTGGAAAAGTACAAGGCGAGGTTGGTCGCCAAGGGCTACTCGCAGCAGGAGGGCATCGACTACACAGAATCTTTTGCCCCTGTTGCAAAGTTTGTCTCTGTGCGTACGCTCCTCTCTTATGCAGCAGCTGAGGACTTCGAGGTTCACCACATGGATGTCAAGACGGCATTCTTGAATGGTGACTTGGAGGAGGAGATCTACATGGAGCAGCCGGAGGGGTTCGTCATGGATGGCCAGGAGCACCTCGTCTGCAAGCTGCAGAAGTCACTGTACGGCCTGAAGCAAGCGTCGCGTGCTTGGAACCAAAAGTTGGATGCAGCGTTGCAGTGCATGGGGTTTGAGTGCAGCGAGTGTGACTACAGCGTGTATCGCTGGCAGCATGAGCATGAGATCCTCATCATCATTGTCTATGTGGATGACATGCTCCTCCTTTCCAACAGCATGTCTGCACTGCAGGAGTTCAAGGAAGCCATGCAGGAGCGCTTCCAGATGTCTGATCTCGGGGAGGCATCATACTTCCTCGGTATCCAGATCACGCGTGACCGCAAGTCACGCTCTCTCTCGCTGCAGCAGAGCCGCTACATCAAGGATGTTTTGCAGCGGTTCGGCATGGCAGAGGCAAAACCCANCTGTACGGCCTGAAGCAAGCGTCGCGTGCTTGGAACCAAAAGTTGGATGCAGCGTTGCAGTGCATGGGGTTTGAGTGCAGCGAGTGTGACTACAGCGTGTATCGCTGGCAGCATGAGCATGAGATCCTCATCATCATTGTCTATGTGGATGACATGCTCCTCCTTTCCAACAGCATGTCTGCACTGCAGGAGTTCAAGGAAGCCATGCAGGAGCGCTTCCAGATGTCTGATCTCGGGGAGGCATCATACTTCCTCGGTATCCAGATCACGCGTGACCGCAAGTCACGCTCTCTCTCGCTTCAGCAGAGCCGCTACATCAAGGATGTTTTGCAGCGGTTCGGCATGGCAGAGGCAAAACCCATCGGCACGTTGCTGGAAACGCGGGAGTACCTCGTGAGCTTTAATGGAGAAGCAAATGCAGCTGAGCGGCAGAAGTACCAGAGTGCCGTCGGCAGTCTCATGTACCTGATGGTGGCAACCACGCCGGACCTCGCACAGGCTGTGAGCGCTGCGAGCCAGCACATGGCTAATCCCGGACCGGAGCACCAGAAGGCAGTGAAGCGGATCTTCCGCTACCTTGCTGGAACCATCAACATCGGCATCACCTACAACGGCAATGACAACAGCATCATCGGCTACACAGACACAGATTGGGCTTCAAACCCTGAGGACCGCAAGTCCATCTTTGGACATGTATTCCTCATGAATGGTGGAGCCATCAGCTGGTGCAGCAAGCGGCAGGTGGTCGTGGCGACCTCGAGCACAGAAGCAAAGTACGTATCTCTCAGCTTTGGAGCCAAGGAAGCAGTTTGGCTCCAACGTCTCATGGCAGAGATGACAGGGAGTGCAGCAGTTCCAGTTCCTGTGCGCGTCGACAACCAGAGCGCAATCGCACTCGCCAAGAATCCTGAGCACCATGCACGCACCAAGCACATTGATATCGCATATCATTTCATCAGGCACATGGTGCAGGAGGGTGCTATCAAGCTGGAGTTTACTCCAACCAGCAAGCAGGTCGCTGATTTCTACACCAAGCCAGTGACCCGTGAGAAGCAGCAGTTCTGCATGAAGGCATGTGGACTCAGCCCACTCTGACTGCGGCAAAGTGGGAGATTGTTGGGAAAGGAGCCATCTGGCTCAGTTTCAGGTCCACAGGAGCAAGTTCCAGGAAAGTACCAGATGCCTGCTCCGATCGCCAATCAGACTTCACCATTAGAAAGATCAGGTGGAGAAATGTCAACGGTCCAAGTTTGAGGCCGATCCAACGGTCGGATTGGGAGATATGAATTTTTTAAGTTTCGGGGGTCATGGACCGTCGATGTCTGGGTGGGCATGGGTGATGGCTCCATGCCTTAGCATGAGAAAAGAAAAAGGCAAGAGGTCCAGGGTCAAGACCTGATGGGAGAAATATCCAAAAAAGGTCCTTGGTCTTAGGATTGCCTTGTCAGAGTGTGCTGACTAGGATAAAGGTACCTCTCCTTACTTTTTAGGTGAGGTGAGATCCTTGTGTGCCAGCCATGGACACATGGCAATTCTCCATGGGTTTGTGGGTTATATGACCACTAGGAGTGTGCCATGAGAGCATTCTCTAGCTCTCTAGGTCGTGTGTGAGTGGTCAGCCTGATTGCTAGGCTGATTTCCTCCCTTGTGTGAGATTATGGACTCTAGTGTGTGAGCCTTAGCCTCCATGGCTAAGTGGTGTGGCTTGTGAGAGGGCTGACTTGCCCAAGCTCTAGCTCTATATGTACTCCATCATTTTGAGTGATTGAACAACCATTCTTCAGCACAAGTGATGCCCTTCCAATCACACATGCTCGCTGCTCCAAGGCTCCCTCTCTCCTCAAGTTCCAACA
>SZWC01000328.1:17185-41448 GCA_023375785.1 Penium margaritaceum | reverse complement strand
TTTGCCCTGTCCAGATACGCCTCCATCCCTTCACCACCCTGCATTTTCAGCGCCATCATCTTTTCCTCCAAAAGCATGAGGAATGCAGGATCCTTGCTCTCATACTTCTTGCACAACGTGTCCCACCCCTCCTTTGCAGTAGCCTTGTCACTCACGTACTGAAGATGCGGGTTGGAGATGGTGTTAACAAGCAACCTGTAGGCCTGCCTGTCCTTCTTCTTCCACTCCTCGTACGTCGCTGGTACAGCTGCAGAAGAACCCGCATCAGCTGCACCCTTTTGCGGCGTCTTCCCCGCCACCACCTGCGCTGCGGTGATGCCTTTTGCCTGTGGAACTGGAGCCGGCTCGTCGCCGCTCACCACCTCCCACAAGCCCCTCTCCTCCAAAAGGAGGCGGGTACGGATCTTCCAAAACGTGAAGTTGGCGCGTCCCTCCAGCCTCTCCAAAGGCTGGGCTGCTGTCACAACGCCAGCTGCTGCCATTTTGAGCCTTGGTGATGCTCAGCGCTGCCCTTGGATGGCGGCGCTACCCCTGCTTCTGCTGCTGCTTCTGCCAGAAATCTGTCTGACAGAAAATGGACTGTAGGTGCCAGCAGACTGGGAATTTTGAAAAACTGAGCCCACCACTGGAAAATTCAGCTCAAAACCTTTCAGATCGACCCATAAAACAGGGTCATCAACAGGGGATTTCAAAAGATATGCCCTCTTGAAAACAGGGTATGCTTCTGCTCCTACTCCAACTCAGACCAGCCAGTTTGTAAACGGCGTTTCTCCCAAACGAATCGATGTAATGCAAATAGTTTTGCACCAATGGAAAGCTTAGGAAAAATACTACAATTCGCATGTGCCACTTTTTAAATTTGACAAAGAAATGAGAGAGTTATGGTCATCACAAGGCGACAGTCTTACTCATAGAGAAGAGTGTAGCCCTGGCCGACCTCGTTTTGAGCATAACTCTCAATCCGACCGTTGGATCTTCGCGATCTTGGGCTCGTTGNGGTTTCACCCCAACCCGTCACTCTCAAAGTGACGGCCTGTGCTGGCTGGAAGTGGCAGAACTTGGCTCTGATACCAAATGTTGGAACTTGAGGAGAGAGGGAGCCTTGGAGCAGCGAGCATGTATGATTGGAAGGGCATCACTTGTGCTGAAGAATGGTTGTTCAATCACTCAAAATGATGGAGTACATATAGAGCTAGAGCTTGGGCAAGTCAGCCCTCTCACAAGCCACACCACTTAGCCATGGAGGCCAAGGCTCACACACTAGAGTCCATAATCTCACACAAGGGAGGAAATCAGCCTAGCCATCAGGCTGACCACTCACACACGACCTAGAGAGCTAGAGAATGCTCTCATGGCACACTCCTAGTGGTCACATAACCCACAAACCCATGGAGAATTGCCATGTGTCCATGGCTGGCACACAAGGATCTCACCTCACCTCAAAAGTAAGGAGAGGTACCTTTATCCTAGTCAGCACACTCTGACAAGGCAATCCTAAGACCAAGGACCTTTTTTGGATATTTCTCCAATCAGGTCTTGACCCTGGACCTCTTGCCTTTTTCTTTTCTCAGGCTAAGGCATGGAGCCATCACCCATGCCCACCCACACATCGACGGTCCATGACCCCCGAAACTTCGAAAATTCATATCTCCCAATCCGACCGTTGGATCGGCCTCAAACTTGGACCGTACACATTTTGCCACCTGATCTTTCCAATGGTGAAGTCTGATAGGCGATCGGAGCAGGCATCTGGTACGTTTCTGGAACTTTCTCCTGTGGACCTGAAACGGAGCCAGATGGCTCCTTTCCCAACAGTTTCTAGCTCTCTAGGTCGTGTGTGAGTGGTCAGCCTGATTGCTAGTCTGATTTCCTCCCTTGTGTGAGATTATGGACTCTAGTGTGTGAGCATTAGCCTCCATGATTAAGTGGTGTGGCTTGTGAGAGGGCTGACTTGCCCAAGCTCTAGCTCTATATGTACTCCATCGTTTTGAGTGATTGATCAACCATTCTTGAGCACAAGTGATGCCCTTCCAATCACACATGCTCGCTGCTCCAAGGCTCCTTCTCTCCTCCAGATCCAACAACTACAGTGTCTATCGTTGGAAGTATGGTCAAGAAGTGCTCATCATCGTTCTCTATGTGGATGATATGCTCCTGCTCTCCAATAGTTTATATACACTACAAGAGTTCAAAGAGGCCATGCAGGAACGCTTCCAAATGTCTAATTTCGGGGAGGCATCATGCTTCCCCTGTATCAAGATGAGGCGTGACCGCAAATCATGTATCTTTTGCTGTAGTAGAGCCGCTACATCAAGGATGTCTTGTAGCGCTTCTGCATGGCACAGGCCAAACGCATTGGTACGTCAGTGGAAATGCAGTAGTCCCTTGTGAGCTTCAATGGAGAAGCAAATGCAGCTCAGCGGCAGAGGTACGAGAGTCTCGTCGACAGCCTCATCTACCTAATGGAGGCAACCTGGCCGGACCTTGCATAGGCTGAAAGCGCTATGAGCCAGTAAGGGGGAACCCCGGACATGAGCACAAGAAGGGAGTGAAACAGATCTTCCTCTACCTTGCTGGAACCATCAACATCGGCATCACCTACAATGGCAACAACATCATCGGCTACACAGACTCAGATTGGGCTTCAAACCCTGCGGACCGCAAGTCCATTTCTAGACATGTATTGCTCGTGAATGGTAGGGTTATCAGGTGGTACAGTAAACGACAGGTGGTCGTGGCCACCTCAAGCATGGAAGATAAGTACGTCTCTCTAGGCTTTGAAGCCAAGGAAGCAGTTTGGATTTAAGCGTCTCATGGCGGAGATGAGTGGGAGTACAGTAGTCCTGGTTCTTATGCGCATTGACAACCAGAGCGTTATCGCACTTGCCAAGAATTCGGAGTACCATGCACGTACCAAGCTTATTTGACATCGCATATCATTTCATTGGGCACATAGTGCAAGAGGGTGCTATCAAGCTGGAGTTTACTTTAACCAGCAAGTAGGTTTCTGACTGTTGCACCAAGCTAGTGACTCGTGAGGAGCAGTAGCTCCGCATGAAGGCATGTGGACTCAGTCTACTATGACTACAGGAAAGTGGGAGATTGTTGGAAAAGGAGCCATCCGGCTCAGTTTAAGGTTCACAAGGGCAAGTTCTATGAAGCTACCTGATCCCTACTCTGATCATCAATCTCATTTCACCATTGGAAGGGTCAGGTAGCAAAATATCTACCTTCCAAGTTCCGGGCCGATCTACCAGTCCGATTGGGAGATATGAATTTTCAAACTTTCCGGGGTCATCGACCGCCGATATCTAGGTGACCATGTGAAATGGCTCCATGGCTTAGCCTGAGAAAAGAAGAACGTCAAAAGGTCCAAGGCCAAGACCTGATAGGAGAAATATTTTAAAAGGTCCTAGATCCTTTGGTTGCTTTGTCAAAGTGTACTGACTAGGAAAAGGGTACATCTCCTTAATTTTTACGCAAGGTGAGATCCTTGTGTTGTAGCCATGGACACATGGCGATTCTCCATGGGATTGTGGGTTATTTGACCACTAGCAAAATGCCAAGAGAGCATTTTCTAGCTGTCTAGGTTGTGTGTAAGTGGTCACGCTGATTGTTAGGCTGATTTCCTCTCTTGTGTGAGATTATGGAGGGTAGTCTGTGAGCCTTAGCCTCCATGGCTAAGTGGTGTGGCTTTTGAGAGGGCTGATTTGCCCAAGCTCTAGCGTTACATGTACTCCATCATTTTAAGTGATTCATTAGCCAGTCTACAGCACACTTGCTACCGTTTCCATCCCACATGTTTGCTGCTCTAAGGCTCCCTCTGTCCTCCAGCTCCAACAATCTAGTGCCTCCAAAGCTGTGTGTCTCCATCGGGCTACACAAGTCTCTGTGGACCAGCTCCAATACCTTTTTTTCTGCTCTCCTACTCTACAGAACGCCTTGCGATGCTGCTTTCCGTTTCAAGCAGCCAGTGCACAAGTATTGCTTAAACTTAGAGATGGTGGGCAAGTAACGTACCATCTACTTTGTTTGAATTTGCTGCAAGACGCGCATGCTGATGTGGTCGTAGGGTGCATGCCAGATTTTGCCATCTGTCGCCTGTACCACTACTACAAGACTTTGTTCATGCGGGATCTTGGTCGCCCCCAACAGGCGGTACATGTTACCTTCCTTCACCGACCTGGCCAACAGCTCTCCCGTTTCTTTGTCGAGGATGTCGCCATTCTCATCCTCAAAGAGGATTCGCAGTCCTGTGTTGGCAAGAGAGGACACTGGGAGAGGGTTGAATGCAGCATCAGGTACATACTTCACGCCATGAAAGACTCCCACTTCAATGCCATGCGGGATCTCTAGCCACATATCCAAAATCCCAATCTCCTCAGCATACACCACCCGATCATCAACAAAAGCAATTGGACGGGGAGGGATGGAGAGTAGCTGCATAAACCATTCCTTGAGGTGAATTAGGCTCTTGATACACCCTAAATCTTTGTACCATGCGAGATTTGCCTTCTCCACCGGTCGTGTACCTCCTTGGCCACGCTCATATTGCCAAAATGGTGCACACCGGTTTGGTTCTGTTGCTACTACTGTTACTGACGCTACTGTGACTGCTCCTACTGTTGCTGTGGAGATTACTACTTTTGCTGCTACTGCTGCTGCTCCTTCTAGTGCCTCTTGAACTTGGAGCACTCTTTCTTATAGAGTCCATCTTTCTGGCAATAGTAGCAATTGCCTCTCTTCTTGCCTCTTTGTTACCTAGACTATTGCTATTGCTGGTTCTATGAGCTTGTGGCTACAAAAACTGCTTCACTGCTGGCGCCGCCATTACGCTTTGCTATACTACAACGCAGTTCCACCTCCACCAGTTACGTCAAGATGAAGTCCAGGTCAAGAGTCGGTTGGCACTCCAGCGTCTCTTGCCCCGTGTCCTAGCTTGTTGGAAGTTCCCTCAACAAGAAGAGGATGGAACGCATGTCTTACACAGGGATTCCGGCCGCTTTCATCTGCTTTACCAGCTCCTTTGCCATGTCCAAGTAGGCATCCATCCCTTTGCCACCCTGCATTTTGAAGGCCATCATCTTCTCCTCCAAAGGCATGAGGAATACAGAATCCTTACTCTCATGCTTCTCATACAACGTGTCCCATCCCTCTTTTGTAGTAGCCTTGTCACTCACGTACTGAAGAAGCGATTTGGAGATGGTATTGACAAGCAGTATGTAGGCCTGCCTATCCTTCTTTTTCCACTCCCCGTATGTCGCTGCTATAGTTGTAGATGAACTTGGATCTGCTGCACCTATTTTCGGCGTCGGCCCAGCCACCACCCTTGCTACGGTGACGCCTTTTGCTTGTGGAGGCGGAGAACGCTTGTCGCCGCTCACCATCTTCTACAAGCCCCTCTTCCCAAAAAGAAGGCAGGTACAGATCTTCCAAAACGTGAAGTTAGAGCGCCCTTCCAGCCTCTCCAAGGACTGGGCAACTATTACGCCTCCTGCAACCATTTTGAGCTTAAGTGATGCACAACATTGTCCTTGAGTGGTGGCGCTAACCCTGCTTGTGTTGGTGCTTCTGCCAGAAATCTTTATGTCGAAAAATAGACTTTAAAGGCCACAATACGAGGAATTTGGACAAGCCAAGCCTAGAAATGAAAACTTCAGCAGAAAACCTTTCATATCAACCCATAAAACAAAGTCATCAATAGGGGATTTTCAGAGATATGCCCTTTTAAAAACAGGGTATGCTAGTACTCCTACTCCAGGTTACACATACCATCTTTTAAACGACCTTTCTCCCGAATATACCATTGGAATGTAAATATATTTGTACCAATGAAAAGCTCAGGAAAAGTACTTCAATCTGCATGTGTTACTTTTTAAATTTGACATAGAAATGAAAGTTATGGTCATAACAAGGTGATAATCATACCCAGAGAATAGTATAGCCCTGGCCGATCTTGTTTTGAGCATAACTCTTGGTCCGATTATTGGATCTTCCCGATCTAGGTCTCGTTGGAAAGCTTGTGTTTTGAAGTTGAATTTGGTGGAAGTTCTATCCTAACTCGTTCCTCCCAAAGTGACGGCCAGTGCTCGCTTAAAGTGGCAGAGCTTGGCTATGATGCCAAGTGTTGGAACTGGAGGATAAATGGAGCATTGGAGTAGCAAACAAGTGTCTGGAAAGCAGCCATCCGGCTCAGTTTCAAGTCCAAAGGAGCAAGTTCCAGGAAAGTACTACATGCCTGCTTCGATTATCAATCCAACTTCACCATTGGAAAAATCAGGTCGCAAAATGTCTGCGGTCCAAGTTTGAGGCCGATCCAATTGTCGGATTGGGAGATATGAATTTTCGAAGTTTCGGGGGTCATGGACCGCCGATGTCTGGGTGGCCATGGGTGATGGCACCATGCCTTAGCCTGAGAAAAGAAAAAGGCAAGAGGTCCAGGGTCAAGACCTGATGGGAGAAATATCCAAAAAGGTCCTTGGTCTTAGGATTACCTTGTCAGAGTGTGTTGACTAGGATAAAGGTACCTCTCCTTACATTTTAGGTGACGTGAGATCCTTGTGTGCTAGCCATGGACACATGGCGATCCTCCATGGGTTTGTGGGTTATGTGACCACTAGAAGTGTGCCATGAGAGCATTCTCTAGCTCTCTAGGTCGTGTGTGAGTCTTCAGCCTGATTGCTAGGCTGATTTCCCCCCTTGTGTGAGATTATGGACTCTACAGTGTGAGCCTTAGCCTCCATGACTAAGTGGTGGGCTTGTGAGAGGGCTGACTTGCCCAAGCTCTAGCTCTATATGTACTCCATCATTTTGAGTTATTGAATAACCATTCTTCACCACAAGTGATGTCCTTACAGTCCCACATGCTCGCTGCTCCAAGACTCCTTGTCTCCTCCACATCCTACATTTGGTATCAAAGCCAAGTTCTACCACTTTCAGCCAGCACAGGCCGTCACTTTGAGAGTGACGGGTTGGGGGGAAACCTCCACCATATTTAAAGATTGACCACTAGATCTTCAAGTTCATGAGACAAGCTTTTCAACCAGCCCAAGATTCCAAAGATCCAACAGTCGGATTGAGAGGTATACTCAAAAAAAGGTCGGCAAGGGCTACACTCTTCTCTATGAGTAAGATCGTCGCCTTGTGATGACCATAACTCTCTTGTTTCTTTGTCAAATTTAAAAGGTGACACATGCACATTGTAGTATTTTTCCTAAGCTTTCTATTGGTGCAGTAATATGTGCATTCCTTTGATTCGTTTAGGAGAAACGCCGTTTACAAGCTGGCTGGTCTGAATTAGAGTAGGAGCACAAGCATACCCTGTTTTCAATAGGGCATATCTTCTAAAATCCCCTATTGATGACTCTGTTTTATGGGTTGATCTGAAAGGTTTTCAGCTGAATTTTCCAGTGGTGGGCTCTGTTTTTCAAAATTCCTAGTCTGTTGGCATCTACAGTCCATTTTCTGTCAGACACATTTCTGGTACAAACAGCAGCAGAAGCAAGAGTATCGCCGCCATCCAAGGCTAGCGCTGAGCATCACCAAGGATCAAAATGGCAGCATCTGGCGTTGTAAGAGCAGCCCAGCCTTTGGAGAGGCTGGAGGGACGCGCCAACTTCACGTTTTGGAAGATCCGTACCCGCCTCCTTTTGGAGGAGAGGGGCTTGTGGGAGGTGGTGAGCGGCGACGAGCTGGCTCCAGTTCCACATGCAAAAGGCCCCACGTGGCATTGAAGTGCGAGTATTCCATGGCGTGCTGTATGTACCTGATGCTGCATACGACCTCCTCTCACTCTCCTCTTTTACAAACACAGTACTGCGCGTCGTCTTCTATGATGACTATGGCTACATCCTTAACAAGAATACAAGAGAGGAGTTGGCCAGGTCGGTGGAGGAGGGCGACATGTACCGCCTGCTGGGGGCGACCAAGATCCCGCGTGAACAGAGTCTTGCATCAGTGGTGCAGGCGACAGATGGCGAGATCTGGCATGCACGCTACGGCCACATCGGCATGCGGGCCTTGCAGTAGCTTCAAGCAAAGCAGATTGTGCGTAACCTATCTACCATCTCTAACTTTGATTAACAGCTGTGCATCGGCTGTTTGGAGGCGAAGCAGCACCGGGAGGCATTCCTTGGAGCGGGGGAGCGTGCAAAGGAGGTGTTGGAGTTGGTCCACACGGACTTGTGCTGACCGATGCAGACCCAAAGCTTTGGAGGCTCTAGGTATTTCTTAACCTTCATAGGTGATTTCAACCGTTACACTAGTTTGTACTTCCTTCCTTCCAAGGACCAGTGCTTTGACAGGTTCGAGGAGTTCAAGGCCTTGATGGAGAACCAGAGTGGCAAGAAGATCAAGGCGCTGTGCAGCGATCGCGATGGAGAATACCTAAGCAAGGAGTTCCAGGACTACCTCGCAGCAGCTGGCATCAAGGCGCAGTGTACCACGTCGTACTAGCCGCAGCAGAACAGTGTCGCAGAACGCGCCAACCGTACCATTGTTGAGTCGGCGAGCTCCATGCCGCATACGGCTTGGCTGACGTACGACTTCTGGGCTGAAGCCGTGAGTACTGCGGTCTACATCAAGAACCGCAGTCGAACTAAGGCGCTAGAGCAAATGACACCGTACGAGACATGGTTTGGCAAGGAATTGAGCGTGGGTCATTTCCGAGCATTTTCCAGCCTGGCGTACATGCACGTGCCCAAGGAGAACCGATAGAAATGGGACGCAAAGAGTGCGCAGATGCTGATGATTGGCTACGACGTGGCAAGCAAGGCCTATCGCCTCAACAAGAGGAATACAGGCCACGTCATCATCTCCACGGATGTCGTCTTCAACGAGAGTTACATCATCGGCACCAACATTGTCTGTGAAGAGGCAGCAGAACCAGCAGATGACAAGACAGTAGGAGCAAAAATCCTTCCTGACCCAGTCTCTCCCGATCCTTCCTCAACTATGACAGTGGGAGAAGCACTCTACTCTCCCATATGTGATGGAGCAAATACAGCAGCCTCATCGGGAGAAGTAAAGGAAGGAGATGTAGCACCACCAGTAGCAGGAATTATACCAACAGTACCGCGCCAGCTGCCTGCTAACGCTCCAGTACCAGGTCGCAGGTACCCTCTTAGGGTGCGTTACAAGCCTGGTGAGCGCAGCCATTTGTGGATGCTACACAAACCAGAATAGATGAACGTCGTAGTAGCAGCAGATTCAGATGAGCCAACGTCATACAAGGAGGCCATGGCTGCACCGGATGCAACACATTAGGCGCAAGCTCTGCAGTAAGAGATACAGTCGCAGCTGGATAACGGCACGTGGGAGTTGACTGAGCATCCACCTGGACCTAAGGTGATCAAGTGCAAGTGTTCAAGAAGAAGCGGGGAGCAGATGGTAACGTGGAAAAAGTACAAGACGAGGCAGGTCGCCGAAGAAGAGGGCATCGACGACACAGAAACGTTTGCCCTTGTTGCAAAGTTTGCCTCTGTGCGCACGCTTCTCTCTTATGCAGCAACTGAGGACTTCGAGGTTCACCACCTGGATGTCAAGACGGCATTCTTGAATGGTGACTTTGAGGAGGAGATCAACATGGAGCAGCCGGAGGGGTTCGTAATGGATGGCCACGAGTTCCTGGTTTACAAAATGCAGAAGTCGTTGTATGGCCTCGAGCAAGCGTTGCATGCTTGGAACCAGAAGTTGGATGCGGCGTTGCAGTGCATGGGGTTTGAGCGTAGCGAGTGAAACTACTGTGTGTATCGCTGGCAACATGAGCATGAGATCCTCATCATCATTGTCTATGTGGATGATATGCTCCTCCTTGCTAACAGCATGTCTACATTGCAGGAGTTCAAGGAGGCCATGCAAGAGCGCTTCCAGATATCTGATCTCGGGGAGGTGTCATGTTTCCTCGGCATCCAGATCACGCATGACCGCAAATCATGCTCTCTCTCGCTGCAGCAGAGTCGCTACATCAAGGACATCCTACAGTGGTTCGGCATGGCAGAGGCCAAACCCATCGGCACACCGCTGGAGACGCGGCAGTACCTCGTGACCTTCAGTGGAGAAGCAGATGCAGCTGAGCGGCAGAAGTAC
Source organism: Penium margaritaceum (assembly GCA_023375785.1). Taxonomy (NCBI): domain Eukaryota; kingdom Viridiplantae; phylum Streptophyta; class Zygnematophyceae; order Desmidiales; family Peniaceae; genus Penium; species Penium margaritaceum. Next base: position 31,362 of record SZWC01000328.1, on the reverse strand, counting down.
CAGAGCGCCGTCTGCAGTCTCATGTATCTAATGGTGGCAACCAGGCCAGACCTCGCACAGGCTGTGAGCGCTGTGAGCCAGCACATGGCTAATCCTGGATTGGAGCACCAGAAGGCAGTGAAGCAGATCTTCTGCTACCTTGCTGGAACCATCAACGTCGGCATCACCTATAACACTAAGAACAACAGCATCATTGGCTACACAGATGCAGATTGGACTTCAAATCGTGAGACCCGCAAGTCCATCTCTGGACATGTGTTTCTCATGAATGGAGGTGCCATCAGCTGGTGCAGCAAGCAACAGGTGGTCGTGGCCACCTCGAGCTCAGAAGCCAAGTACGTCTCTCTCAGCTTTGGAGCCACGGAAGCAGTTTGGCTTCAGCGTCTCATCGCAGAGATGAGAGGGAGTGTAGCAGTTCCCGTTCCTGTGCGCGTCGATAACTAGAGGGCAATCACACTCCCCAAGAATCCTGAGCAACATGAACGCACTAAGCACATTGACATCGCATATCACTTCATCAGGCACATGGTGCAAGAGAGTGCTATCAAGCTGGAGTTTACTCCAACCAGCAAGAAGGTTGCTGATTTGTGCACCAACCTAGTGACCCGTGAGAAGTCGTAGTTCTGCATGAAGACATGTAGACTCAGCCCTCTCTGACTGCCGCAAAGTGGGAGATTGTTGGGAAAGGAGCCATCCGGCTCAGTTTCAGGTCCACGGGAGCAAGTTTGAGGAAAGTACCAGATGTCTTCTGCGATCCTAAATCTGACTTCACAATTGAAAAGATCAGATGGCAAAATGTCTAAGGTCCAAATTTGAGGCTGATCCAACAGTCGGATTGGGATATATGAATTTTCGAAGTTTCAGGGGTCATGGACCGCCGATGTCTGGGTGGCCATGGGTGTTGGCTCCATGCCTTAGCCTGAGAAAAGAAAAAGGCAAGAGGTCCAGGGTCAAGACCTGATGGGAGAAATATCCAAAAAGGTCCTTGGTCTTAGGATTGCATTATCAGAGTGTGCTGACAAGGATAAAGATACCTCTCGTTTCTTTTTGTGTGAGGTGAGATCCTTCTGTGCTAGCCATGGACACATGGCGATTCTCCATGGGTTTGTGGGTTATGTGACCACTAGGAGTGTGCCATGAGAGCATTCTCTAGCTCTCTAGATTGTCTGTCAGTGGTCAGCCTGATTTCCAGGCTGATTTCCCCCCTTGTATGAGATTATGGACTCTAGTGTGTGAGTCTTAGCCTCCATGGCTAAGTGGTGTGGCTTGTGAGAGGGCTGACTTGTCCAAGCTCTAGCTCTATATGTACTCCATCATTTTGAGTGATTGAACAACCATTCTTCAGTACAAGTGATGCCCTTCCAGTCGCACATGCTCGCTGCTCCAAGACTCCTTCTCCTCCAGATCCAACAATAAGTGATAATGAAAGGGCATCCCTTGTGCTGAAAAATGGTCTTTGAATCACTCTAAATGATTGTGTACATATTGAGTTAGAGCTTGGACAAGTCAGCTCTCTCACAAGCCACACGACTTAGCCATGGAGGCTAAGGCTCACACACTAGTGTCCATAATCTCACACAAGAGAAGAAATCACCTAGCAATCAAACTGACTACTCACACACGACCTGGAGAGCTAGAAAATGCTCTCATGGCACACTCTTAGTGGTCACAGAATCCATCATCCCATGAAGAATCTCCATGTACCCAAGGCTAGTAGACAAGGATCTCACCTCACCTAAAAAGGAAGGAGAAAACTTTTTCCTAGTTAGCACACTATAACAAGGCAACCCAATAATCTAGGACCTTTTTGGATATTTCTCTCATCAGGTCTAGACCTGGACCTCTTGCCTTGTTTTTTTCTTAGGCTAAGGCATGGAGTCATCGCTGATGGTCACCCAAATACCGGCGGCCGATGACCCCAAGAATTTTGAAAATTCATTTCTCCCAATTTGACTATTGGATTGGCCTCTCACGTGTACCGTAGATAATTTGCCACATGATCTTTTCAATGGTGAAGATGGATTTACAATCGGAGAAGCCATCTCGTAGTTTCCCGTATCTTACTCTTGTGGACCTAAAATTCAGCCGGATAGCCTTTATTCCAACAAGAGGAATGGTGAAGAGAGACTAGGTGAGAAAGGGTATGTGCTCCCACGGTTAGCTGCTGGATCTATTGCTTTCTCACAAATAATCTTGGTGTCAAAGAAGTTACTCTCGTTGAAGACGACATCCTTGGAGATGATGATATGGCCGGTAGTTGACATCCGTAGAGGCGATAGGCTTTGTTTACCACGTCACAGGAGATCATAATGTCTACGTGCCTGAGGCAACGGCCTAGGAAACGGGTTCCGACACAATGGTTCCCGTCGACCGCTCTTGGTATTCCAACCAAGAGATGATATCACCCTCAGAGCCAAGATTCCACCGTGAGTAATTCATAGGAATCACTTCCTTGTACTTTGTCCTTAGCTCCTGGTCACTTTCGTGCAAGGAGCCAACTCCTTGGGCTTAGACCAACCAGTGCTTCTTTAGTGTCTGCCTCTAGTGGACAACTCTGTTAGGAGTCTCAAAGGTAAGAACTGTACTCAATGACAGGAAACTGATAGGTTCTTTTAGTCCTAGTGCCAGCCTCTAGCCTAGGCACGCATTGGCTCCTTCGATGAGCCACTGTAAAGGCAATCTAGATTGCGTCATCCCCCTTGCCTACATGGCGCTCCCTGTGATGGCCTAGTGGCGCTAGCCACCAAGAAGGACCTTGGAATGTTATAAGATGTTTTTTACAACCTTCTTGTCCTCCTTTTAGTCAGAAAGAAAATTAGTCACCGGGCTGGGATTTGACCCAGTGAACTCTCGCTCGAGAGACTAGCTCTGGAACGTCTAAGCCACAAGGAGTTATCATAGGTAGTGTTTGCTGGATAAACTATCCAGATTAGACCAACGGCACTTGCTACAAAGGAGCACTGCATGCCTAGTCCATCTGGTGCCTATCTAAATATCAGCCATGGACAAGGAGCATATCAGGTGAACAAACTTTCCCTTATCCTCTGTTCATTAGCTGTGAGACCTCTCCTCTCTCCAGTAGTCTTGGCCTTAGTCTTCATCCACTGCATTGATGATACCAATGCTTCGAATACCTTCAGAGTGTGATTCGCTGTCCAGCACCTTTGTCATGGAATATGTGAGCATTTTCCTGGTCTCCACATATTCTAGGTCCACAATCTAGTTTACAACCAGGTCGCATGAGTAGTGGTACCTGATGTCGATGTGCTTGGTCCGTTGGGACCTCTGTTGCCTCCGTTTATGGCACTTGTATTTCGCAAACCAAACTACGTAGCCAATGTGTCTCCTTGCATGCTTCTAACAGAGCAATATACCCTTGCCTCAACGGTAGAGAGGGAGATACATTCTTGCTTTCTTCTTGTCCTAGAGACTGCACGAACATTGAAGAGGTACACGAAGCCCGAGGTCGACTTTTTGTCATTGATTCTTCCTCCTCGTTCGGCGTTTGTATAGTATTCGAGCCGCAACGCTTCACATCCTTCTTGGCCTCCAAACCGGAGTCCCATGTGTCGGGTCTTCTATAGATAGCGCATGATGCGCTTGACTACTTACTAGTGCTGTGGCCTTGGATTGGCCACAAACCAGCTCACTTATCCCACAGCATAGCAAATATTAGGACGTGTTCCTACCATGGTATACATGAGGCAGCCAACAGCTGTCTGGTAGGAAATTTTCTCCATCTCATGCCGTTTTTGCTTTCGTACTGGGGCTCATGGAGAAGGAGAGCTTCATGTCTAATGTCATGGGTGTACTGATGGGCTTGCAGTCCTCCATGTTGTATCGCTTGAGGACCTCGATGATGTACTTGGTGCAACTCGATGGTGCCTGCTGCTCGATTACGGTGGACGGCTATCCCGAGATAGAACTCGAGCAGACCCATGTCCATCTTGAATCTATTACTGAGATCTGTCTTCAGCTTTTTGAACAGCTTGACCGACGACGAGCAGATGATCAAGTCATCCACATACAATGCAACCAGCATCAAGCCTTGCCCATCATCCTGCACATAGACACTAGGATCATTCTGGTAGTGCATGAAGGTGAGCCTGGCCATGAAGTCGTCCATCTCCTTGTACCACATCCTTGGGGCTTGTTTGAGCCCGTAGAGTGTTTTGACCAGTTTGCAAACCTTGCCCTCTGGAGCTTTTACTCCCTCGGGCACTTCCATGAGCACTTCTTTGTATAGCTTTCAATAGGGAAAAGCTGTCTTGATGTCCATCTAGCAGACCTCAACATGATTTAGAACTGCGAGGTCCAATAAGGATCCAATGGTGGCAAAGGTGACAACAGGCATTACACTTCAAAGGTGACGACAGGTAAAGGTGACGACAAGCAAAGGTAATAACAGGCATTACACTACAAAGGTGACGACAGGCAAAGGTCACGACGGGCAAAGGTACTGGAGCTGGTCCACAAAGATTTGTGTGGCCCGATGTAGACCCATAGCTTTGGAGGGTCTAGGTATTTTCTCACCTTCATTGATGATTTCAGCTGTTACACTGCTGTATACTTCCTTTCCTCCAAGGAACAGTACTTTGACATGTTCAATGAGTTCAAGGCCATGGTGCAGAACCAGACTAGCAAGAAAATCAAGGCACTTCGCAACGACCGCGGTGGAGAGTACCTGAGCAAGGAGTTCGAGGACTACCTTGTAGCAGAAATCATCAAGGTGCAGCACACCATACCATACTCGCCGAAACACAATGGCATAGCAGAACGCGCCAACCATACCATCGTTGACTCGGCATGCTCCATGCTAAACGCGACTTGGCTCACCTACTTCTTTTGGGCCGAAGAAGTGAGCATTGTAGTGTACATCAAGAACTACAGTCCAACCAAGGCCTTGGAGCACATGACACCGAATGAGGTATGGTTTGGTAAGAAGCCGAGGGTGGATCATCTTCGTGCATTTGGCAGCTTGGCACACAAACATGTTCCAAGAAAAACGACAGAAATGGGACGCAAAGAGCGAACAAATGCTCATGATCGGTTATGACGTGGAAAGCAAGGCGTATCTTCTTTACGAGAGGGATACTGGGCATGTCATCATCTCCACGGATGTCGTTTTCAACAGAAGTAACATCATCAGCACCAACATCATCTACATAGAAGAAGTAAAACCAGTGGTTGATGAAGCTGTGGGAGCAGATGTTCTCCCTGACTCCGTCTCTCATTAACCTTCCTCTGTTCTGATAGTGGGAGAACTTTGTCTGATGCAGTAGATACAACGCCATCATCGGCAGAAGTAGAGAAAGAAGATACACCACCATTGGCAGGAGCAGTTGTGCCAGCAGTAGCGTACCAGCCGCCTGCTAATGCTCCAGGACCAGTCAAAGGTATCCTCTCAGGGTGCGCTACAAGCCAGGTGAGCGCGAGCATTTCTGGATGCTCCAAAAACCAGACTAGATGAACGTCGAATTTGTTAGAGACTCTGTTGAGCTGACGTCGTACAAGGAGGCCATGGATGCACCAAATGAAGTAGATTTGCAGCAAGTTGTGCAGTGAGAGAGACACTCGCAGCTCGACAACAGTACGTGGGAGCTGACTGAGCGTCCAAGTGGACGCAAGGTAATCAAGTACAAGTGGGTATTCAAAAAGAAGAGGGACGCAGATGGCAACCCGAAAAAGTACAAGGTGAGGCTGGTCGCCAAGGGCTATTTGCAGCAGGAAGGCATCGACTACACGGAAACCTTTGCTCCTGTTGTAAAGTTTGCCTCTGTGCACACGCTTCTTTCTTATGCAGCTGCTGAGGACTTCCAGATTCACCATATGGATGTCAAGACGGCATTCTTGAACGATGACTTGGAGGAGGAAATCTACATGGAGTAGCCAGAGGGATTTCTCATGGATGGTCAGGATCACCTGGTTTGCAAGCTCTTGAAGTTGTTGTTTGTCCTTAAGCAAGCGTCCCGTGCTTAGAACCAAAAATTGAATGCGGTGCTGTAGTGTATGGGGTTTGAGCGTAGTGAGTGTTACTATAGTCTCTATCGTTGAGTACTTGTTATGAGGAGCTCATCATCATCGTCTATGAGAATGACATGTTCCTCCTTTCCAACAGTATGTGTGCAGTGCAGGAGTTCAAGGAGGCCATGCAGGAACGCTTCTCGATGTCTGATCTCCGAGAGGCATCCTACATCCTCTGAATCCGGATCACGCGTGACCGCAAATCATGTTCTCTCTCGCTACAGCAAAGCCTATACATCAAGGATGTTCCGTAGCGTTTTGGCATGGAAGAGGCCAAACCCATTCGCACACCGCTAGTAACACGGCAGCACCTCGTGACCTCCAATGGAGAAGAAGATGCAGCTGAGCCGTAGAAGTACCACAGCGCCGTCGGTAGCCTCATGTAACTGATGGTTGCATCCAGGCTAGACCTCACACAAGGTGTTAGCGCTGAGCCGGAACATAGCGAACCTTGAACCTGAGCACCACAAGGCAGTGAAGCGGATCTTCTCCTACCTTGCTGGAGCCATCAACATCGGCATCACGTACAACAGCAACAACAACAATATCATCGGCTTTGCAGACACACATTAGACTTCAAACCCTGAGGACCGCAAGTCCATCTCTGGACATGTGTTTCTCATGAATAGTGGGGCCATCAGCCAAAGCAACAAGCGGCACGTGGCCGTGGCTACCTCAAGCATGGAAGCTGAGTACGTCTCTCTCAGCTTTGGAGCCAAAAAAGCAGTTTGGCTTCAGCTTCTCATGGCGGAGATGAGTAGGAGTGCAGTAGTTCAAGTTCCTGTGTGCGTCGACAACTGGAGCACAATCGCATTCGCCAAGAATCCTGAGTACCATGCACGTACCAAGCACATTGACATCGCGTACCACTTCATCAGGCACATGGTACAAGAGGGTGGTATCAAGCTGGAGTATATTCCAACCAGCAAACAGGTCGCTGATTTCTGCACCAAGCCAGTGACCCGTGAGAAATATCAGTTCTACATGAAGGCATGTGGACTCAGCCCACTCTGACTTCCGCGAAGTGGGAGATTATTGGGAAAGGAGCCATTTGGCTCAGCTTCATGTCCACAGGAACAAGTTCCATGAAACTACTAAATGCTTGCTCCAATCGTCTATCTGACTTCATTATTCGAGAGATCAGGTGGTAAAATGTGTACGATCCAGGTTTCAGGCCGATTGAACGGTCGGATTTGGAGATATGAATTTTCAAAGTTTCTGGGGACACCGATTGCCGATATCCAAGAGACAATGGATGATGGTCCATGCCTTAGCCTGAGAGAAGAAAAAGACAAGAGGTCCAAGGCCAAGACCTGATGGGAGAAATATCCAAAAAGGTCCTAGATTCTTGGGTTGCGTTGTCAGGGTGTGCTGACTAGGAAAAAGGTACCTCTCTTTACTTTTTAGGTAAGGTGAGATCCTCGTGTGCTAGGCATGGAGACATGGCAATTCTCCATGGGATTGTGGGTTATTTGACCACTAGGAGTGTGTCATGAGAGCATTTTCTAGGTCTCTAGGTTGTGTGAGTGGTCAGCCTGATTACTAGGCTGATTTTCTCTCTTGTGTGAGATTATGGACTCTAGTGTATGAACCTTAGCCTCCATGGCTAAGTGGTGTGGCTTGTGAGAGGGCTGACTTGCCCAAGCTCTAGCTCTATATGTACTCCATTATTTTGATTGATTGGACAACCATTCTTCAGCACAAGTGATGTCCTTCGAGTCCCACATGCTTGCTGCTCCAAGGCTCCCTCTCTCTTCCAGTTTCAACCGGTTTCTTTTGGCACGTACTATGCCAGAGTGTTATTTGTGGTGCTTGAAGGCTTCGTTTCTTCTGTTCCTCTTGTGCTGCAAGTGATCCGTTGATTGAGGAAGAGCCACCGACTTCAAAGTTTGATTTTTGAGGCCTTGGACGACTCAGACTCAATGTCAGAGTGTGTCGATGTGTCAGAGTGCACAACCACTCTCCCTATAGTACCATCTTTCACTGGCACCATTTGCCAGTTCTCTCGTACCTGATCACTTGACTCGAGCAACACAACCCACTCTCTTGATTTGGGAGCATGGACTGTATGCCTTGTGTACGGTGTCGTATCCGGCCATTACACATGTACGAGCACGTGCATCTAGCTTACCACTTCCTTCTCATGCTTGGGTCTTTATCCAGGCAGTACAGCTAGAGACCCTCAAGTGTGAGGCATCTAGTTTCTTCCCTGACCAAGCCTCCTATTGCGTCCTGAGCTGGTTCTCCTACTGCTTCTTACTTTGCCTTCCAAGCGCGGCTGCCGGAGTGAGATTCACAAGGTAGTAAGCAGTTCTTGCAGCTTCAGCCCTGAAGTGAGATGGGAGTTTGGCATGAAAGAACATGCTTTGTGTCGTCATACTGCTTCTCTCCTTCTCTGCTTCTCTGCTTTGTTGGGGCCGTTTTAGGCTGATGTAGGCTGTTGTCTGCTACCAGTTTAGAAGATGCAGATCCCTCGCTTATCACTTAGCCGTTAATCACATCCAAACAGATAAGAACAGACACTAGCGAGCCCAGGGTCGTGTCTTCAAAGCTTATCCTAGTTAAGGCCGAAGGGTCGTACCTCCAAGGGCAGAGCTTATCCTTAGCCCTTGTTCGCTAAGTGCCGGCACGCGCCGTTGGAGCTGATGGAGCAGATGGAGTAGATGGAGGTGATGCATGCTACAAGACAGAGAGGGCAAGAGAGTGCGTAGAAGCATGCCTTACAACTAGTTTCTGAACGCCCATAAGCCTTTGTCTACCTGCCTGAGGCGACAGTCTAGAAAATGGGTTTTGACACAATGGTTCCCGCCGACCGCTCTTGGTATTGTAACCGAGAGATGATATCAACCTCAAAGCCAAGGTTCCACACTGAGGAGTTCATAGGAATCACTTCCTTGCACTATGTCCTTAGCACCTGGTCACTTTCGCGCGAGGAGCGATCTCCTTGGGCTTAGACCAACCAATGCTTCTTAGTGTCTGCCTCTGGTGGTCAGCTCTATTGGGAGGCTCAACGGTAAGAACTGTACTCAATGACAGGCAACTGACAGGTTCTTATGGTCCTAGAGCCAGCCTGTAGCCTAGGTGCGCAGTGGTTCCTTGGATGAGCCACTTTGGGAACAACCTGGATTGCATCATCCCCCCTGCGTGCAGGGCGCTCCCTGTGACCGCCAAGTGGCACCATCGACCAGGAAAGACCTTAGAATGTTCTAAGATGTCTCTTAGAACCATCCTGTCCTCCTTTTGGTCACAAAGAAAATTAGTCACGAGACTGGGATTTGACCCAGTGACGTCTCATTCCAAAGACCAATTCTGAAACGTCTAACCCAGAAGGAGTTGTCCTAGGTAGTGTTTGTTCGCTTACTATCCAGATTAGAATAAAGGGACTTCCTCCAAAGGAGTAGTGCATGCCTTGTCTATTTGGACGAGACGTAGGGGACAAAGACCAACGGAGCATTGGATGCCTTGTCCGTCTGCTTCTCCTTGGATACATGCATGTGCACTAGGCCTTGAAATGGACGCAGATGACCCACGCTCGGCTTCTTGCCAAACCACGCCTCGTACGATGTCATGTGCTCGTACACCTTGATGGGACTGAAGTTTTTATGTACGCTGGAGTGCTTACTCCTTGAGCCCTGAAGTAATAGGTGAGCCGAGCCGCGTGAAACATGGAGCGAGCTGACTCAATGATGGTGCGGTTGGTGGTTTCTGGTATGCAGTTTTGCTATCTGGAGTATGGTACGGTACGCTATGCCTTGATGCTTGTAGTTTTGAGGTAGTCTTGGAACTCCTTGCTCGAGTACTCGTCGCCCCAGTCGGTGCGCAGTGCCTTGATCTTCAGTTGGTAAAGGAGCCATCCGACTCAGTTTTTTGAATTGTGACTTGGAGGAGGAAATCTATATGGAACACTCAGAGGAATTCGTTATGGATGGCCAGGACTACTTGGTTTAGAAATTGTAGAAGTCACTTTACGGCGTCAAGCAAGCGTCGCGTGCTTGGAACCAGAAATTAGATGCAGTGCTGCAGTCCATTGAGTTCGAGCACAGCAAATGCGACTACTATGTGTATCGCTGGCAGCATGGGCAAAAGATCCTCATGATCATTATCTATGTGGATGACATGCTCCTCCGTTCCGAGAGTATGTCTGCACTGAAGGAGTTCAAGGAGGCCATACAAGAGCGCCTTCATATGTCTGATCTCAGAATCTAGATCAAGCGTGACCACAAATCACGCTCTCTCTCGCTGTAGTAAAGCCGCTACATCAAGGAGACTTTGCAACAGTTCAGCATGACAAAGGCCAAACCCATCATCATGCTGCTGGAGAAGGGATTTTACCTTGTGAGCTTCAATAGAGAAGCGGATGCAGCTGAGCAACAAATGTACCTGAGCACCGGCGGTAGTCTGATGTACCTGATGATGCCAACCAGGCCGAACCTCGTATACGTTGTGAGCACTGTGAGCCAGCACATGGCAAACGCCGGACCTGAGCACCAGAAGGTAGTGAAGCGCATCTTAGGCTACCTTGCTCGAACCATATAACGGCAACAATAACAAGATCATCAGCTATACAAGTCGATCTGTAGACATGTATTTCTCATGAATGGCGGGGCCATCAGCTGGTGTAGCAAACAAGGGTGGTTGTGGCCACCTCAAGCACGGAAGCTGGGTATGTCTTTCTCAACTTTGGAACCAAGGAAGCAGTTTGGCTTCAACGTCTCATGATAGAGATGAGAGGGAGTACACCAGATTGAGTTCCTATGCGCGTCGACAACCACAACGTAGTTGCACTCGCCAAGAATCCTGAGCACCATGCACGCACCAAGCACATTGACATCGCATATGACTTCATCAGATGTTGGAACTTGAGGAGAGAGGGAGCCTTGGAGCAGCGGGCATGTGTGATTGGAAGGACATCACTTGTGCTGAAGAATGGTTGTTCAATCACTCAAAATGATGGAGTACATATAGAGCTAGAGCTTGGGCAAGTCAGCCCTCTCACAAGCCACACCACTTAGCCATGGAGGCTAAGGCTCACACACTAGAGTCCATAATCTCACACAAAGGAGGAAATCAGCCTAGCAATCAGGCTGACCACTCACACACGACCTAGAGAGCTAGAGAATGCTCTCATGGCACACTCCTAGTGGTCACATAACCCACAAACCCATGGAGAATTGCCATGTGTCCATGGCTGGCACACAAGGATCTCACCTCACGTAAAAGTAAGGAGAGGTACCTTTATCCTAGTCAGCACACTCTGACAAGGCAATCCTAAGACCAAGGACCTTTTTGGATATTTCTCCCATCAGGTCTTGACCCTGGACCTCTTGCCTTTTTCTTTTCTCAGGCTAAGGCATGGAGCCATCACCCATGCCCACCCAGACATCGACGGTCCATGACCCCCAAAACTTCGAAAATTCATATCTCCCAATCCGACCGTTGGATCGGCCTCCAACTTGGACCGTAGACATTTTGCCACCTGATCTTTCCAATGGTGAAGTCGGATTGGCGATCGGAGCAGGCATCTGGTACTTTCCTGGAACTTGCTCCTGTGGACCTGAAACTGAGCCAGATGGCTCCTTTCCCAACATCAGACACATGGTGCAGGAGGGTACTATCAAGCTGGAATTTACTCCAATCAGCAAGCAGGTCACTGATTTCTACACCAAGATCGTGACCCGTGAGAAGGAGTAGTTTTGCATGAAGGCATGTAGACTCAGTCCATTTTCACTACAACAAAGTGAGAGATTGTCGGAAAAAGAGCCATCCGGCTTAGTTTCAGGTCCACAGGAGCAAGTTCCAGGAAACGACCAGGTTCTTCTGCCAACTGTCAATCCAACTTGACCATTGGAAAGATCAAGGAGCAAACATCTACGGTTCTGAGTTTCAGGCCGATCGAACGGTCGGATTAAGAAACGTGAATTTTTCAAGTTTCCGTGTTCATCACCCATCGATGTCTGGGTGACCATGGGTGATGGTTCCATGCCTTAGCCTGAAAAAAGAAAAAGGCAAGAGTTCTTGGGTCAAGACCAGATGGGAGAAATATCCAAAAAGGTCTTAGATCCCTCAGTTGCCTTGTCAGAGTGTGGTGACTAGGAAAAAGGTACATCTCCTTACTTTTTAGGTGAGATAAGATCCTTGCGTGCTAGCTATGGACACATGGCAATTCTACATGGGATTGTGGGTTTTCTGACCACTAGGAGCACATTTTCTAATTCTCTAGGTCGTGTGTGAGTGGTCAACCTAATTGCTAGGCTGATTTCCTCTCTAGTGTGAGATTATGGACTCTAGTGTGTGGGCCTTAGCCTCCATGACTAAGTGGTGTAGCTAATGAGAGGGCTGACTTACCCAACCTCTAATTCTTTTTGTACTCCATCATTTTGAGTGATACAATAACGATTCTTCAGCACAAGTTATGTCCTTTTAGTCCCTCATGTTTGGTGCTCCAAGGCTCCCTCTCTCCCCAGGTTCCAACGTCTTCGCAGTAGTCCGGTTTTCTGCTTTTACCTTGAACTCCTTGAATCTGTCAAAATACTAGTCCTTGGAGGAAAGGAAGTGTGCTGTAGTGTAACGGCTGAAGTCATCAATGAAGGTGAGAAAATGCCTAGAGCGTCAAAAGCTCTGGGTCAGCATTGGGCCATACAAGTCTGTGTAGACCAGCTCTAGCACCTCCTTCGCACGCTCCCTTACTCCAAAGAACGCCTCGCGATGCTGTTTCCCCTATAAAAAACCAATGCACAACTGGTGCTCTAAGTTAGAGATGGTGGGCAAATCACGCACCATTTACTTCATTTGAAGTTGCTGCAAGGCGCGGATGCTTAAGTGGCCGTAGTGTGCATGCCAGATTTTTCCATTTGTAGCCAAAGCCACTACTGCAAGACCTTGCTCACGCGGGATCTTGGTTACCCCCAACTCGTGATACATGTTGCCCTCCTTCACTGACCTGGCCAACTGCTCTCATGTTTCTTTATCAAGGATATAGCCATAGTCATCATCAAAGACGACTTGCAATCCTTTGTTGGTGAGAGAGGACATTGAGAGAAGGTTGAACGCAGCATGAGGTTCATACAGCACGCCATGGAACACTCCTTCAATGCCACGCAGGATCTCTAGTTACATTTCCACAATCCCAATCCACTCAGTATAGACCACACAATCATCACCCAAAGCCATACGTTAGGAGGGGGATGGAAAGTAGCTGTGTAAATCACTCCTTGTGGAGCAACAGGGAGGTTCTAAGAGACATCTTACAACATTCCAAGGTCCTTCCTGGTGGCTGGCGCCTCATGGCCGTCACAAGGAGCGCCATATAGGCAAGGGGAATCATGCAATCTAGATTACTCCCAAAGTGACTCATCCATGGATGTTGGAACTTGAGGAGAGAGGGAGCCTTGGAGCAGCGAGCATGTGTGATTGGAAGGGCATCACTTGTGCTGAAGAATGGTTATTCAATCACTCAAAATGATGGAGTACATATAGAGCTAGAGCTTGGGCAAGTCAGCCCTCTCACAAGCCACACCACTTAGCCATGGAGGCTAAGGCTCACACACTAGAGTCNGGAGAATCGCCATGTGTCCATGGCTAGCACACAAGGATCTCACCTCACCTAAAAAGTAAGGAGAGGTACCTTTATCCTAGTCAGCACACTCTGACAAGGCAATCCTAAGACCAAGGACCTTTTTGGATATTTCTCCCATCAGGTCTTGATCCTGGACCTCTTGCCTTTTTCTTTTCTCAGGCTAAGGCATGGAGCCATCACCCATGCCCACCCAGACATCGACGGTCCATGACCCCCGAAACTTCGAAAATTCATATCTCCCAATCCGACTGTTGGATCGGTCTCAAACTTGGGCCGTAGCCATTTTTCCACCTGATCTTTCTAATGGTGAAGTTCGATTGGCGATCGGAACAGGCATCTGGTACTTTCCTGGAACTTGCTCCTGTGGACCTGAAACTGAGCCAGATGGCTCCTTTCCCAACAATCTCCCACTTTGCCGCAGTCAGAGTGGGCTGAGTCTACATGCCTTCATGCAGAACTGCTGCTTCTCACGGGTCACTGGCTTGGTGCAAAAATCAGCGACCTGCTTGCTGGTTGGAGTAAATTCCAGCTTGATAGCACCCTCCTGCACCATGTGCCTGATGAAATGATATGCGAT
>SZWC01000328.1:2139-13233 GCA_023375785.1 Penium margaritaceum | reverse complement strand
AGCTGCTTCACTGCTGCTGCCGCCATTGCGCTTTGCCGCATTGCGACACAATTCCACCTGCACCAGGTGTGTGCAGATGAAGTCGAGGTCGAGAGTTGGCTAGCACTCCAGCGTCTCTCGTACCGTGTCGTAGCTGGTTGGGAGTCCCCTTAGCAAGAGGAGGATGAAGCGCGTCTCTTCCACAGGATTGCCGGCCGCTCTCAACTGCTTCGCCAGCTCCTTTGCCCTGTCCAGATACGCCTCCATCCCTTCACCACCCTGCATTTTCAGCGCCATCATCTTTTCCTCCAAAAGCATGAGGAATGCAGGATCTTTGCTCCCATACTTCTTGCACAACGTGTCCCACCCCTCCTTTGCAGTAGCCTTGTCACTCACGTACTGAAGATGCGGGTTGGAGATGGTGTTAACAAGCAACCTGTAGGCCTGCGTGTCCTTCTTCTTCCACTCCTCGTACGTCGCTGGTACAGCTGTAGAAGAACCCGCATCAGCTGCACCCTTTTGCGGCGTCTTCCCCGCCACCACCTGCGCTGCGGTGATGCCTTTTGCCTGTGGAACTGGAGCCGGCTCGTCGCCGCTCACCACCTCCCACAAGCCCCTCTCCTNAGCAGACTGGGAATTTTGAAAAACTGAGCCCACCACTGGAAAATTCAGCTCAAAACCTTTCAGATCGACCCATAAAACAGGGTCATCAACAGGGGATTTTGAAAGATATGCCCTCTTGAAAACAGGGTATGCTTCTGCTCCTACTCCAACTCAGACCAGCCAGTTTGTAAACGGCGTTTCTCCCAAACGAATCAATAGAATGCAAATATTGCTGCACCAATGGAAAGCTTAAGAAAAGTACTACAATTAGCATGTGCCAATTGTTAAATTTGACAAAGAAATGAGAGAGTTATGGTCATCACAAGGCGACAGTCTTACTCATAGAGAAGAGTGTAGCCCTGGCCGACCTCGTTTTGAGCATAACTCTCAATCCGACCGTTGGATCTTCGCGATCTTGGGCTCGTTGGAAAGCTTGTCTCTTGAACTTGAAGATCTAGTGGTCCATCGTCAAATTTGGTGAAGGTTTCACCCCAACCCGTCACTCTCAAAGTGACGGCCTGTGCTGGCTGGAAGTAGCAGAACTTGGCTCTGATACCAAATGTTGGAACTTGAGGAGAGAGGGAGCCTTGGAGCAGCGAGCATGTGTGATTGGAAGGGCATCACTTGTGCTGAAGAATGGTTATTCAATCACTCAAAATGATGGAGTACATATAGAGCTAGAGCTTGGGCAAGTCAGCCCTCTCATAAGCCACACCACTTAGCCATGGAGGCTAAGGCTCACACACTAGAGTCCATAATCTCACACAAGGGAGGAAATGAGCCTAGCAATCAGGCTGACCACTCACACACGACCTAGAGAGCTAGAGAATGCTCTCGTGGCACACTCCTAGTGGTCACATAACCCACAAACCCATGGAGAACCGCCATGTGTCCATGGCTAGCACACAAGGATCTCACCTCACCTAAAAAGTAAGGAGAGGTACCTTTATCCTAGTCAGCACACTCTGACAAGGCAATCCTAAGACCAAGGACCTTTTTGGATATTTCTCCCATCAGGTCTTGATCCTGGACCTCTTGCCTTTTTCTTTTCTCAGGCTAAGGCATGGAGCCATCACCCATGCCCACCCAGACATCGACGGTCCATGACCCCCGAAACTTCGAAAATTCATATCTCCCAATCCGACCGTTGGATCGGTCTGAAACTTGGGCCGTAGACATTTTGCCACCTGATATTTCTAATGGTGAAGTTGGATCGGCAATCGGAGCAGGCATTTCCTGGAACTTGCTTCTGTGGACCTGAAACTGAGCCAGATGGCTCCTTTCCCAACAATGGAGCCATTGCGTGCCTAAGCCAGAGGCTGGCTCTAGGATTATAAGAGCCTGCATGTCTCAACCTAATTAAGGCGACGGTCTAGAAAACGGATTTCAACACAATGGTTTCCGCCAACCGCTCTTGGTATAGCAACCAACAAATGATATCACCCTCAGAGCCAAGGTTCTACACTAAGCAGTTCATAAGAATCACGTCCTTGTATTGTGTCCTTAGCACTAGTCACTTTCGCGTAAAAAGTAAACTCCCGGTACTTAGACCAACCAATGCTTCTTTAGTGTCTGCCTCTGGTAGACAACTTTGATTAGGAGTCTTAAACGTAAGAACTATACTCAATGACAGGTAACTGAGAGGTTCTTATAGCCCTCGAGCCAGCCTCTAGCCTAGGCACGCATTGGCTCCTTTGATGAGCCACCGTGAAGGCAATCTAGATTGCGTCATCCCCCTTGCCTCCATGGCGCTCCCTGTGACGGCCAAGTGGCACTAGCCACCAAGAAGGACCTTGGAATGTTGTAAGATGTTTTTTACAACCTTCTTGTCCCCCTTTTGGTCCAAAAGAAAATTAGTCACCGGGCTGGGATTTGACCTAGTGACCTCTCGCTTTAGAGACTAACTATGGAATGTCTCAGCCACAAGGAGTTGTCCTAGGTAGTGTTTGCTGGCTATACTATCCAGATTAGACCAAGGGGACTTGCTACAAAGGAGCAGTGCATGCCTTGTCTATCTGGACCAGACTTAGGAGACTTACTCCAAGGGAGAAGTGCATGCCTAGTCCGTCCCATGCCTATCTAAATATCAGCCATGGACAAGGAGCATATCAGGTCAACAAACTCTCCCTTGCACCTCTGTCCATTAGTTGCGACATCTCTCCTCTCTCCGGCACTCTTGGCCTCAGTCTTTGTCCGCTACGTTGACCATACCGCTGCCTCGAGTACCTGCGGAGTACAATTCGCTGTCTAGCGCCTTTGTCATGCAATCTGCGAGTATCTTCTTGGTCTCCTCGTATTCCTGGTCCACGATCTCCTTTGCGACCAGGTCACGTCAGTAGTGGTACCTGATGTCGATGTGCTTACTCCGCCAGGAGATGACATCATCTTGTGCTATTTTCATGATGCTCTTGTTGTCGATACGGACCTCTGTTGCCTCTGTTTCTTGTACTTTCATCTTGGCAAGCAAACTGCGTAGCCACTGTGTTTCCTTGTATGCTTCTGACAGACGGATGTACTCTGCCTCAACGGTAGAGAGGGAGACTCACTCTTGTTTTCTGCTTTCCCAAGAGACTGATTTGATTCTTCCTCCCCAGTCGGCGTCTGTGTAGGACACAAGCCGCAGCGAGTCTCATCCTTTTTGACCTCTAAATGGGAGTCCCATGTATCACGTGTTCTGTAGATAGCGGATGATGCGCTTGACTGTTTTTCACTGCTGTGGTCCTAGATTGGCCACAAACTTGCTCATTTGTCCCACAGCATAGTAAATGTTAGGGCGTGTTTCTACCATGGCACACATGAAACTGCAAACAGCAGACTGGTAGGGATTATTCTCCATCTCACGCCATTTTGCTTCAGTACTGGGGCTCATGGAGGAGGAGAGCTTGATGTTTGTGGTCATGGGTATGTCGATGGACTTGCAATCCTCCATGTTGTAGCGCTTGATAACCTGCATGGTGTAGTTGGTCTGGTTCAGCTCGATGGTGCCTGCTGCTCGATTGCGGTGGACGGGTATCCCGAGGTAGACCTCGAGCACACCCATGTCCTTCATCTTGAACCTGTTGCTGAGATATGTCTTTAGTTTGTTCAATACCACGACCGATGACGAGCAGATGATGAGGTCATCTATGTAGAGTGAACCGAGCATCAAACCTTGCTCATCCTTTTGCAAATAGACACTAGGGTCATTCTGGCAGTGCGTGAAGGTTAGCCCGGCCATGAAGATGTCCATCTCCTTGTACCACATCCTTGGGGCCTGTTTCATCCTGTAGAGTACTTTGACCAGTTTTCAAACCTTGCCGTCTAGAGCTTCCACTCCACCAGGCACTCCCATCAGCACTTCTTTCTATAGCTTCCCGTAGAGGAAAGCTGTCTTGACGTCCATCTAGTGGACCTCTAGATCTTTTGCACCAGCAATACCCAACATAGATCTGATGGAGGCAAAGGTGACGATAGGCGCAAAGTCTCCTCGTACTCTGAGCCTGCACGTTGGGAAAACCCCTTCGCTACAACTCTTGCCTTGTACTTGTCGATAGTACCATCATGCTTGAACTTTTTCCAAAGTACCCATTGACCCCACCATGTGTGCGTGTGGGGGCCTATCTAGCAGAACCCATGATCCGTTCTCTTCAATGGATGCAAGTTTCCCATCCACTGCTTCCTTCCACTTGGCTGGATCTGGCATGTTCATATCGTCTGTAAAGGTCACAGGCTCTCCCTGAGCCAAGCATGACCAACTGAGTTAAGTCCATTCCGTACTCTCAACACCGTACTTGGACGAAGGTTTCTTCTGGCACGTACTACGCCGGACTATTACCGGTGGTGTTTCAAGGCTTAGTTCCTCCTATTGCTCCTATGCTGCAAGTGATTTGTTATTTGAGGAAGAGCCACCGGCCTCAGAGTTTGACTTAGACGCCTCGGACAACTCAGATTCCGTGTCACAATATGTCGCCATGTCAGCCTGTATAGCCACTCTCCCTTGAGCACCATCCTATATTATCACCATCTGCTAGTTTTCTGGTACCTGATGACCTGACTCAAGCAACACAACCTACTCTCCTGATTTGGGAGCATGGACAGGGTCCAGCGACTCTCCCTTGCCGAGCGTCCTTTCATCAAACTTTATATCTCGGCTCCTGATGAGCTTTCCAGCCGCTTGATCCCACAGCCTGTACCCCTTGCGTTGAGTGTCGTATCCGACCATTACACACTTACGAGTACGTACATCCAGCTTCCCACTTCCTTCTCCTGCTTGGACTTTTGCCTAGGCAGTACAGTCAAACTACCTCAAGTATGAGGCATCTTGTTTCTTTCTTGACCAAGCCTCTTGTGGCGTCATGAGCTACTTCTCTTCCAGTTTCTTAGCACACCGTCCAAGTGCGGCTGCCGGAGTAAGATTCACAAGGTAGCAAGCAGTTCTTGAAACTTCAGCTTGGAAGCAAGGTGGGAGTTTGGCGTAAAAAGGCATGCTTTGTGTCATGCCGAGGATAGTCTGGTTCATCCGCTTGGCAACGCCATCGCTGAGGGGGGTGTAAAGCGTGGTGGTCTCGTGGTTGATGCCGTGTTGGCTGAACCAGCCTTTGTACACCTCGTACTTACGACCATTTGCCATGCGCAGTGCCTTGACCTTCTTGCTCGTCTGCCGCTCTACCATCGCAACAAACTCTTGCAGCTTCTCCTTGACCTGTCGTTTCGTCTTGAGGAAGAAGATCCACATCTTGCGACTGTGATCATCGATGAAGGCCAACGAATACTTGCTTCCACTGTCCGAAGAGGTGCGGAATGGTCCGTACACATAAGAGTGAATCAGGTCTTAGATTGCCGCTGCACGTTGCCTATTGCGCTCAAAGGGCTTTCTCTTTGCCTTGCCTTGGAGGCATGGCTTGTTGGAAAAGGAGCCATCTAGCTCAGTTTCATGTCCACAGTTACAAGTTCTAGGAAACTACGAGATGCCTGCTCCGATCGTCAATCCTACTTCCTCATTTGAAAGATCAGCTGGCGAAATGTCTACGGTCCAAGTTTGAGGTCGATCCAACAATCGGATTGAGAGATATGAATCTTTGAAGTTTTCAAGGTCATCGTACACCGATATCTGGATGACCATGGGCGATGGCTCCATGCCTTAGCTTGAGAAAGGAAAAGGCAAGAGGTCCAGGATCAAGACCTGATGGGGGAAATATGTTGGAAAAGGAGTCATCCGGCTTATATTCAGGTCCACAGGAGCAAGTTCAAGGAAAGTTCTAGATGTATACTCCGATTGTCAATCCAACTTCACCATTAGAAAGATCAAGTAGCAAAATATCTATGGTCCAAGTTTGAGGCCGATCAAACGGTCGGATCGGGAGATATGAAGTTTCAAAGTTTTCGGGGTCATCGACCACCGATATGCGGGTGACCATGGGCGATGGCTCCATGCCTTAGCCTGAGAAAAGAAAACGACAAGACGTCCAGGGTCAAGACCTGATGGGAGAAATATCCAAAAAGGTCCCAGATTCTTGGGTTGCTTTGTGAGAGTGTGCTGACTAGGAAAAAGGTACCTCTCCTTACTTTTTAGGTGAGGTGAGATCCTTGTGTTCTAGCCATGGACAGATGGCGATTCTCCATGGGATTGTGGGTTATGTGACCACTAGGAGTGTGCCATGACAGTATTTTCTAGCTCTCTAGGTCGTCTGTGAGTCGTCAACATGATTTCGAGGCTGATTTCCTCCCTTGTGTGAGATTATGGACTCTAGTGTGTGAGACTTAGCCTCCATGGCTAAGAGGTGTGGCTTGTGAGAGGGCTGACTTGCCCAAGCTCTAGCTCTATATGTATCTCATCATTTTGAGTGATTCAACAACCATTCCTCAATACAAGTGATGCCCTTCCAGTCCCACATGCTCATTGCTCCAAGGCTTACTCTCTCCTCCAGTTGCAACACTTAGTATCAAAGCCAAGTTCCGCCACTTTCAGCCAGCACAGGTCGTCCATTTGAGAGTGACGGGTTGGTGACAAACCTTGAGTGAATTTGACAATCAAGTACTGGATCTTTAAGGTCAAAAGACAAGCTTTCAAACGAGCCCAAGATCGCAAAGATCAAACACATGGATTGAGAGTTATGCTAAAAACGAGGTCGGCCAGGGCTACACTCATCTCAAAACGAGTAAGACTGTCGCCTTGTGATGACCATAACTCTCTCGTTTCTTTGTCAAATTTGAAAAATTGAAGTGTTTTTCCTAAGCTTTTCATTGGTGCAAAAATATTTGCATTCTATCAGGACGTTTGGGAGAAAGGCCGTTTACAAGCTGGCTGGTGTGAGCTGGAGTAGAACCAGAAGCATACCCTGTTTTAAAAAGGACATATCTCTGAAAATCCTCTGTTAATGACCCTGTTTTATGCGTCCATCTGAAAGGTTTTGAGCTGTATTTTCGAGTGGTGGATTTCGTCTTTTGCAATTCCCAGTCTGCTGGCCTCTACAATCCATTTTCTGACAGACAGATTTCTGGCTGAAGCAGCAGTAGAAGCAGGAGTAGCGCCGCCACTCAAGGGCAGTGCTGAGCATCACCAAGGCTCAAAATGGCAGCAGCAGGCGTGGTAACAACAGTCCAGCCCTTGGAGAGGCTGGAAAGACGAGCAAACTTCACGTTTTGGAAGATCCGTACCCGCCTCCTTTTGGAGGAGAGGGGCTTGTCGGAGGTGGTGAGCGGCGACAAGCGCGCTCCGCCTCAAGAGGTAAAAAGCATCACCATAGCACAAATGGTGACAAGGAAGACGCCGCATCAGATGCAAGTTCATCTGTAACTGCAGCGGCGACATATGAGGAATGGAAGAAGAAGGACAGGCAGGCTTACAGGATGCTTGTCAACACCATCTCCAACCCATATTTTTAGTACGTGAGTGACAAGACTACTACAAAAGAGGGATGGGACACGTTGCGCAAGAAGTATGAGAGCAAAGATCCTATATTCCTCATGATTTTGGACGAGAAGATGATGGCGTTGAAAATACAGGGTGACGAAGGGATGGAGGCGTACTTAGACATGGCAAAGGAGCTGGCAAAGCAGTTGAAAGCAGTCGGCAACCCTGTGTAAGACAAGCGCTTCGTTCTCCTCTTGCCGAGGGGACTCCCAATGAGGTATGACACGATGCGAGAGACATTGGAGTGCCAGTCGACTCTCGACCTTGACTTCATCTGCACGCACCCGGTGTAGGGAGAAATGCGTCGCAATGCAGCAAAGCGCAATGGCGACAGCAATAGCAATGAAGCAACTTTCATTACCATGGGTCACGTAACCAGCAATAGCAGTGTGGGCAGCAGAGAGGCAAGAAGAAGGGCAAGTACCACTCTCCCGAGAAGGAAGGGCACTAGAAGGAGTGCTTTAAGTTCAAGAGGGACCAGAAAGAGCAGCAGCAGCAGCAGCAAAAGTAGCAATCTCCATAGCAAGAGCAGCAACTGTCACATCAACGTTAGCAACAGCAAGAGCAATAGCAGCAGAATCAAACCGGCGTGCATGATTTTGGTAACATGAACGTCACCAAGGAGGTGCATGATTGCCTCTTCACGGCGAAGTCTGACATGTCGCAAAAGGAGAAGGCGGATCTGGCGTGGTACAAGACTGCGGGTGTACCAAGAGCCTGACGCACCACAAAGAATGGTTTACGCAACTGCTCTCAATTCCCCCCTGTCTGATTGTTTAGGCTGATGATCGGGTGGTGTATGCTGAGGGGATTGGGATTGTGGAGATGTAGTTGGAGACCTCGCGTGGCATTGAAGTGGAAGTGTTCCCTGGCGTGCTGTATGTACCTCATGCTACATTCAACCTTCTCTCAGTGTTCTCTCTCACCAACACAGGAAAGCGCGTTGTCTTTGACGATGACTATGGCTACATCCTCGACAAGGAAGCCGGAGAGGAGTTGGCCAGGTCCGTGAAGGAAGGCGACATGTACCGCTTGCAAGGAACGACCAAGATCCCGCGCGAGCAGAATCTTGCAGCAGTGGTGCAGGCCACAGATGGCGAAACTTGGCATGCGTGCTACGGCCATATAGGCATGCGCGCCTTGCAGCAATTTCAAACAAGCAGCATCGCGAGGCGTTCTCGGGAGCAGGGGAGCGCCAAGGAGCTACTGGAGCCGGTCCACACAGACTTGTATGGCCCGATGCATACCCAGAGCTTTGAAGGCTCTAGGTATTTCTCACCTTCATTGATGATTTCAGCCGCTACACTGCTGTGTACTTCCTTTCCTCCAAGGACGAGTGCTTTGACAGGTTCAAGGAGTTCAAGGCCATGGTTGAGAACCAGACTGGCAAGAAAATCAAGGTGCTGCGCAGCGACCGTGGTGGAGAGTACTTGAGCAAGGAGTTTGAGGACTACCTCGCACCAACAGGTATGAAGGCGCAGCGCATTGTGCCATACTCGGTGCAGCAGAAGGGCGTAGAAGAATGTGCCAACTGCACCATCATTGAGTTGGCGCGCTCGATGCTGCACGCGGCTCGGCTGACCTACAACTTTTGGGCCGAAGTAGTGAGCACTGCGGTGTACATCGAGAACCATAGTCCAACAAAGGCCCTGGAGCAGATGATACTGTATGAGGCCTGGTTTTATAAAAAGCCGAGTGTGGGTCATCTTACCACGTTTGGGAGCTTGGCGCTTATGCAGGTGCCAAAGGAGAAGCGGCAAAAGTGGGACATGAAGAGCGCACAGATGCTGATGATTAGCTACAACGTGGTAAGCAAGGCGTATTGCCTCTACAAGTGGGATATAGGCCACATCATCATCTCCAAGGATGTTGTCTTCAACGAAAATAATGTCATTGGCACCAACATCATCTGCGAAGAGGCAACAGAACTAGTAGCTGACGAAGCAGTTTGAGCATACATTCTTCCTGACCCTGTCTCTCCTGATCTTTCCTCTATTGTCACCGTGGGAGAACTCTATTCTCCCATGTCTGATGGAGTAGATAGAACGGCCTCATTGGTAGAAGCAGAGGAAGAAGATGTACAACCATCAATAGAAGTAGTTGTGCCAGCAGCACCGCGCCAATTGCCTGCTAACGCTCCAGCAACACGTCGTAGGTACCCTCTCAGGTTGCGTTACAAGTCTAGTGAGCGCGGGTATTTCTGGATGCTCCAGAAACCAGACCATATGAACGTCACAGTTGCAGCAAACTCTGATGAGCCGATGTCATACAACAAGGCCATGGCGGCACGAGATGCAGCAGAAAGGGCACAAGTCGTACAGCACGAGATACAGTCGCAGCTCAAGAATGGCAAGTGGGAGCAGATGGCAACTTGGAAAGGTACAAGGCAAGGCTGGTCGACAAGGACTACTCGCAGCAGGAAGGTATCGACTACATGGAAATCTTTGCTTCTATTGCAAAGTTTGCCTCTGTGCGTACGTTCCTTTCCTATGCAGCAGCAGAGGACTTTAAGGTCCACTACATGGACGTAAAGACGGCGTTCCTGAACGGTGACATGGAGGAGAAGATTTACATGGAGTAGCCGGAGGAGTTTGTCATGGATGGCGAGGAATACCTGGTTTACAAGCTGTAGAAGTCGCTGTACGGCCTCAAGCAAGCGTCGCGTGCTTGGAACCAAAAGTTGGATGTGGCGTTGCAATGCATGGGGTTCGAGCGCAACGAGTGTGACTACAGCGTCTATCACTGGCAACATGAGCATGAGGTCCTTATCATCGTCGTGTATGTGGATGACATGCCCCTCTGCACTACAGGAGTTCAAGGAAGCCATGTAGGAGAGCTTCCAGATGTATGATCTCATGGAGGCATCATATTTCCTCGGTATCCAAATCAAGCATGACCGTAAATCACCCTCTTTCTCGCTGCAACAGAGCCCCTACATCAAGGATGTATTGTAGCAGTTGGGCATGGCAGAGGCCAAACCCATCGGCACGCCGCTGGAGACGCGGCAGTACCTCGTGAGCTTCAATGGAGAAGCAAATGCTGCTGAGCGGCGGATGTACTAGAGCACTGTCGGCAGCCTCATGTACATGATGGTTGAAACCAGGCCGGACCTCGTACAAGCTGCTAGCGCTGTGAGCCAATACATAGCCAAGCCTGGACCTGAGTACCAGAAGGTAGTGAAGCGGATCTTCCCCTATCTTGCTAGAACCAACAACATCGGCAATACCTACAACAGCAACGAGAATAGGATCATCAGCTATACAAATTAAGATTGGGCTTCAAACCCTGAGGACCGCAAGTCCATCTCTGGACATGTGTTCCTCGTGAATGGTGGGGCCATCATCTGGTGTAGCAAGCGGCAGGTGGTCGTGGCCATGTCAAGCATGTTGGAACTTGAGGAGAGAGGGAGCCTTGGAGCAGCGAGCATGTGTGATTGGAAGGGCATGACTTGTGCTGAAGAATGGTTGTTCAATCACTCAAAATGGTGGAGTACATATAGAGCTAGAGCTTGGGCAAGTCAGCCCTCTCACAAGCCACACCACTTAGCCATGGAGGCTAAGGCTCACACACTAGAGTCCATAATCTCACACAAGGGAGGAAATCAGCCTAGCAATCAGGCT
>SZWC01000327.1:444045-459624 GCA_023375785.1 Penium margaritaceum | reverse complement strand
AACCAGTTCGCACCACTCCGCAACCAGTTCGCACCACTCCGCAACCAGTTCCCACCACTCCGCAACCAGTTCGCACCACTCCGCAACCAGTTCGCACCACTCCGCAACCAGTTCGCACCACTCCACAACCAGTTCGCACCACTTTGCAACCAGTTTGCAACACTCCGCAACCAGTTCGTACCACTCCGCAACCAGCTTGCACCACTCCGCAACCAGTTTGCACCACTCTGCAACAAGTTCGAACCACTCCGCAACCAGTTCGCACCACTCCGCAACCAGTTCCCACCATTCCGTAACCAGTTTGCACCACTCCTCAACCAGTTCGCACCACTCCGCAACAAGTTCGCACCACTCTGCAACCAGTTTGCACCACTCCGCAACCAGTTCGCACGTCTCCGCGACCAGTTCGCAGCACTCTCTAACCAGTTCACACCACTCCACAACCAGTTTGCACCACTCCGCAACCAGTTCCCACCAGTCCGCAACCAGCTCACACCACTCCTCAACCCGTCCGCACCACTCCGCAACCAGCTTGCACCACTCCGCAACTACTTTGCACCACTCCGCAACCAGTTGGCACCACTTCCCAACCAGTTCCCACCATTCCGCAACCGGTTTGCACCACTCGGCAACCAGTTCGCACCACTCTGCAACCAGTTCGCCCCACTCCGAAACCAGTTCGCACCACTCCGCACCAGTTTGCACCAGTCCGCAACCAGTTCGCACCACTCCGCATCCAGTTCGCACCCCTCCGCAACCAGTTCGCACCACTGCTCAACCAGTTGGCACCACTCCGCAACCAGTTCGCCCCACTCCGAAACCAGTTCGCACCCCTCCGCACCAGTTTGCACCAGTCCGCAACCAGTTTGCACCACTCGGCAACCAGTTCGCACCACTCCGCATCCAGTTCGCACCCCTCCGCAACCAGTTCGCACCACTGCTCAACCAGTTGGCACCACTCCGCAACCAGTTCGCCCCACTCCGAAACCAGTTCGCACCCCTCCGCACCAGTTTGCACCAGTCCGCAACCAGTTTGCACCACTCGGCAACCAGTTCGCACCACTCCGCATCCAGTTCGCACCCCTCCGCAACCAGTTCGCACCACTGCTCAACCAGTTGGCACCACTCCGCAACCAGTTCGCCCCACTCCGAAACCAGTTCGCACCCCTCCGCACCAGTTTGCACCAGTCCGCAACCAGTTTGCACCACTCGGCAACCAGTTCGCACCACTCCGCATCCAGTTCGCACCCCTCCGCAACCAGTTCGCACCACTGCTCAACCAGTTGGCACCACTCCGCAACCAGTTCGCCCCACTCCGAAACCAGTTCGCACCCCTCCGCACCAGTTTGCACCAGTCCGCAACCAGTTTGCACCACTCGGCAACCAGTTCGCACCACTCCGCATCCAGTTCGCACCCCTCCGCAACCAGTTCGCACCACTGCTCAACCAGTTGGCACCACTCCGCAACCAGTTCGCCCCACTCCGAAACCAGTTCGCACCCCTCCGCACCAGTTTGCACCAGTCCGCAACCAGTTTGCACCACTCGGCAACCAGTTCGCACCACTCCGCATCCAGTTCGCACCCCTCCGCAACCAGTTCGCACCACTGCTCAACCAGTTGGCACCACTCCGCAACCAGTTCGCCCCACTCCGAAACCAGTTCGCACCCCTCCGCACCAGTTTGCACCAGTCCGCAACCAGTTTGCACCACTCGGCAACCAGTTCGCACCACTCCGCATCCAGTTCGCACCCCTCCGCAACCAGTTCGCACCACTGCTCAACCAGTTGGCACCACTCCGCAACCAGTTCGCCCCACTCCGAAACCAGTTCGCACCCCTCCGCACCAGTTTGCACCAGTCCGCAACCAGTTTGCACCACTCGGCAACCAGTTCGCACCACTCCGCATCCAGTTCGCACCCCTCCGCAACCAGTTCGCACCACTGCTCAACCAGTTGGCACCACTCCGCAACCAGTTCGCCCCACTCCGAAACCAGTTCGCACCCCTCCGCACCAGTTTGCACCAGTCCGCAACCAGTTTGCACCACTCGGCAACCAGTTCGCACCACTCCGCATCCAGTTCGCACCCCTCCGCAACCAGTTCGCACCACTGCTCAACCAGTTGGCACCACTCCGCAACCAGTTCGCCCCACTCCGAAACCAGTTCGCACCCCTCCGCACCAGTTTGCACCAGTCCGCAACCAGTTTGCACCACTCGGCAACCAGTTCGCACCACTCCGCATCCAGTTCGCACCCCTCCGCAACCAGTTCGCACCACTGCTCAACCAGTTGGCACCACTCCGCAACCAGTTCGCCCCACTCCGAAACCAGTTCGCACCCCTCCGCACCAGTTTGCACCAGTCCGCAACCAGTTTGCACCACTCGGCAACCAGTTCGCACCACTCCGCATCCAGTTCGCACCCCTCCGCAACCAGTTCGCACCACTGCTCAACCAGTTGGCACCACTCCGCAACCAGTTCGCCCCACTCCGAAACCAGTTCGCACCCCTCCGCACCAGTTTGCACCAGTCCGCAACCAGTTTGCACCACTCGGCAACCAGTTCGCACCACTCCGCATCCAGTTCGCACCCCTCCGCAACCAGTTCGCACCACTGCTCAACCAGTTGGCACCACTCCGCAACCAGTTCGCCCCACTCCGAAACCAGTTCGCACCCCTCCGCACCAGTTTGCACCAGTCCGCAACCAGTTTGCACCACTCGGCAACCAGTTCGCACCACTCCGCATCCAGTTCGCACCCCTCCGCAACCAGTTCGCACCACTGCTCAACCAGTTGGCACCACTCCGCAACCAGTTCGCCCCACTCCGAAACCAGTTCGCACCCCTCCGCACCAGTTTGCACCAGTCCGCAACCAGTTTGCACCACTCGGCAACCAGTTCGCACCACTCCGCATCCAGTTCGCACCCCTCCGCAACCAGTTCGCACCACTGCTCAACCAGTTGGCACCACTCCGCAACCAGTTCGCCCCACTCCGAAACCAGTTCGCACCCCTCCGCACCAGTTTGCACCAGTCCGCAACCAGTTTGCACCACTCGGCAACCAGTTCGCACCACTCCGCATCCAGTTCGCACCCCTCCGCAACCAGTTCGCACCACTGCTCAACCAGTTGGCACCACTCCGCAACCAGTTCGCACCACTCCGCAACCAGTTCACACCACTCGGCAACCAGTTCACACGACTCCGCAACCAGCTCGCACCACTCCGAAACCAGTTTGCACCACTCTGCAACCAGTTCGCACCACTCCGCAACCAGTTCGCACCATTCCGCAACCAGTTCGCACCACTGCGCAACCAGTTCCCACCACTCCGCAACGACTTCACACAACTCTGCAACCAGTTCGCAGCACTCCGCAACTAGTTCGCACCACCGCGCAACTAGTTCGCACCACTGCGCAACCAGTTCGCACCACTCCGCAACCAGTTCGTGTTGAAAAATTGCCCCTCCGCATGCCCAAGTGCGGCGCCGGGAGGCGCCGACGAGCCGCCAGAAAGTGAAAACTCCGCTCCGGCGGAACTGGCGACTCGACAATTGCTCGGATCCTAAAATGAAGGATTGCCCCGTAAAGTTGACAAGTCGCTGAATCCGGTGGAAGTTGTTTCGCCGGAAACGGACAAGTATCGAGGGAGACATGGCCTTCCAAAGTTGGGGTATGCGCAGCGACTCTGCGAGCCGGCTGCGACTCGAAATCCGGTGGATAATCGACCGGATCGAGTAACAAAATACCATCTGGAGAAATTGCTCCGGAAGACCTGCCGAGGCGTCCGGTGGATGATCCACCGGATCAGGTGGATCATCCACCGGATCCAGTAGTGCGGGTTGTTACTGGGGGACTTGGCCAAAATCATGGCTCGGCGTCCGAAACCCAGAAGTACGTTTTGTTACTCGGGGACTTAGTCAAAATTCTGACTGCAGGTCCACGGACAGGTTTCGAACCTCGTCACACCCCATCACCAAACACGACCCGAAAGTGGGTAGAGTGCGTGGAAACAGTGCAGGAGACCCATACACCATGTGCAATGGGACATGCGCCTTGGGAAAGGCGCTTCGCACGTGAATGAAGGCGCCACGGCGAGTGGCGGCGTCAGGCTTCTGTGGTGGGTGAAACCTGCGCTTCGGCAAGCATAACTTGAGCTACTCTTGGCCGAATCGCGCGCTGTTTGGTGCGTTGGAAAGATCATGACTAGCCCTATACATGTTGTGATCATGTCTATGTTCAAAAACTAACGCAAAATGTCGTTATTCCATTCGCAAACTGACTGTCTCTAAATTCTTGCTCACATAGCGTAAGGCGACCAGAAAGCTCACGCTCAGTCTCAGATTCGCCCAAAACAGTAGACGTGAATCGTTAGAGGCGATCGGAAAAATGTCGGGACCGCACCACGGGGATCTCATCCTGACAGTTCGCACAACTTCGCAACCCGTTCGCACCACTCCGCCACCAGTTGCACCACTCCGCTGCCAGTTCGCACCACTCCGCAGCTAGTTCGCACCACTCAGCGACCAGTTCGCACCACAACGCAACTAGTTCGCACCACTCAGCAACCAGTTTGCACCACTCCGCAACCAA
This sequence comes from Penium margaritaceum, assembly GCA_023375785.1. Classification (NCBI taxonomy): domain Eukaryota; kingdom Viridiplantae; phylum Streptophyta; class Zygnematophyceae; order Desmidiales; family Peniaceae; genus Penium; species Penium margaritaceum. The sequence goes on along the minus strand of SZWC01000327.1, from coordinate 455,042 downwards.
TTTGCACCATTCCGCAACCAGTTCACACCACTCCGCAACCAGTTCGCACCACTCCGCAACCAGTTCCCACAACTCCGCAACCAGTTCGCACAACTCCGCAACCAGTTCGCACCACTCCACAACCAGTTCGCACCACTCCGCAACCAGTTCGTACCACTCCGCAACCAGTTCGCACCACTCCATAACCAGTTCGCACCACTCCGCAACCAGTTCGTACCACTCCGCAACCAGTTCGCACCACTTCGCAACCAGTTCGCACCACTCCGCAACCAGGTCGCACCACTCTGCAACCAGTTCGCACCACTCCGCAACCAGTTCGCACCAATCCGCAACCTATTCTCACCACTCTGCAACCAGTTCGCACCACTCCGCAACCAGTTCGCACCACTCCATAAGCAGTTCGCACCACTCCGCAACCAGTTCCCACCACTCCGCAACCAGTTCACACCACACCGAAACCAGGTCGCACCACTCTGCAACCAATTCGCACCAGTCTCCAACCAGTTCGCACCACTCCGCAGCCAGTTTGCACCACTCTCCAACCAGTTCGCACCACTCCGCAACCAGTTCGCACCACTCCGCAACCAGTTTGCACCACTCTGCAACCAGTTCGCACCACTCCACAACCAGTTCGCACCACTTTGCGACCAGTTTGCAACACTCCGCAACCAGTTTGTACCACTCCGCATACAGCTTCCACCACTCACCAACCAGTTTGCACCACTTTGCAACCAGTTGGAACCACTCTGCAACCAGTTCGCACCACTCCGCAACCAGTTCCCACCATTCCGTATCCAGTTCCCACCACTCCTCAACCAGTTCGCACCACCCCGCAACCAGTTTGCACCACTCCGCAATCAGTTTGCACCACTCCGCAACCAGTTTGCACCACTCCGCAACCAGTTCGCACCACTCCGCAACCAGTTCGCACCACTCCGCAACCAGTTCGCACCACTCCGCAACCAGTTCGCACCACTCCGCAACCAGTTTGCACCACTCCGCAACCAGTTTGCACCACTCCGCGACCAGTTTGCACCACTCCGCAATCAGTTTGCACCACTCCGCAACCAGTTTGCACCACTCCGCGACCAGTTTGCACCACTCCGCAATCAGTTTGCACCACTCCGCAACCAGTTTGCACCACTCCGCGACCAGTTTGCACCACTCCGCAATCAGTTTGCACCACTCCGCAACCAGTTTGCACCACTCCGCGACCAGTTTGCACCACTCCGCAATCAGTTTGCACCACTCCGCAACCAGTTTGCACCACTCCGCGACCAGTTTGCACCACTCCGCAATCAGTTTGCACCACTCCGCAACCAGTTTGCACCACTCCGCGACCAGTTTGCACCACTCCGCAATCAGTTTGCACCACTCCGCAACCAGTTTGCACCACTCCGCGACCAGTTTGCACCACTCCGCAATCAGTTTGCACCACTCCGCAACCAGTTTGCACCACTCCGCGACCAGTTTGCACCACTCCGCAATCAGTTTGCACCACTCCGCAACCAGTTTGCACCACTCCGCGACCAGTTTGCACCACTCCGCAATCAGTTTGCACCACTCCGCAACCAGTTTGCACCACTCCGCGACCAGTTTGCACCACTCCGCAATCAGTTTGCACCACTCCGCAACCAGTTTGCACCACTCCGCGACCAGTTTGCACCACTCCGCAATCAGTTTGCACCACTCCGCAACCAGTTTGCACCACTCCGCGACCAGTTTGCACCACTCCGCAATCAGTTTGCACCACTCCGCAACCAGTTTGCACCACTCCGCGACCAGTTTGCACCACTCCGCAATCAGTTTGCACCACTCCGCAACCAGTTCACACCACTCCGCAACCAGTTTGCACCACTTCGCAGCCAGTTTGCACCACTCCGCAACCAGTTGGCACCACTCCGCAACCAGTTCGCACCACTCTGCAACCAGTTCGCACCACTTTGTAACCAGTTCGCACCACTCCGCGACCAGTTCGCACCACTCCGCAACCAGTTCGCACCAACCCGCAACCCGTTCGCACCACTCCGCAACCAGTTCGCACCACTCCGCAACCAGTTCGCACCACTCCGCAACCAGTTCGCACCACTCCGCAACCAGTTCGCACCACTCCGCAACCAATTCCCACCAGTCTGCAACCAGCTCGTACCACTCCGCAACCAGTTCGCATCACTCTGCAACCAGTTCGCACCACCCCGCAACCCGTTCGCACCACTCCGCAACCAGCTCGCACCACTCCGCAACGCGTTTGCACCACTCCGCAACCAGTTCGCACCACTCCGCAACTAGTTCGCACCACTCCCTAACCAGTTCGCACCACTTGGCAACCAGTTTGCACGACTATACAACCTGTTCGCACCACTCCACAACCAGTTCGCACCACTCCCCAACCAGTTCGCACCACTCCGCAACCAGTTCGCACCACTCCGCAACCAGTTCCCACCACTCCGCAACCAATTTGCACCACCCTGGAACCAGTTCACACCACTGCACACCCAGTTCGCACCACTCTGCAACCAGTTCGCACCACTCCGCAACCAGTTCGCACCACTCTGCAACCAGCTTGCACCACTCCACAACCAGTTCGCACCACTCTGCAACCAGTTCGCACCACTCCGCAACCAGTTTGCACCACTCTCCAACCAGTTCGCACCACTCCGCAACCAGTTCGCACCACTCCGCAACGAGTTCGCACTACTCGGCAACCAGTTCGCACCACTCCGCAACCAGTTCGCACCAGTTTGCAACCAGTTTGCAACACTCCGCAACCAGTTCGCACCACCCCGCAACCAGTCGCACCACTCCGCAACCAGTTGGCACTACTTCGCAACCAGTTCCCACAACTCCGCAACCAGTTTGCACCACACCCCGACCAGTTTGCACCACTCCGCAACCAGTTCGCACCACTCCGCAACCAGTTTGCACCTCTCCGCAACCAGGTTGCACCACTCCGCAACCAGTTCACCCCACTCCGCAACCTGTCTGCATCACTCCACAACCAGTTCCCACCACTCCGCAACCAGTTCGCACCACTCCGCAACCAGTTCGTACCACTCTGGAACCAGTTCGCATCACTCTGAAACCAGTTCGCACAACTCCGCCACCAGTTCGCGCCACTCCACAACCAGTTCCCACCACTCCGCAACCAGTTCGCACCACTCCGCAACCAGTTCGTACCACTCTGGAACCAGTTCGCATCACTCTGAAACCAGTTCGCACAACTCCGCCACCAGTTCGCGCCACTCCACAACCAATTCACACCACTCCGCGACCAGTTTGCACCACTCCGCAACCAGCTTGCAGCACTTCTCAACCAGGTGGCACCACTCCGCAACCCTTTCGCACCACTCCGCAACCACTTTGCACCACTCCGCAACAAGTTCGCACGACTCCTCAACCACTTCGCCCCTCTCCGCAACCCGTTTGCACCACTCCGCAACCAGCTCGCAGCACTTCTCAACCAGGTGGCACCACTCCGCAACCCTTTCGCACCACTCCGCAACCACTTTGCACCACTCCGCAACAAGTTCGCACGACTCCTCAACCACTTCGCCCCTCTCCGCAACCCGTTTGCACCACTCCGCAACTAGTTCGCACCACTCCGCAACCAGTTCGCACCACTCCGCAACCAGTTCGTACCACTCTGCAACACATTCGCACCAGTGTGCAACCACTTTCCACCACTCTGCAACCAGTTCGCACCACTGTGCAACCAGTTTGCACCACTCCGAAACAAGTTCGCACCACTCTGCAACCAGTTCGCACCACTCCGCAACCAGTTCGCACCACTCTGCAACCAGTTCGCACCACTGTGCAACCAGTTTGCACCACTCCGAAACAAGTTCGCACCACTCTGCAACCAGTTCGCACCACTCCGCAACCAGTTCGCACCACTCCTCAACCAGTTCACACCACTCCGCAACCAGTTCCCACCACTCCGCAACCAGTTCGCACCACTTTGCAACCAGTTTGCACCACTCCACAACCAGCTTGTACCACTCCGCAACCAGCTTGCACCACTCCGCAACCAGTTCACACCACTCTGCAACCAGTTCGCACCACTCCGCAACCAGTTCGCACCACTCAGCAACCAGTTCGCACCACTCCGCAACCAGTTCGCACCACTCCGCAACCAGTTCGCACCACTCCGCACCCAGTTTGCACCACTATGCAACCAGTTCGCACTACTTTGCAACCACTTCGCACCACTCCTCAGCCAGTTTGCACCACTCCTCAACCAGTTTGCACCACTTCGCAGCCAGTTTGCACCACTCCGCAGCCAGTTCGCATCAATCCGCAACCGGTTCGCACCACTCCGCAACCGGTTTGCACCACTCCGCAACCAGTTCGCACCACTCCGCAACCAGTTTGCCCCACTCCGCGACCAGTTTGCACCACTCCTCAACCAGCTCGCACCACTCCTCAACCAGTTCGCACCGATCCGCAACCCTTTTGCACCACTCCGCAACCACTTCGCACCACACCTCAACCAGTTCGCACCACTTCTCAACCAGTTCGCACCACTCCGCAGCCAGTTAGCACCACTCCGCAACCAGTTCACACCACTCCGCAACCAGTTGGCACCACTCCGCAACCAGTTCGCACCACTTCGTAACCTCTTCCCACCATTCCGCAACCGGTTTGCACCACTCCGCAACCAGATCGCACCACCCCGCAACCTGTTTGCACCACTCCGCAACCAGTTCGCACCACTCCGCAACCAGTTCGCACCACTCCGCAACCAGTTCGCACCACTCCGCACCCACTTTGCACCACTATGCAACCAGTTCGCACTACTCCGCAACCACTACGCACCACTCCTCAGCCAGTTTGCACCACTCCTCAACCAGTTTGCACCACTTCGCAGCCAGTTCGCACCACTCCGCAGCCAGTTCGCATCAATCCGCAACCGGTTCGCACCACTCCGCAACCAGTTCGCACCACTCCGCAACCAGTTCGCACCACTCCACAACCAGATCGCCCCACTCCGCGACCAGTTTGCACCACTCCTCAACCAGCTTGCACCACTCCTCAACCAGTTCGCACCGATCCGCAACCCTTTTGCACCACTCCGCAACATTTTCGCACCACACCTCAACCAGTTCGCACCACTTCTCAACCAGTTCGCACCACTCCGCAGCCAGTTAGCACCACTCCGCAACCAGTTCGCACCACTCCGCAACCAGTTCGCTCCACTCCGCAACCAGTTCGCTCCACTCCGCAACCAGTTCGCTCCACTCCGCAACCAGTTCGCTCCACTCCGCAACCAGTTCGCTCCACTCCGCAACCAGTTCGCTCCACTCCGCAACCAGTTCGCTCCACTCCGCAACCAGTTCGCTCCACTCCGCAACCAGTTCGCTCCACTCCGCAACCAGTTCGCTCCACTCCGCAACCAGTTCGCTCCACTCCGCAACCAGTTCGCTCCACTCCGCAACCAGTTCGCTCCACTCCGCAACCAGTTCGCTCCACTCCGCAACCAGTTCGCTCCACTCCGCAACCAGTTCGCTCCACTCCGCAACCAGTTCGCTCCACTCCGCAACCAGTTCGCTCCACTCCGCAACCAGTTCGCTCCACTCCGCAACCAGTTCGCTCCACTCCGCAACCAGTTCGCTCCACTCCGCAACCAGTTCGCTCCACTCCGCAACCAGTTCGCTCCACTCCGCAACCAGTTCGCACCACTCCGCACCCAGTTTGCACCACTCCGCAACCAGTTCGCACCAGTCCGCAACCAGTTCGCACCACTCCGCAACCAGTTCCCACCACTCCGCAATCAGTTCGCACCACTCCACAACCAGTTGCACCACTCCGCAACCAGTTCGCACCACTCCGCAACCAGTTCGCACCACTCCGCAACGAGTTTGCACCACTCCGCAACCTGTTTGCACCATTCCTCAACCAGTTCGCACCACTCCGCAACCAGTTTGCACCACTTCGCAGCCACTACGCACCACTCCTCAACCAGTTTGCACCACTCCTCAACCAGTTTGCACCACTCCGCAGCCAGTTTGAACCACTCCGCAGCCACTTCGCACAAATCCGCAACCAGTTCGCACCACTCCGCAACAAGTTCGCACCACTTCGCAACCAGTTCCCACCATTCCGCAACCTGTTTGCACCACTCCGCAAACAGTTCGCACCACTCCGCAACCAGTTCGCACCACTCGGCAACCAGTTCGCACCACTCCGCAACCAGTTCGCACCACTCCGCAACCAGTTCGCACCACTCCGCAACCAGTTCGCACCACTCCGCAACCAGTTCGCACCACTCCGCAACCAGTTCGCACCACTCCGCAACCAGTTCCCACCACTCTGCAACCAGCTCGCACCACTCCTCAACCGGTTGGCACCACTCAGCAACCGTTTTGCACCTCTTCGCAACCACTTCGCACCACTCCTCAACCAGTTTGCACCACTCCTCAAGCAGTTTGCATCACTCCTCAACCAGTTCGCACCACTCCGCAACCAGTTCGCACCACTCCTCAGCCAGTTTGCACCACCTCGCAACCCTTTCGCAGCACTGCAACCACTTCGCACCACTCCTCAACCAGTTCGCACCACTCCTTAACCAGTTTGCACCAATCCGCAACCAGTTCGCACCACTCCGCAACCAGTTCGCACCACCCCGCAGCCAGTTCGCACCACTCCGAAACCAGTTCGCACCACTTGGCAACCAGTTCCCACCACTCCGCAACCCGTTCGCACCACTCCCCAACCAGTTCGCACCACTCTGCAACCAGTTCGCACCACTCTGCAACCAGTTCGCACCACTCCGCAACCAGTTCGCACCACTCCTTAACCAGTTTGCACCACTCCGCAACCAGTTCGCACCACCCCGCAGCCAGTTCGCACCACTCCGAAACCAGTTCGCACCACTTCGCAACCAGTTCCCACCACTCCGCAACCCGTTCGCACCACTCCGCAACCAGTTCGCACCACTCCTTAACCAGTTTGCACCACTCCGCAACCAGTTCGCACCACCCCGCAGCCAGTTCGCACCACTCCGAAACCAGTTCGCACCACTTCGCAACCAGTTCCCACCACTCCGCAACCCGTTCGCACCACTCCGCAACCAGTTCGCACCACTCCTTAACCAGTTTGCACCACTCCGCAACCAGTTCGCACCACCCCGCAGCCAGTTCGCACCACTCCGAAACCAGTTCGCACCACTTCGCAACCAGTTCCCACCACTCCGCAACCCGTTCGCACCACTCCGCAACCAGTTCGCACCACTCCTTAACCAGTTTGCACCACTCCGCAACCAGTTCGCACCACCCCGCAACCAGTTCGCACAACTCCGCAACCAGTTTGCACCACTCCGCAACCAGTTCGCACCACTCTGCAACCAGTTTGCAACACTTTGCAACCAGTTTACACCACTCTGCAACCAGATCGCACCACTCCGCAGCCAGTTGGCACCACTCTAGGACCTGTTCTCACAACTCCTGCAACTAGTTCGCACCGCTCCGCAACCAGGTTGCACCACTTCGCAACCAGGTTGCACCACTCTGCAACCAGTTTGCAGCACTCCGCAACCATTTTGCACCAGCACGCAACCAGTTTGCACAACTCCGCAACCAGTTCGCACCACTCTGCAACCACTTTGATCCACTCCGCAACCAGTTCGCACCACTCCGCAACCAGTTCGCACCACTCTGCGACCAGTTCGCACCACTTCGCAACCAGCTCGCACCACTCCTCAACCAGTTTCACCACTCCGCAACCATTTCGCACCTCTCCGCAACCACTTCGCACCACTCCCCAACCAGTTCGCAGCACTCCGCAACCAGTTCGCACCACTCCCCAACCAGTTCGCACCACTCCGCAACCAGTTCCCACCACTCCTCAACCAGCTCGCACCATTCATCAACCGGTTCCCACCACTCAGCAACCATTTTGCACCACTCTGCAACCACTTCGCACAACTCCTTAAGCAGTTTGCACCACTCCCCAACCAGTTTGCACCACTCCGCAACCAGTTCGCACCACTCCGCAACGCGTTTGTACCACTCCGCAACCAGTTTGCACCACTCCGCAACCAGTTCGCACCACTCCGCAACCAGTTTGCACCACCCCGCAACCAGTTCGCACCACTCCGCAACCAGTTCTCACCATTCCTCAACCAGTTCGCACCCCTCCGCAACCAGTTCGCACCACTCTGCAACCAGTTCGCACCACTCCGCGACCAGTTCGCAGCACTCCGCAACCAGTTCGCACCACTCCGCAACCCGTTCGCACCACTCCGCAACCAGTTCGCACAACTCCGCAACCAGTTCGCACCACTCCGCAACCAGTTCCCACCACACCTCAACCAGTTCGCACCACTCCGCAACCAGTTCGCACCACTCCGACACCAGTTTGCACTACTCCGCAACCGGTTTGCACCACTCCGCAACCAGTTCGCACCATTCGACAACCAGGTCGCACCACTCCACAAGCAGTTCGCACCACTCTGCGACCAGTTCGCACCACTTCGCAACCAGCTCGCACCACTCCTCAGCCAGTTCGCACCAATCCGCAACCAGTTCGCACCACTCCGCAACCACTTCGCACCACTCCGCAACCAGCTCCCACCACTCCTCAACCAGCTCGCACCACTCCGCACCCAGTTCGCACCACTCCGCAACCAGTTCGCACCACTCCGCAACCAGTTCGCACCACTCCGCAACCAGTTTCCACCACTCCCCAACCAATTTTCACCACTCTGCAACAAGTTCGCACCACTCCGCAACCAGTTCGCACCACTATGCAACCAGTTGGCAGAACTCTGCAACCCGTTTGCACCACTCTGCAACCAGTTTGCTTCACTCCGCAACCAGTTCGCACCACTCTGCAACCAGTTTGCACCACTCCGCAACCAGTGTGCACCACTGTGCAACCCGTTTGCACCACTTCGCAACCAGTTTGCACCACTCCGCAACCAGTTTGCACCACTCCACGACCAGTTCTTAACACTACGCAACCAGATCGCATCGATCCGCACCTAGTTCGCACCACCCCGGAACCAGTTCGCACGACTCCGCAACCAGTTCGCACCACTTCGCAACCAGTTCCCACCACTCCGCAACCCGTTCACACCTTTCCGCAACCAGTTCGCACCACTCCGCAACCAGTTCGCACCACTCTGCAACCAGTTCGCGCCTCTCCGCAACCAGTCTGCACCACTCTGCGACCAGTTTGCACCACTCCGCAACCAGTTCGTACCACTCCTCAGCCAGTTCACACCACTCCGCAACCCTTTCGTAGCACTCCGCAACCACTTGGTACCACTCCTCAACCAGTTCGCACCACTCCTCAACCAGTTCGCACCACTCCGCAACGAGTTCCCACCACTCCGCAACCAGTTCACACCACTTGGCAACCAGTTCGCAGCACTTCGCAACCAGTTCCCACCACTCCACATGCAGGTCCCACCACTCCCCAACCAGTTCGTACCACCCCGCATCCAGTTCGCACCACTCCGCAACCAGTTCGCACCACTCCGCAACCAATTCGCACCACTCTGCAACCAGTTTGCATCACTCCGCAACCAGTTCGCACCACTCCGCAACCAGTTCGCACCACTCCGCAACCAGTTCGCACCACAGCCCAACCAGTTCGCACCACTCCAAAACCAGTTCGCACCTTCCACAACCAGTTCGCACCACTCCACAACCCGTTCGCACCACTCCGCAACCAGTTCGTACCACTCCGCAACCCGTTCGCACCACTCCGCAACCAGTTCGTACCACTCCGCAACCCGTTCGCACCACTCCGCAACCAGTTCGTACCACTCCGCAACCCGTTCGCACCACTCCGCAACCAGTTCGTACCACTCCGCAACCCGTTCGCACCACTCCGCAACCAGTTCGTACCACTCCGCAACCCGTTCGCACCACTCCGCAACCAGTTCGTACCACTCCGCAACCCGTTCGCACCACTCCGCAACCAGTTCGTACCACTCCGCAACCCGTTCGCACCACTCCGCAACCAGTTCGTACCACTCCGCAACCCGTTCGCACCACTCCGCAACCAGTTCGTACCACTCCGCAACCCGTTCGCACCACTCCGCAACCAGTTCGTACCACTCCGCAACCCGTTCGCACCACTCCGCAACCAGTTCGTACCACTCCGCAACCCGTTCGCACCACTCCGCAACCAGTTCGTACCACTCCGCAACCCGTTCGCACCACTCCGCAACCAGTTCGTACCACTCCGCAACCCGTTCGCACCACTCCGCAACCAGTTCGTACCACTCCGCAACCCGTTCGCACCACTCCGCAACCAGTTCGTACCACTCCGCAACCCGTTCGCACCACTCCGCAACCAGTTCGTACCACTCCGCAACCCGTTCGCACCACTCCGCAACCAGTTCGTACCACTCCGCAACCCGTTCGCACCACTCCGCAACCAGTTCGTACCACTCCGCAACCCGTTCGCACCACTCCGCAACCAGTTCGCATCACTCCGAAACCAGTTCGCAACACTCCGCAACCAGTTTGCACCACTCCGCAACCAGTTTGCAACACTCTGCAACAAGTTCGCACCACTTCGCAACGAACTAGCACCACTCCTCAACCAGTTCACACCACTCCGCAACCATTTTGAACCAATCCGCAACCACTATGCACCACTCCTCAACCAGTTTGCACCACTCCGCGACCAGTTTGCACCACTCCGCAACCAGTTCACACCACTCCGCAACCAGTTCCCACCACCCCGCAACCAGCTTGCACCACTCCTCAACCATTTCCCATCACTCAGCAACCATTTTGCACCACTTTGCAACCACTTCGCACCACTCGTCAAGCAGTTTGCACCACTCAACCAGTTCGCACCACTCCGGAACCAGTTCGCACCACTCGCAACCAGCTCGCACCACTCCGCAACCAGTTTGCACCACTCCGCAACCAGTTTGCACCACTACGCAACCAGTTCGGACCACTCCTCAACCAGTTCGCACCACTCCGCAACCAGTTCGCACCACTCCGCAACCAGTTTGCACCACTCCGCAACCAGTT
>SZWC01000327.1:362307-424849 GCA_023375785.1 Penium margaritaceum | reverse complement strand
CACTCCACAACCAGTTCGCACCACTCCGCAACCAGTTCGCACCACTCCGCAACCAGTTTGCACCACTCCGCAACCAGTTCGCACCAGTCTGCAACCAGTGCGCACCACTCCGCCACCAGTTCGCATCACTCCGCAACCAGTTCGCACCAATCTGCAACCAGTTCACACCACTCCGCAAGCAGTCCGCACCACTCCGTAACTAGTTTGGACCAATCCGCAACCCGTTCGCACAACTCCGCAACCAGTTTGCACCACTCCGCAACCAGTTCGCACCACTCCGCAACCAGTTCGCACCACTCCGTAAGCAGTTCGCACCACTCTCAAACCAGTTCGAACCACTCCGCAACCAGTTCGCACCACTCTGCAACCATTTTTCACCACTCCGCAACCAGTTCGCACCACTCCACAACCAGCTCGCACCACTCTACAAACAGTTCGCATCACTATGCAACCAGTTCAGACCACTCCGCAACCAGGTCGCACAACTCTGCAACCAGTTTGCACCACTCCGCAACCAGTTCACACCACTTTGCAACCAGTTTGCACCACTCTGCTACCAGTTCGCACCACTCCGCAACCAGTTCGCACCACTCCGCAACCAGTTCGGACCACTCCGCAACCAGTTCGCACGACTCCACAACCAGTTCGCACCACTCCGCACCCAGTTTGCACCACTCAACAACCAGTTCGCACCACTTCACAACCAGTTCGCACCACTCCGCAACCAGTTCGCACAACTCCGCAACCAGGTTGCACCACTCCGCAGCCAGTTCGCACCACTCCGCAAGCAATTCGCACCACTTCGCAACTAGTTCACACCACTCCGCAACCAGTTTGCAACAATCCGCAACCAGTTTGCACCAATCCGTAATCAGTTCGCACCACTGCACAACCAGTTTGCACCACTCCGCAACCAGTACGCACATCTCCGCAACCAGTTCGCACCACTCCGTAACCAGTTTGCACCACTCCGGAACCAGTTCGCATAAGTCCGCAACCAGTTCACACCACTCCTCGACCAGTTTGCACCACTCCGCAACCGGTTCGCACCACTCCGCAACCGGTTTACACCACTCTGCAACCGGTTTGCACCACTCCGCAACCAGTTTGCACCACTCCACAACCAGTTCGCACCACTACGCAACCAGTTCGCACCACTCCGCAAGCAGTTTGCACCACTCCGCAACCAGTTCCCACCACTCCGCAACCAGTTTGCACCACTCCACAACCAGTTCGCACCACTACGCAACCAGTTCGCACCACTCCGCAAGCAGTTTGCACCACTCCGCAACCAGTTCCCACCACTCCGCAACTAGTTCGCACTTCTCCGCCACCAGTTCGCACCACTCCGCAGCCAGTTTGCACCAAACCGCAACACATTTGCACCACTCCGCAACCAGTTCGCACCACTCCGCAGGTAGTTTGCGCCACTCAATAACCAGTTTGCACCACGCTGCAACCCGTTTGCACCACTTCACGACCAGTTTTCACCACTCCGCAACCAGTTCGCACCACTTCGCAACCAGTTCAAACAACTCTGCAACCCGTTCACACCATCCGCAACCAGCTCGCACCACTCCCCAACCAGTTTGCACCACTCCACAACCAGTTCACACCACTCCACAACCACTTCGCATCACTCCGCAACCACTTCGCACCACTCCACATCCAGTTCGCACCACTTTGCACCCAGTTCGCACCACTTACCATCCAGTTCGCAGCACTCCACAACCAGTTCGCACCACTCCGAAACCAGTTTGCACCAATTCACTACCAGTTAGCACCATTCCGTAACCAGTTTGTACCACTCCGCAACCAGCTTGCACCACTCCGCAACCAGTTCGCACCACTCCGCAACAAGTTTGCACCACTCCACAACCAGCTCTCACCACTCTGCAACCAATTCATACCACTCTGCAACCAGTTCGCACCACTGCGCAACCAGTTCGCACCACTCTGCAACCAGTTCGCACCACTATGCAACCAGTTTGCACCACTCTGCAATCAATTCGCACCACTCCGCAACCAGTTCACACCACTCTGCAACCAGTTCGCACCGCTCTGCAACCAGTTTGCACCACTCCGCAACCAGTTTTCACCACTCCGCAACCGATTCGCACCACTCCGCAACCAGTTTGCACCACTCCGCAACCAGGTCGCACCACTTCGCAACCAGTTCCCACCACTCCGCAACCAGTTCGGACCACTCCGCAACGAGTTCGCACCACTCCGCAACCAGTTCGCACCACTCCGCAACCAGTTCGCACCACTCCGCAACCAGTTTGCACCACTCTGCAACCAGTTTGCACCACTCCGCAACCAGTTTGCACCACTCTGCAACCAGTTTGCACCACTCCGCAACCAGTTTGCACCACTCTGCAACCAGTTTGCACCACTCCGCAACCAGTTTGCACCACTCTGCAACCAGTTTGCACCACTCCGCAACCAGTTTGCACCACTCTGCAACCAGTTTGCACCACTCCGCAACCAGTTTGCACCACTCTGCAACCAGTTTGCACCACTCCGCAACCAGTTTGCACCACTCTGCAACCAGTTTGCACCACTCCGCAACCAGTTTGCACCACTCTGCAACCAGTTTGCACCACTCCGCAACCAGTTTGCACCACTCTGCAACCAGTTTGCACCACTCCGCAACCAGTTTGCACCACTCTGCAACCAGTTTGCACCACTCCGCAACCAGTTTGCACCACTCTGCAACCAGTTTGCACCACTCCGCAACCAGTTTGCACCACTCTGCAACCAGTTTGCACCACTCCGCAACCAGTTTGCACCACTCTGCAACCAGTTTGCACCACTCCGCAACCAGTTTGCACCACTCTGCAACCAGTTTGCACCACTCCGCAACCAGTTTGCACCACTCTGCAACCAGTTTGCACCACTCCGCAACCAGTTTGCACCACTCTGCAACCAGTTTGCACCACTCCGCAACCAGTTTGCACCACTCTGCAACCAGTTTGCACCACTCCGCAACCAGTTTGCACCACTCTGCAACCAGTTTGCACCACTCCGCAACCAGTTTGCACCACTCTGCAACCAGTTTGCACCACTCCGCAACCAGTTTGCACCACTCTGCAACCAGTTTGCACCACTCCGCAACCAGTTTGCACCACTCTGCAACCAGTTTGCACCACTCCGCAACCAGTTTGCACCACTCTGCAACCAGTTTGCACCACTCCGCAACCAGTTTGCACCACTCTGCAACCAGTTTGCACCACTCCGCAACCAGTTTGCACCACTCTGCAACCAGTTTGCACCACTCCGCAACCAGTTTGCACCACTCTGCAACCAGTTTGCACCACTCCGCAACCAGTTTGCACCACTCTGCAACCAGTTTGCACCACTCCGCAACCAGTTTGCACCACTCTGCAACCAGTTTGCACCACTCCGCAACCAGTTTGCACCACTCTGCAACCAGTTTGCACCACTCCGCAACCAGTTTGCACCACTCTGCAACCAGTTTGCACCACTCCGCAACCAGTTTGCACCACTCTGCAACCAGTTTGCACCACTCCGCAACCAGTTTGCACCACTCTGCAACCAGTTTGCACCACTCCGCAACCAGTTTGCACCACTCTGCAACCAGTTTGCACCACTCCGCAACCAGTTTGCACCACTCTGCAACCAGTTTGCACCACTCCGCAACCAGTTTGCACCACTCTGCAACCAGTTTGCACCACTCCGCAACCAGTTTGCACCACTCTGCAACCAGTTTGCACCACTCCGCAACCAGTTTGCACCACTCTGCAACCAGTTTGCACCACTCCGCAACCAGTTTGCACCACTCTGCAACCAGTTTGCACCACTCCGCAACCAGTTTGCACCACTCTGCAACCAGTTTGCACCACTCCGCAACCAGTTTGCACCACTCTGCAACCAGTTTGCACCACTCCGCAACCAGTTTGCACCACTCTGCAACCAGTTTGCACCACTCCGCAACCAGTTTGCACCACTCTGCAACCAGTTTGCACCACTCCGCAACCAGTTTGCACCACTCTGCAACCAGTTTGCACCACTCCGCAACCAGTTTGCACCACTCTGCAACCAGTTTGCACCACTCCGCAACCAGTTTGCACCACTCTGCAACCAGTTTGCACCACTCCGCAACCAGTTTGCACCACTCTGCAACCAGTTTGCACCACTCCGCAACCAGTTTGCACCACTCTGCAACCAGTTTGCACCACTCCGCAACCAGTTTGCACCACTCTGCAACCAGTTTGCACCACTCCGCAACCAGTTTGCACCACTCTGCAACCAGTTTGCACCACTCCGCAACCAGTTTGCACCACTCTGCAACCAGTTTGCACCACTCCGCAACCAGTTTGCACCACTCTGCAACCAGTTTGCACCACTCCGCAACCAGTTTGCACCACTCTGCAACCAGTTTGCACCACTCCGCAACCAGTTTGCACCACTCTGCAACCAGTTTGCACCACTCCGCAACCAGTTTGCACCACTCTGCAACCAGTTTGCACCACTCCGCAACCAGTTTGCACCACTCTGCAACCAGTTTGCACCACTCCGCAACCAGTTTGCACCACTCTGCAACCAGTTTGCACCACTCCGCAACCAGTTTGCACCACTCTGCAACCAGTTTGCACCACTCCGCAACCAGTTTGCACCACTCTGCAACCAGTTTGCACCACTCCGCAACCAGTTTGCACCACTCTGCAACCAGTTTGCACCACTCCGCAACCAGTTTGCACCACTCTGCAACCAGTTTGCACCACTCCGCAACCAGTTTGCACCACTCTGCAACCAGTTTGCACCACTCCGCAACCAGTTTGCACCACTCTGCAACCAGTTTGCACCACTCCGCAACCAGTTTGCACCACTCCGCAACCAGTTCGTACCACTCCGCAACCAGTTCGCACCACTCCGCAACCAGTTCGCACCACTCCGCAACCAGTTCGCACCACTCCGCAACCAGTTTGCACCACTTTGCAACCAGTTTGCACCACTCCGCAACCAGTTTGCACCACTCTGCAACCGGTTCGCACCACTCCGCAACCAGTTCGCACCACTCTGCAACCAATCGCATCACTCTACAACCCGTTCGCACCACGCCACAACCCGTTTGCACCATTCAGCAACCAGTTTGCACCACTCCGCAACCAGTTCGCACCACTCCGCAACCAGTTCGCACCACGCCGCAACCAGTTCGCACCACTCCAAAAACCAGTTTGCACCACTTTGCTACCAGTTTGCACCACTCCGCAACCAGTTTGTACCACTCAACAACCAGCTTGCACCACTCCGCAACCAGTTCGCACCACTCTGCAACCCGTTTGCACCATTCGCAACCAGTTCGCATCACTCCCCAACCAGTTCGCACCACTCTGCAACCCGTCTGCACCACTCCGCAACCAGTCTGCACCACTCCGCAACCAGGTCGCATCACTCCGCAACCAGTTCGCACCACTCCGCAACCAGTTCGCACCACTCTACAACCCGTTCGCACCACTCCACAACCACTTTGCACCACTCTACAACCAGTGCGCACCAATCCGCAACCAGTTCGCACTACTCCGCAACCAGTTCGCACCACGCTGCAACCAGTTCGCACCACTCTGCAACCCGTTTGCACTACTCCGCAACCTGTCTGCACCACTCCGCAACCGGTTCGCATCACTTCGCAACCAGTTCGCACCACTCCGCAACCAATTTGCACCACTCTACAACCAGTTTGCACCACTCCACAACCAGTTTGCACCACTCTGCAACCAGTTCGCTCCACTCCGCAACCAGTTCGCACCGCTCCACAACCAGTTCGCACCACTCTACAACCAGTTCGCACCACTCCGCAACCAGTTCGCAGCACTCAGAAACCAGTTCGCACCACTCCGCAACCAGTTCGCACCACTCCGCAACCAGTTCGCACCACTCCGCCACCAGTTCGCACCATTCCGCAACCAATTCGCACCACTCTACAACCAGTTCGCACCACTGCACAACCAGTTTCCACCACTCTGCAACTAGTTAGCACCACTCTGCAACCAGTTCGCACCACTCCGCAACCAGTTCGCACCACTCCGCAACCAGTTCGGACCACTCCGCAACCAGTTCGCACGACTCCACAACCAGTTTGCACCACTCTGCACCCAGTTTGCACCACTCAACAACCAGTTCGCACCACTTCACAACCAGTTCGCACCACTCTGCAACCAGTTTGCACCACTCCGCAACCAGTTCGCACAAGTCCTCAACCAGTTTGCAGCACTCCGCAACCAGTTCGCACCACTCTTAAACCAGTTCGCACCACTGCGCAACCAGTTTGCACCACTCCGCAACTGGTTCGCACCACTCAGCAACCAGTTTGCACCACTCTGCAACCAGTTCGCAACACTTCGCAACCAGTTCCCACCACTCTGCAACCAGTTCGCACCACTCCGCAACCAGTTTGTACCACTCCGCAACCAGTTTGCACCACTCCGCAACCAGTTCGCACCACTCCGCAACCATTTTGCACCACTCTACAACCAGTTTGCACCACTCCACAACCAGTTTGCACCACTCTGCAACCAGTTCGCACCACTCTGCAACCGGTTCGCACCACTCCGCAACCAGTTTGCACCACTCCGCAACCAATTCGCACCACTCTACAACCAGTTCGCACCACTCCGCAACCAGTTCGCACCACTCCGCAACCAGTTCGCACCACTCCGCAACCAGTTCGCACCACTCCGCAACCAGTTCGCACCACTCCGCAACCAGTTCGCACCACTCTGCAACCAGTTTGCACCACTTCACTACCAGTTTGCACCACTCCACAACCAGTTCGTACCACTCCGCAGCCAGCTTGCACCACTCCGCAACCAATTCGCACCACTCTACAACCAGTTCTCACCACTCTGCAACCAGTTCGCACCACTCCGCAACCACTTCGCACCCCTGTGTAACCAGTTAGCACCAATCCGCAACCAGTTCGCACCACTCCGCAACCAGTTTGCACCACTCCGCAACGAGTTCGCACCGCTCCGCGACCTGTTTGCACCACTTCGCAACCAGTTTGCACCACTCCACAACCGGTTCGCACCACTCCGCAACCAGTTCGCACCACTCCGCAACCAGTTTGCACCACTCCGCAACGAGTTCGCACCGCTCCGCGACCTGTTTGCACCACTTCGCAACCAGTTTGCACCACTCCACAACCGGTTGGTACCACTCCGCAACAAGCTTGCACCACTCCGCAACCAGTTCGCTCCAATCCGCAACCAGTTCACACCACTCTGCAACCAGTTTGCACCACTCCGGAACCAGTTCGCACCACTTCGCAACCCGTTTGCACCACTCTGCAACCAGTTCGCACCACTCCGCAACCAGTTCACACCACTCCACAACCAGCTCGCACCACTCCTCAACCAGTTCGCACTATTTCCCAGCCCGTTCGTTACACTCGGCAACCACTTCGCACCACTCCTCAACCAGTTCGCACCACTCCTTAACCAGTTCGTACCACTCCGCAACTTGTTCGCACCACTCCACAACCAGTTCAGACCACTCCGCAACCAGTTCCCACCACTCCGCAACCAGTTCACACCACTTCCTTGCCAGTTCCCACCATTCCGCAACTGGTTCGCCCCACTCCGCAACCAGTTCGCACCACTCCGCAGCCAGTTCCCACCACTCCGCAACTGGTTCGCACCACTCCGCAACCCGTTCGCACCACTCTGCAACCAGCTCGCACCACTCCGCAACCAATTCGCACCACTCTGCAACCACTTCGCTCCACTCCGCAACCAGTTCGCATCAGTCCGCAACCAGTTCACACCACTTCCTTGCCAGTTCCCACCATTCCGCAACTGGTTCGCACCACTCCGCAACCCGTTCGCACCACTCTGCAACCAGCTCGCACCACTCCGCAACCAATTCGCACCACTCTGCAACCACTTCGCTCCACTCCGCAACCAGTTCGCATCAGTCCGCAACCAGTTCACACCACTTCCTTGCCAGTTCCCACCATTCCGCAACTGGTTCGCACCACTCCGCAACCCGTTCGCACCACTCTGCAACCAGCTCGCACCACTCCGCAACCAATTCGCACCACTCTGCAACCACTTCGCTCCACTCCGCAACCAGTTCGCATCAGTCCGCAACCAGTTCACACCACTTCCTTGCCAGTTCCCACCATTCCGCAACTGGTTCGCACCACTCCGCAACCCGTTCGCACCACTCTGCAACCAGCTCGCACCACTCCGCAACCAATTCGCACCACTCTGCAACCACTTCGCTCCACTCCGCAACCAGTTCGCATCAGTCCGCAACCAGTTCACACCACTTCCTTGCCAGTTCCCACCATTCCGCAACTGGTTCGCACCACTCCGCAACCCGTTCGCACCACTCTGCAACCAGCTCGCACCACTCCGCAACCAATTCGCACCACTCTGCAACCACTTCGCTCCACTCCGCAACCAGTTCGCATCAGTCCGCAACCAGTTCACACCACTTCCTTGCCAGTTCCCACCATTCCGCAACTGGTTCGCACCACTCCGCAACCCGTTCGCACCACTCTGCAACCAGCTCGCACCACTCCGCAACCAATTCGCACCACTCTGCAACCACTTCGCTCCACTCCGCAACCAGTTCGCATCAGTCCGCAACCAGTTCACACCACTTCCTTGCCAGTTCCCACCATTCCGCAACTGGTTCGCACCACTCCGCAACCCGTTCGCACCACTCTGCAACCAGCTCGCACCACTCCGCAACCAATTCGCACCACTCTGCAACCACTTCGCTCCACTCCGCAACCAGTTCGCATCAGTCCGCAACCAGTTCACACCACTTCCTTGCCAGTTCCCACCATTCCGCAACTGGTTCGCACCACTCCGCAACCCGTTCGCACCACTCTGCAACCAGCTCGCACCACTCCGCAACCAATTCGCACCACTCTGCAACCACTTCGCTCCACTCCGCAACCAGTTCGCATCAGTCCGCAACCAGTTCACACCACTTCCTTGCCAGTTCCCACCATTCCGCAACTGGTTCGCACCACTCCGCAACCCGTTCGCACCACTCTGCAACCAGCTCGCACCACTCCGCAACCAATTCGCACCACTCTGCAACCACTTCGCTCCACTCCGCAACCAGTTCGCATCAGTCCGCAACCAGTTCACACCACTTCCTTGCCAGTTCCCACCATTCCGCAACTGGTTCGCACCACTCCGCAACCCGTTCGCACCACTCTGCAACCAGCTCGCACCACTCCGCAACCAATTCGCACCACTCTGCAACCACTTCGCTCCACTCCGCAACCAGTTCGCATCAGTCCGCAACCAGTTCACACCACTTCCTTGCCAGTTCCCACCATTCCGCAACTGGTTCGCACCACTCCGCAACCCGTTCGCACCACTCTGCAACCAATACGCACCACTCTGCAGCCAGTTCGCAGTACTCTACAACCAGTTCAAACCATTCCGCAACCAGCTCTCACCACTCCGCAACCAATTCGTACCACTCTGCAACCAGTTCGCACCACTCCGCAACGAGTTCGCACCACTCTGCAACCAGTTCGCACCACTCTGAACCAGTTTGCATCACTACGCAACCGGTTTGCACCACTCCGCAACCAGGTCGCACCACTTTGCAACCAGTTCCCACCACTCCGCAACCAGTTCGCACCACTCCGCAACCAGTTCGCACCACTCCACAACCAGCTCGCACCACTCCTCAACCAGTTCGCACCCCTTCCCAGCCCGTTCGTTACACCAGGCAACCACTTCGCAACACTCCTCAACCAGTTCGCACCACTCCTTAACCAGTTCGTACCACTCTGCAACTAGTTCGCACCACTCCACAACCAGTTCAGACCACTCCGCAACCAGTTCCCACCACTCCGCAACCAGTTCACACCACTTCCTCACCAGTTCCCACCATTCCGCAACTGGTTCGCCCCACTCCGCAACCAGTTCGCACCACCCCGCAGCCAGTTCGCACAACTCGGCAACCAGTTTGCACCAGTCCGCAACCAGTTCCCACCACTCCGCAACCAGTTTTCACCAGTCCGCAAGCCGTTTGCACCATTCCGCAACCAGTTCGCACCACTCCGCAACCAGTTCACACCACTCCGCAACCAGCTCTCACCACTCCGCAACCAATTCGCACCACTCTGCAACCAGTTCGCACCACTCCGCAACCAGTTTGCACCACTCTGCAACCAGTGCGCACCACTCCGCAACCAGGTCGCACCACTCCGCACCCAGTTTGCACCACTCGGCAACCAGTTCGCACCCCTCTGCAACCCGTTCGCACCACTCCGCGACCAGTTCGCACCACGCTGCAACCAGTTCGCCCCACTCCGTACCTAGTTCGCACCACTGCGCACCCAGTTCGCACCGCTCCGCAACCAGGTCGCACCACTCCGCACCCAGTTTGCACCACTCGGCAACCAGTTCGCACCCCTCTGCAACCCGTTCGCACCACTCCGCGACCAGTTCGCACCACGCTGCAACCAGTTCGCCCCACTCCGTACCTAGTTCGCACCACTGCGCACCCAGTTCGCACCGCTCCGCAACCAGGTCGCACCACTCCGCACCCAGTTTGCACCACTCGGCAACCAGTTCGCACCCCTCTGCAACCCGTTCGCACCACTCCGCGACCAGTTCGCACCACGCTGCAACCAGTTCGCCCCACTCCGTACCTAGTTCGCACCACTGCGCACCCAGTTCGCACCGCTCCGCAACCAGGTCGCACCACTCCGCACCCAGTTTGCACCACTCGGCAACCAGTTCGCACCCCTCTGCAACCCGTTCGCACCACTCCGCGACCAGTTCGCACCACGCTGCAACCAGTTCGCCCCACTCCGTACCTAGTTCGCACCACTGCGCACCCAGTTCGCACCGCTCCGCAACCAGGTCGCACCACTCCGCACCCAGTTTGCACCACTCGGCAACCAGTTCGCACCCCTCTGCAACCCGTTCGCACCACTCCGCGACCAGTTCGCACCACGCTGCAACCAGTTCGCCCCACTCCGTACCTAGTTCGCACCACTGCGCACCCAGTTCGCACCGCTCCGCAACCAGGTCGCACCACTCCGCACCCAGTTTGCACCACTCGGCAACCAGTTCGCACCCCTCTGCAACCCGTTCGCACCACTCCGCGACCAGTTCGCACCACGCTGCAACCAGTTCGCCCCACTCCGTACCTAGTTCGCACCACTGCGCACCCAGTTCGCACCGCTCCGCAACCAGGTCGCACCACTCCGCACCCAGTTTGCACCACTCGGCAACCAGTTCGCACCCCTCTGCAACCCGTTCGCACCACTCCGCGACCAGTTCGCACCACGCTGCAACCAGTTCGCCCCACTCCGTACCTAGTTCGCACCACTGCGCACCCAGTTCGCACCGCTCCGCAACCAGGTCGCACCACTCCGCACCCAGTTTGCACCACTCGGCAACCAGTTCGCACCCCTCTGCAACCCGTTCGCACCACTCCGCGACCAGTTCGCACCACGCTGCAACCAGTTCGCCCCACTCCGTACCTAGTTCGCACCACTGCGCACCCAGTTCGCACCGCTCCGCAACCAGGTCGCACCACTCCGCACCCAGTTTGCACCACTCGGCAACCAGTTCGCACCACTCCGCAAGCAGTTCGCACCACTCCGCAACCAGTTCGCACCACGCCGCAACCAGTTCGCACCACTCCGCAACCAGTTTGCACCACTTTGCTACCAGTTTGCACCACTCCGGAACAAGTTCGTACCATTCCGCAACCAGCTTGCACCACTCCGCAACCAGTTCGCACCACTTTGCAACCCGTTTGCACCACTCTGCAACCAGTTCGCACCACTTTGCAACCAGTTCGCACCACTCTGCAACCCGTTTGCACCGCTCTGCAACCAGTCTGCACCACTCCGCAACCGGTTCGCATCACTCCGCAACCAGTTTGCACCACTCCGCAACCAATTTGCACCACTCTACAACCAGTTCGCACCACTCCAGAACCAGTTTGCACCACTCTGCAACCAGTGCGCACCACTCCACAACCAGTTCGCACCACTCTGCAACCAGTTCGCACCACTCCGCAACCAGTTCGCACCACTCCGCAACCAGTTTGCACCACTCCGCAACCAGTTTGCACCACTCCGCAACCAGTTCGCACCACTCCGCAACCAGTTCGCACCACACCGCAACCTGTTCGCACCACTCCGCAACCAGTTTGATCCACTCCGCAACCAGTTTGTACCACTCCGTAACCAGCTTGCACCACTCGGCAACCACTTCGCACCACTCCGGAACCAGTTTGCACCACTCCGCAACCAGTTCGCACCACTCCGCAACCAATTTGCTCCACTCTACAACCAGTTTGCACCACTCCACAACCAGTTTGCACCACACTGCAACCCGTTCGCTCCACTCCCCAACCAGTTCGCACCGCTCCACAACCAGTTTGCACCACTCTACAACCAGTTCGCACCACTCCGCAACCAGTTCGCACCACTCAGCAACCAGTTCGCACCACTCCGCAACCAGTTCGCACCACTCCGCAACCAGTTCGCACCACTCCGCAACCAGTTCGCACCACTCCGCAACCAATTCGCACCACTTTGCAACCAGTTCGCACCACTCCGCAACCACTTCGCACCACTCCGCCAACAGTCCGCACCAATCGGCAACCAGTTCGCACCACTCCGCAACCACTTCGCACCACTCCGCCAACAGTCCGCACCAATCGGCAACCAGTTCGCACCACTCCGCAACCACTTCGCACCACTCCGCCAACAGTCCGCACCAATCGGCAACCAGTTCGCACCACTCCGCAACCACTTCGCACCACTCCGCCAACAGTCCGCACCAATCGGCAACCAGTTCGCACCACTCCGCAACCACTTCGCACCACTCCGCCAACAGTCCGCACCAATCGGCAACCAGTTCGCACCACTCCGCAACCACTTCGCACCACTCCGCCAACAGTCCGCACCAATCGGCAACCAGTTCGCACCACTCCGCAACCACTTCGCACCACTCCGCCAACAGTCCGCACCAATCGGCAACCAGTTCGCACCACTCCGCAACCACTTCGCACCACTCCGCCAACAGTCCGCACCAATCGGCAACCAGTTCGCACCACTCCGCAACCACTTCGCACCACTCCGCCAACAGTCCGCACCAATCGGCAACCAGTTCGCACCACTCCGCAACCACTTCGCACCACTCCGCCAACAGTCCGCACCAATCGGCAACCAGTTCGCACCACTCCGCAACCACTTCGCACCACTCCGCCAACAGTCCGCACCAATCGGCAACCAGTTCGCACCACTCCGCAACCACTTCGCACCACTCCGCCAACAGTCCGCACCAATCGGCAACCAGTTCGCACCACTCCGCAACCACTTCGCACCACTCCGCCAACAGTCCGCACCAATCGGCAACCAGTTCGCACCACTCCGCAACCACTTCGCACCACTCCGCCAACAGTCCGCACCAATCGGCAACCAGTTCGCACCACTCCGCAACCACTTCGCACCACTCCGCCAACAGTCCGCACCAATCGGCAACCAGTTCGCACCACTCCGCAACCACTTCGCACCACTCCGCCAACAGTCCGCACCAATCGGCAACCAGTTCGCACCACTCCGCAACCACTTCGCACCACTCCGCCAACAGTCCGCACCAATCGGCAACCAGTTCGCACCACTCCGCAACCACTTCGCACCACTCCGCCAACAGTCCGCACCAATCGGCAACCAGTTCGCACCACTCCGCAACCACTTCGCACCACTCCGCCAACAGTCCGCACCAATCGGCAACCAGTTCGCACCACTCCGCAACCACTTCGCACCACTCCGCCAACAGTCCGCACCAATCGGCAACCAGTTCGCACCACTCCGCAACCACTTCGCACCACTCCGCCAACAGTCCGCACCAATCGGCAACCAGTTCGCACCACTCCGCAACCACTTCGCACCACTCCGCCAACAGTCCGCACCAATCGGCAACCAGTTCGCACCACTCCGCAACCACTTCGCACCACTCCGCCAACAGTCCGCACCAATCGGCAACCAGTTCGCACCACTCCGCAACCACTTCGCACCACTCCGCCAACAGTCCGCACCAATCGGCAACCAGTTCGCACCACTCCGCAACCACTTCGCACCACTCCGCCAACAGTCCGCACCAATCGGCAACCAGTTCGCACCACTCCGCAACCACTTCGCACCACTCCGCCAACAGTCCGCACCAATCGGCAACCAGTTCGCACCACTCCGCAACCACTTCGCACCACTCCGCCAACAGTCCGCACCAATCGGCAACCAGTTCGCACCACTCCGCAACCACTTCGCACCACTCCGCCAACAGTCCGCACCAATCGGCAACCAGTTCGCACCACTCCGCAACCACTTCGCACCACTCCGCCAACAGTCCGCACCAATCGGCAACCAGTTCGCACCACTCCGCAACCACTTCGCACCACTCCGCCAACAGTCCGCACCAATCGGCAACCAGTTCGCACCACTCCGCAACCACTTCGCACCACTCCGCCAACAGTCCGCACCAATCGGCAACCAGTTCGCACCACTCCGCAACCACTTCGCACCACTCCGCCAACAGTCCGCACCAATCGGCAACCAGTTCGCACCACTCCGCAACCACTTCGCACCACTCCGCCAACAGTCCGCACCAATCGGCAACCAGTTCGCACCACTCCGCAACCACTTCGCACCACTCCGCCAACAGTCCGCACCAATCGGCAACCAGTTCGCACCACTCCGCAACCACTTCGCACCACTCCGCCAACAGTCCGCACCAATCGGCAACCAGTTCGCACCACTCCGCAACCTGGTCGCACCATTTCACAACCAGTTCCCACCACTCTGCAACCGGTTTGCACCACTCCGCAACCAGGTCGCACCACTCCGCAACCAGTTCGCACAACTGCGCAACCAGTTCGCACCACTGTGCAACCAGTTTGCACCACTCCGCAACCGATTCGCACCACTCCGCAACCAGTTCGCACCAATCCGCAACCAATTCGCATCACTCTACAACCAGTTCGCACCACTCCACAACCCGTTTGCACCATTCTGCAACCAATTCGCACCACACCCCAACCAGTTCGCACCACTCCGCAACCAGTTCGCACCACGCCGCAATCCGTTTGCACCACTCTGCAACCAGTTGGCACCACTCTGCAACCAGTTCCCACCATTGCACAACCAGTTCGCACCACTCTGCAACCAGTTTCCACCACTCCGCAACAAGTTCGCACCACTGTGCAACCAGTTCGCACCACTCCGCAACCAGTTCGCATCACTCCGCAACCAGTTTGCACCATTCCACAACGAGTTTGCAGCACTGCGCAACCAGTTCGCACCACTTCGCAACCAGTTTGCACCACTCCGCAACCAGTTTGCACCACTCTTCAACCAGTTGGCACCACTCTGCAACCAATTCGCACCACTCTGCAACCAGTTCGCACCACTCCGCAACCAGTTCGCACCACTCCGCAACCAGTTTGCACCACTCCGCAACCGGTTCGCACCACTCCGCAACCAGTTCACACCACTCCGCAACCAGTTCGCACCACTCTGCAACCAGTTCGCACCACTCCGCAGCCAATTCGCACCACTCTGCAACCAGTTCGAACCACTCCGCAACCAGTTCGCACCACTCCGCAACCAGTTTGCACCACTCCGCAACCGGTTCGCACCACTCCGCAACCAGTTTGCACCCCTCCGCAACCAGGTCGCACCACTTCGCAACCAGTTACCACCACTCCACAACCAGTTCGCACCACTCGGCAACCAGTTCGCACCACTCCGCAACTAGTTCGCACCACTCCGCAACCAGTTCGCATCACTCCGCAACCAGTTTGCACAACTCCGCAACCAGTTCGCACAACTCTGCAACCAGTTTGCACCACTCCGCAACCAGTTTGCACCAATTTGCAACCGGTTTGCACCACTCCGCAGCCAGTTCGCACCACTCCGCAAACAATTCGCACCACTCTACAACCAGTTCGCACCACTCCACAACCCGTTTGCACCACTCTGCAACCAGTTCGCATCACTCCCCAACCACTTCGCACCACTCTGCAACCAGTTTGCACCACTCCGCAACCAGTTTGCACCACTCTGCAACCAGTTCGCACCACGCCGCAACCAGTTCGCACCACTCCGCAACCAGTTTGCACCTCTTCGCTACCAGTTTGCACCACTCCGCAACCAGTTCGTACCATTCCGCAACCAGCTTGCACCACTCCACAACCAGTTCGCACCACTCCGCAACCAGTTTGCACCACTCCACAACCAGTTGGCACCACTCCGCAACCAGTTGGCACCACTCTGCAACCAGTTCCCACCATTCCACAACCAGTTCACACCACTCTGCAGCCAGTTTGCACCACTCCGCAACACGTTCGCACCATTGTGCAACCAGGTCGCACCACTCCGCAACCAGTTCGCACCACTCTACGACCAGTTTGCACCACTCCGCAACCAGTTCGTACCATTCCGCAACCAGCTTGCACCACTCCACAACCAGTTTGCACCACTTTGCAACCAGTTCGCACCACTCCTCAACCACTTCGCTTCACTCCGCAACCAGTTCGCACCACTCCGCAACGAGTTCGCACCACTCCGCAACCAGTTTGCACCACGCCACAGCCAGTTCGCACCATTCCGCAACCAGTTCGCACCACTCCGCAACCACTTTGCACCACTCCGCAACAAGATCGCACCATTCCGCAGCCAGTTCGCACCACTCCGCAACCAGTTCGCATCACTCTGCAAGCAGTTCGCACCACGCCGCAACCAGTTCGCACCACTCCGCAACCAGTGCGCACCACTCCGCAACCAGTTCGCACCACTCTACGACCAGTTTGCACCACTCCGCAACCAGTTCGTACCATTCCGCAACCAGCTTGCACCACTCCACAACCAGTTTGCACCACTTTGCAACCAGTTCGCACCACTCCTCAACCACTTCGCTTCACTCCGCAACCAGTTCGCACCACTCCGCAACGAGTTCGCACCACTCCGCAACCAGTTTGCACCACGCCACAGCCAGTTCGCACCATTCCGCAACCAGTTCGCACCACTCCGCAACCACTTTGCACCACTCCGCAACAAGATCGCACCATTCCGCAGCCAGTTCGCACCACTCCGCAACCAGTTCGCATCACTCTGCAAGCAGTTCGCACCACGCCGCAACCAGTTCGCACCACTCCGCAACCAGTGCGCACCACTCCGCAACCAGTTCGCACCACTCTACGACCAGTTTGCACCACTCCGCAACCAGTTCGTACCATTCCGCAACCAGCTTGCACCACTCCACAACCAGTTTGCACCACTTTGCAACCAGTTCGCACCACTCCTCAACCACTTCGCTTCACTCCGCAACCAGTTCGCACCACTCCGCAACGAGTTCGCACCACTCCGCAACCAGTTTGCACCACGCCACAGCCAGTTCGCACCATTCCGCAACCAGTTCGCACCACTCCGCAACCACTTTGCACCACTCCGCAACAAGATCGCACCATTCCGCAGCCAGTTCGCACCACTCCGCAACCAGTTCGCATCACTCTGCAAGCAGTTCGCACCACGCCGCAACCAGTTCGCACCACTCCGCAACCAGTGCGCACCACTCCGCAACCAGTTCGCACCACTCTACGACCAGTTTGCACCACTCCGCAACCAGTTCGTACCATTCCGCAACCAGCTTGCACCACTCCACAACCAGTTTGCACCACTTTGCAACCAGTTCGCACCACTCCTCAACCACTTCGCTTCACTCCGCAACCAGTTCGCACCACTCCGCAACGAGTTCGCACCACTCCGCAACCAGTTTGCACCACGCCACAGCCAGTTCGCACCATTCCGCAACCAGTTCGCACCACTCCGCAACCACTTTGCACCACTCCGCAACAAGATCGCACCATTCCGCAGCCAGTTCGCACCACTCCGCAACCAGTTCGCATCACTCTGCAAGCAGTTCGCACCACGCCGCAACCAGTTCGCACCACTCCGCAACCAGTGCGCACCACTCCGCAACCAGTTCGCACCACTCGCAACCAGTTCGCACCACTCTGCAGCCAGTTCGCACCACTCTGCAACCGGTTCTTACCACTCTGCAACCAGTTCGCACCACTCCGCAACCAGTTCGCACCACTTCACAACCAGTTCCCACCACTGTGCAACAAGTTCGCTCCACTACGCAACCAGTTTGCACCACTGCGCAACCAGTTCGCACCACTCCGCAACCAGTTCGCACCACTGCGCAACCAGTTTGCACCACTCCGCAACCTGTTCGCACCACTCTGCAACTACTTTGCACCACTCCGCAACCAGTTTGCACCACTCCGCAACCGGTTCGCACCACTCCAGAACCAGTTCGCACCACTCTGCAACCAATTCGCACCACTCTACAACCAGTTCTCACCACTCCACAACCAGTTTGCACCACTCTGCAACCAGTTCGCACCACTCCGCACCCAGTTCACACCACTTTGCAACCAGTTCGCACCACTCTGCAACCAGTTCGTACCACTCCGCAACCAGTTCGCACCATGCCGCAACCAGTTCGCGCCACTCCGCAACCAGTTTGCACCACTTCGCTACCAGTTTGTACCACTCCGCAACCAGTTCGCACCACGCCGCAACCAGTTCGCGCCACTCCGCAACCAGTTTGCACCACTTCGCTACCAGTTTGTACCACTCCGCAACCAGTTCGCACCACGCCGCAACCAGTTCGCGCCACTCCGCAACCAGTTTGCACCACTTCGCTACCAGTTTGTACCACTCCGCAACCAGTTCGCACCACGCCGCAACCAGTTCGCGCCACTCCGCAACCAGTTTGCACCACTTCGCTACCAGTTTGTACCACTCCGCAACCAGTTCGCACCACGCCGCAACCAGTTCGCGCCACTCCGCAACCAGTTTGCACCACTTCGCTACCAGTTTGTACCACTCCGCAACCAGTTCGCACCACGCCGCAACCAGTTCGCGCCACTCCGCAACCAGTTTGCACCACTTCGCTACCAGTTTGTACCACTCCGCAACCAGTTCGCACCACGCCGCAACCAGTTCGCGCCACTCCGCAACCAGTTTGCACCACTTCGCTACCAGTTTGTACCACTCCGCAACCAGTTCGCACCACGCCGCAACCAGTTCGCGCCACTCCGCAACCAGTTTGCACCACTTCGCTACCAGTTTGTACCACTCCGCAACCAGTTCGCACCACGCCGCAACCAGTTCGCGCCACTCCGCAACCAGTTTGCACCACTTCGCTACCAGTTTGTACCACTCCGCAACCAGTTCGCACCACGCCGCAACCAGTTCGCGCCACTCCGCAACCAGTTTGCACCACTTCGCTACCAGTTTGTACCACTCCGCAACCAGTTCGCACCACGCCGCAACCAGTTCGCGCCACTCCGCAACCAGTTTGCACCACTTCGCTACCAGTTTGTACCACTCCGCAACCAGTTCGCACCACGCCGCAACCAGTTCGCGCCACTCCGCAACCAGTTTGCACCACTTCGCTACCAGTTTGTACCACTCCGCAACCAGTTCGCACCACGCCGCAACCAGTTCGCGCCACTCCGCAACCAGTTTGCACCACTTCGCTACCAGTTTGTACCACTCCGCAACCAGTTCGCACCACGCCGCAACCAGTTCGCGCCACTCCGCAACCAGTTTGCACCACTTCGCTACCAGTTTGTACCACTCCGCAACCAGTTCGCACCACGCCGCAACCAGTTCGCGCCACTCCGCAACCAGTTTGCACCACTTCGCTACCAGTTTGTACCACTCCGCAACCAGTTCGCACCACGCCGCAACCAGTTCGCGCCACTCCGCAACCAGTTTGCACCACTTCGCTACCAGTTTGTACCACTCCGCAACCAGTTCGCACCACGCCGCAACCAGTTCGCGCCACTCCGCAACCAGTTTGCACCACTTCGCTACCAGTTTGTACCACTCCGCAACCAGTTCGCACCACGCCGCAACCAGTTCGCGCCACTCCGCAACCAGTTTGCACCACTTCGCTACCAGTTTGTACCACTCCGCAACCAGTTCGCACCACGCCGCAACCAGTTCGCGCCACTCCGCAACCAGTTTGCACCACTGCGCAACCAGTTCGCACCACTCCGCAGCCAGTTCGCACCACTCCGCAACCAGTTCCCACCACTCTACAACCGGTTTGCACCACGCCGCAATCAGTTTGCACCACTCTGCAACCAGTTTGCACCACTTCGCTACCAGTTTGCACCACTCCACAACCAGTTCATACCACTCCGCAACCAGTTTGCACCACTCCGCAACCAGTTCGCACCACTCTGCAACTACTTTGCACCACTCCGCAACCAGTTTGCACCACTCCGCAACCGGTTCGCACCACTCCGGAACCAGTTCGCACCACTCTGCAACCAATTCGCACCACTCTACAACCAGTTCTCACCACTCCACAACCAGTTTGCACCACTCTGCAACCAGTTCGCACCACTCCGCACCCAGTTCACACAACTTTGCAACCAGTTCGCACCACTCTGCAACCAGTTCGTACCACTCCGCAACCAGTTCGCACCATGCCGCAACCAGTTCGCGCCACTCCGCAACCAGTTTGCACCACTTCACTACCAGTTTGCACCACTCCGCAACCAGTTCGTACCACTCCGCAACCAGCCTGCACCACTCCGCAACCAGTCCGCACCACTCCGCAACCAGTTCGCACCACTCCGCAACCAGCTCTCACCACCCGGCAACCAATTCGTACCACTATGCAACCAGTTCGCACCACTCCTCAACCAGTTCGCACCACTCTGCAACCAGTTCGCACCACGCCGCAACCAGTTTGCACCACTCTGCAACCACTTGGCACCACTCAGCAACTAATTCGCACCACTTTACAAGCAGTTCGAACCACTCCGCAACCAGTTCGCACCACTCCGCAACCAGTTTGCACCACTCCGCAACCGGTTCGCACCACTCCACAACCAGTTTGCACCACTCCGCAACCAGGTCGCACCACTTCGCAACCAGTTCCCACTACTCCACAACCAGTTCGCACCACTCGGCAACCAGTTCGCAAAACTCCGCAACTAGTTCGCACCACTCCGCGACCAGTTCGCACCACTCCGCAACCAGTTCGCACAACTCCGAAACCAGCTCGCACAACTCTGCAACCAGTTTGCACCACTCCACAACCAGTTTGCACCACTCCGCAACCAGTTCGTACCACTCCGCAACCAGTTCGCACCACTTCGCAACCAGTTCGCACCACTCCGCAACTAGTTCGCACCACTCTGCAACCAGTTCGTACCACTCCGCAACCAGTTCGCACCACTTCGCAACCAGTTCGCACCACTCCGCAACTAGTTCGCACCACTCTGCAACCAGTTCGTACCACTCCGCAACCAGTTCGCACCACTTCGCAACCAGTTCGCACCACTCCGCAACTAGTTCGCACCACTCTGCAACCAGTTCGTACCACTCCGCAACCAGTTCGCACCACTTCGCAACCAGTTCGCACCACTCCGCAACTAGTTCGCACCACTCTGCAACCAGTTCGTACCACTCCGCAACCAGTTCGCACCACTTCGCAACCAGTTCGCACCACTCCGCAACTAGTTCGCACCACTCTGCAACCAGTTCGTACCACTCCGCAACCAGTTCGCACCACTTCGCAACCAGTTCGCACCACTCCGCAACTAGTTCGCACCACTCTGCAACCAGTTCGTACCACTCCGCAACCAGTTCGCACCACTTCGCAACCAGTTCGCACCACTCCGCAACTAGTTCGCACCACTCTGCAACCAGTTCGTACCACTCCGCAACCAGTTCGCACCACTTCGCAACCAGTTCGCACCACTCCGCAACTAGTTCGCACCACTCTGCAACCAGTTCGTACCACTCCGCAACCAGTTCGCACCACTTCGCAACCAGTTCGCACCACTCCGCAACTAGTTCGCACCACTCTGCAACCAGTTCGTACCACTCCGCAACCAGTTCGCACCACTTCGCAACCAGTTCGCACCACTCCGCAACTAGTTCGCACCACTCTGCAACCAGTTCGTACCACTCCGCAACCAGTTCGCACCACTTCGCAACCAGTTCGCACCACTCCGCAACTAGTTCGCACCACTCTGCAACCAGTTCGTACCACTCCGCAACCAGTTCGCACCACTTCGCAACCAGTTCGCACCACTCCGCAACTAGTTCGCACCACTCTGCAACCAGTTCGTACCACTCCGCAACCAGTTCGCACCACTTCGCAACCAGTTCGCACCACTCCGCAACTAGTTCGCACCACTCTGCAACCAGTTCGTACCACTCCGCAACCAGTTCGCACCACTTCGCAACCAGTTCGCACCACTCCGCAACTAGTTCGCACCACTCTGCAACCAGTTCGTACCACTCCGCAACCAGTTCGCACCACTTCGCAACCAGTTCGCACCACTCCGCAACTAGTTCGCACCACTCTGCAACCAGTTCGTACCACTCCGCAACCAGTTCGCACCACTTCGCAACCAGTTCGCACCACTCCGCAACTAGTTCGCACCACTCTGCAACCAGTTCGTACCACTCCGCAACCAGTTCGCACCACTTCGCAACCAGTTCGCACCACTCCGCAACTAGTTCGCACCACTCTGCAACCAGTTCGTACCACTCCGCAACCAGTTCGCACCACTTCGCAACCAGTTCGCACCACTCCGCAACTAGTTCGCACCACTCTGCAACCAGTTCGTACCACTCCGCAACCAGTTCGCACCACTTCGCAACCAGTTCGCACCACTCCGCAACTAGTTCGCACCACTCTGCAACCAGTTCGTACCACTCCGCAACCAGTTCGCACCACTTCGCAACCAGTTCGCACCACTCCGCAACTAGTTCGCACCACTCTGCAACCAGTTCGTACCACTCCGCAACCAGTTCGCACCACTTCGCAACCAGTTCGCACCACTCCGCAACTAGTTCGCACCACTCTGCAACCAGTTCGTACCACTCCGCAACCAGTTCGCACCACTTCGCAACCAGTTCGCACCACTCCGCAACTAGTTCGCACCACTCCGCAACCAGTTCGCACGACTCCGCAACCAGTTCGCACCACTCCGCAACCAGTTCGCACCACTCCGCAACCAGTTCGCACAACTCCGCAACCAGTTTGCACCACTTAGACACCAGTTTGCACCACTCCACAACCAGTTTGCACCACTCCGCAACCGATTCGCACCACTCCGCAACCAGTTCGCACCAATCCGCAACCGATTCGCACCTTTTTACAACCAGTTCGAACCACTCCACAACCCGTTTGCACCATTCTGCAACCAATTCGCACCACACCCCAACCAGTTCGCACCACTCCGCAACCAGTTCACACCACGCCGCAATCAGTTTGCACCACTCTGCAACCAGTTTGCACCACTTCGCTACCAGTTTGCACCACTCCACAACCAGTTCATACCACTCCGCAACCAGCTTGCACCAATCCGCAACCAGTTTGCACCACTCCGCAACCAGTTTGCACCACTCCACAACCAGTTGGCACCACTCTGCAACCAGTTCCCACCATTGCACAACCAGTTCGCACCACTCTGCAACCAGTTTCCACCACTCCGCAACAAGTTCGTACCACTGTGCAACCAGTTCGCACCACTCAACAACCAGTTCGCATCCCTTCGAAACCAGTTTGCACCATTCCGCAACGAGTTTGCAGCACTCCGCAACCAGTTCGCACCACTTCGCAACCAGTTTGCACCAATCCGCAACCAGTTCGCACCACTCTACAACCAGTTGGCACCACTCCGCAACCAATTCGCACCACTCTGCAACCAGTTCGCACCACTCCGCAACCAGTTCGCACCACTCCGCAACCAGTTTGCACCACTCCGCAACCAGTTCGCACCACTCCGCAACCAGTTTGCACCACTCCGCAACCAGTTCGCACCACGCGCAACCAGTTCGCACCACTGCGCAACCAATTTGCACCACTCTATTACCAGTTTGCACCACTCCGAACCAGTTTGCACCACTTCACAACCAGTTCCCACCTCTCCGCAACCAATTCGCACCACTCCGCAGCCAGTTCGCACCACTGCGCAACCAATTTGCACCACTCTATTACCAGTTTGCACCACTCCGAACCAGTTTGCACCACTTCACAACCAGTTCCCACCTCTCCGCAACCAATTCGCACCACTCCGCAGCCAGTTCGCACCACTGCGCAACCAATTTGCACCACTCTATTACCAGTTTGCACCACTCCGAACCAGTTTGCACCACTTCACAACCAGTTCCCACCTCTCCGCAACCAATTCGCACCACTCCGCAGCCAGTTCGCACCACTGCGCAACCAATTTGCACCACTCTATTACCAGTTTGCACCACTCCGAACCAGTTTGCACCACTTCACAACCAGTTCCCACCTCTCCGCAACCAATTCGCACCACTCCGCAGCCAGTTCGCACCACTGCGCAACCAATTTGCACCACTCTATTACCAGTTTGCACCACTCCGAACCAGTTTGCACCACTTCACAACCAGTTCCCACCTCTCCGCAACCAATTCGCACCACTCCGCAGCCAGTTCGCACCACTGCGCAACCAATTTGCACCACTCTATTACCAGTTTGCACCACTCCGAACCAGTTTGCACCACTTCACAACCAGTTCCCACCTCTCCGCAACCAATTCGCACCACTCCGCAGCCAGTTCGCACCACTGCGCAACCAATTTGCACCACTCTATTACCAGTTTGCACCACTCCGAACCAGTTTGCACCACTTCACAACCAGTTCCCACCTCTCCGCAACCAATTCGCACCACTCCGCAGCCAGTTCGCACCACTGCGCAACCAATTTGCACCACTCTATTACCAGTTTGCACCACTCCGAACCAGTTTGCACCACTTCACAACCAGTTCCCACCTCTCCGCAACCAATTCGCACCACTCCGCAGCCAGTTCGCACCACTGCGCAACCAATTTGCACCACTCTATTACCAGTTTGCACCACTCCGAACCAGTTTGCACCACTTCACAACCAGTTCCCACCTCTCCGCAACCAATTCGCACCACTCCGCAGCCAGTTCGCACCACTGCGCAACCAATTTGCACCACTCTATTACCAGTTTGCACCACTCCGAACCAGTTTGCACCACTTCACAACCAGTTCCCACCTCTCCGCAACCAATTCGCACCACTCCGCAGCCAGTTCGCACCACTGCGCAACCAATTTGCACCACTCTATTACCAGTTTGCACCACTCCGAACCAGTTTGCACCACTTCACAACCAGTTCCCACCACTCCGCAACCAATTCGCACCACTCTGCAACCCGTTTGCACCACTCCGCAACCAGTTCGCACCACTCCACAACCAGTTCGCACCACTCCGCAACCAGTTTGTACCACTCTACAACCAGTTCACACCACTCTGCAACCAGTTTGCACCACTCCGCAACCAGTTTGCGCCACTCCGCAACCGGTTCGCACCACTCCGCAACCAGTTCGCGCCACTCCGCAACCAATTCGCACCTCTCTACAACCAGTTCGCACCACTCCACAACCAGTTAGCACCACTCTGCAACCAGTTCACACCACTCCGCAACTAGATCGCACCACTCTGCAACCAGTTCGCACCACTCCGCAACCAGTTCCCACCACTCTGCAACCGGTTTGCACCACGCCGCAACCAGTTCGCACCACTCCGCAACCAGTTTGTACCACTTCGCTACCAGTTTGCACCACTCCGCAACCAGCATGCACGACTCCGCAACCAGTTCGAACCACGCCGCAACCAGTTCGCACCACTCCGCAACCAGTTTGTACCACTTCGCTACCAGTTTGCACCACTCCGCAACCAGTTCGTACCACTCCGCAACCAGCATGCACGACTCCGCAACCAGTTCGAACCACTCCGCAACCAGTTCGTACCAGTCCGCAACCAGCTCTCACCACTCCACAACCAATTCGCACCACTCCGCAACCAGCTCTCACCACCCCGCAACCAGTTCGCACCACTCTGCAACCAGTTCGCACCAATCCACATCCAGTTCACACCATTCTCCAACCAGTTCGCACCACTCCGCAACCAGTTTGCACCAGTCCCCAACCAGTTTGCAAGACGCCGCAATCAGTGTGCACCACTCCGCAACCAGTTCGCACCATTCCACAACCAGTTTGCACCACTCCGCAACCAGTTCGCACCACTCCCCAACCAGTTCGCACCACTCCGCAACCAGTTTGCACCAG
This sequence comes from Penium margaritaceum, assembly GCA_023375785.1. Classification (NCBI taxonomy): domain Eukaryota; kingdom Viridiplantae; phylum Streptophyta; class Zygnematophyceae; order Desmidiales; family Peniaceae; genus Penium; species Penium margaritaceum. Next base: position 398,654 of record SZWC01000327.1, on the reverse strand, counting down.
TCCCCAACCAGTTTGCAAGACGCCGCAATCAGTGTGCACCACTCCGCAACCAGTTCGCACCATTCCACAACCAGTTTGCACCCCTCCGCAACCGGTTCGCACCACTCCGCAACCAGTTTGCACCACTCCGCAACCAGGTCGCACCACTTCGCAACCAGTTCCCACCACTCCGCAACCAGTTCGCACCACTTCGCAACCAGTTCGCACCACTCCGCAACCAGTTCGCACCACTCCGCAACCAGCTCGCACCACTCCGCAACCAGTTCTCACCCCTCCGCAACCAGTTCGCACCACTCCGCAACCAGCTCGCACCACTCCGCAACCAGTTCTCACCCCTCCGCAACCAGTTCGCACCACTCCGCAACCAGCTCGCACCACTCCGCAACCAGTTCTCACCCCTCCGCAACCAGTTCGCACCACTCCGCAACCAGCTCGCACCACTCCGCAACCAGTTCTCACCCCTCCGCAACCAGTTCGCACCACTCCGCAACCAGCTCGCACCACTCCGCAACCAGTTCTCACCCCTCCGCAACCAGTTCGCACCACTCCGCAACCAGCTCGCACCACTCCGCAACCAGTTCTCACCCCTCCGCAACCAGTTCGCACCACTCCGCAACCAGCTCGCACCACTCCGCAACCAGTTCTCACCCCTCCGCAACCAGTTCGCACCACTCCGCAACCAGCTCGCACCACTCCGCAACCAGTTCTCACCCCTCCGCAACCAGTTCGCACCACTCCGCAACCAGCTCGCACCACTCCGCAACCAGTTCTCACCCCTCCGCAACCAGTTCGCACCACTCCGCAACCAGCTCGCACCACTCCGCAACCAGTTCTCACCCCTCCGCAACCAGTTCGCACCACTCCGCAACCAGCTCGCACCACTCCGCAACCAGTTCTCACCCCTCCGCAACCAGTTCGCACCACTCCGCAACCAGCTCGCACCACTCCGCAACCAGTTCTCACCCCTCCGCAACCAGTTCGCACCACTCCGCAACCAGCTCGCACCACTCCGCAACCAGTTCTCACCCCTCCGCAACCAGTTCGCACCACTCCGCAACCAGCTCGCACCACTCCGCAACCAGTTCTCACCCCTCCGCAACCAGTTCGCACCACTCCGCAACCAGCTCGCACCACTCCGCAACCAGTTCTCACCCCTCCGCAACCAGTTCGCACCACTCCGCAACCAGCTCGCACCACTCCGCAACCAGTTCTCACCCCTCCGCAACCAGTTCGCACCACTCCGCAACCCGTTTGCACCACTCCACAACCAGTTGGCACCACTCCGCAACCAGTTGGCACCACTCTGCAACCAGTTCCCACCATTCCACAACCAGTTCGCACCACTCTGCAACCAGTTCGCACCACTCCGCAACAAGCTCGCACCACTGTGAAACCAGTTCGCACCACTCGGCAACCGGTTCGCGCCACTCCGCAACCAGTTTGCACCACTCCGAACCAGTTTGCACCACTTCACAACCAGTTCCCACCTCTCCGCAACCAATTCGCACCACTCTGCAACCCGTTCGCACCACTCCGCAACCAGTTCGCACCACTCCACAACCAGTTCGCACCACTCCGCAACCAGTTTGTACCACTGTACAACCAGTTCACACCACTCTGCAACCAGTTTGCACCACTCCGCAACCAGTTTGCGCCACTCCGCAACCGGTTCGCACCACTCCGCAACCAGTTCGCACCACTCCGCAACCAATTCGCACCTCTCTACAACCAGTTCGCACCACTCCACAACCAGTTAGCACCACTCTGCAACCAGTTCGCACCACTCCGCAACTAGTTCGCACCACTCTGCAACCAGTTCGCACCACTCCGCAACCAGTTCCCACCACTCTACAACCGGTTTGCACCACGCCGCAACCAGTTCGCACCACTCCGCAACCAGTTTGCACCACTTCGCTACCAGTCTGCACCACTCCGCAACCAGTTCGTACCAGTCCGCAACCAGCATGCACGACTCCGCAACCAGTTCGAACCACTCCGCAACCAGTTCGTACCAGTCCGAAACCAGCTCTCACCACTCCACAACCAATTCGCACCACTCCGCAACCAGCTCTCACCACCCCGCAACCAGTTCGCACCACTCTGCAACCAGTTCGCACCAATCCACAACCAGTTCACACCACTCTCCAACCAGTTCGCACCACTCCGCAACCAGTTCGCACCAGTCCCCAACCAGTTTGCAAGACGCCGCAATCAGTTCGCACCACTCCGCAACCAGTTCGCACCACTCCACAACCAGTTTGCACCACTCCGCAACCGGTTCGCACCACTCCGCAACCAGTTTGCACCACTCCGCAACCAGGTCGCACCACTTCGCAACCAGTTCCCACCACTCCGCAACCAGTTCGCACCACTCCGCAACCAGTTTGCACCACTCCGCAACCAGTTCGCACCACTCCCCAACCAGTTCGCACCACTCCGCAACCAGTTTGCACGACGCCGCAACCAGTTCGCACCACTCCGCAACCAGTTCACACCACTCTGCAACCAGTTCGCAGCACTCCGCAACCAGTTTGCACCACTTCGCTACCAGTTTGCACCACTCCGCAACCAGTTCGTACCACTCCGCAACCAGCGTGCACCACTCCGCAACCAGTTCGCACCACTCCCCAACCAGTTCGCACCACTCCGCAACCAGTTTGCACGACGCCGCAACCAGTTCGCACCACTCCGCAACCAGTTCACACCACTCTGCAACCAGTTCGCAGCACTCCGCAACCAGTTTGCACCACTTCGCTACCAGTTTGCACCACTCCGCAACCAGTTCGTACCACTCCGCAACCAGCGTGCACCACTCCGCAACCAGTTCGCACCACTCCCCAACCAGTTCGCACCACTCCGCAACCAGTTTGCACGACGCCGCAACCAGTTCGCACCACTCCGCAACCAGTTCACACCACTCTGCAACCAGTTCGCAGCACTCCGCAACCAGTTTGCACCACTTCGCTACCAGTTTGCACCACTCCGCAACCAGTTCGTACCACTCCGCAACCAGCGTGCACCACTCCGCAACCAGTTCGCACCACTCCCCAACCAGTTCGCACCACTCCGCAACCAGTTTGCACGACGCCGCAACCAGTTCGCACCACTCCGCAACCAGTTCACACCACTCTGCAACCAGTTCGCAGCACTCCGCAACCAGTTTGCACCACTTCGCTACCAGTTTGCACCACTCCGCAACCAGTTCGTACCACTCCGCAACCAGCGTGCACCACTCCGCAACCAGTTCGCACCACTCCCCAACCAGTTCGCACCACTCCGCAACCAGTTTGCACGACGCCGCAACCAGTTCGCACCACTCCGCAACCAGTTCACACCACTCTGCAACCAGTTCGCAGCACTCCGCAACCAGTTTGCACCACTTCGCTACCAGTTTGCACCACTCCGCAACCAGTTCGTACCACTCCGCAACCAGCGTGCACCACTCCGCAACCAGTTCGCACCACTCCCCAACCAGTTCGCACCACTCCGCAACCAGTTTGCACGACGCCGCAACCAGTTCGCACCACTCCGCAACCAGTTCACACCACTCTGCAACCAGTTCGCAGCACTCCGCAACCAGTTTGCACCACTTCGCTACCAGTTTGCACCACTCCGCAACCAGTTCGTACCACTCCGCAACCAGCGTGCACCACTCCGCAACCAGTTCGCACCACTCCCCAACCAGTTCGCACCACTCCGCAACCAGTTTGCACGACGCCGCAACCAGTTCGCACCACTCCGCAACCAGTTCACACCACTCTGCAACCAGTTCGCAGCACTCCGCAACCAGTTTGCACCACTTCGCTACCAGTTTGCACCACTCCGCAACCAGTTCGTACCACTCCGCAACCAGCGTGCACCACTCCGCAACCAGTTCGCACCACTCCCCAACCAGTTCGCACCACTCCGCAACCAGTTTGCACGACGCCGCAACCAGTTCGCACCACTCCGCAACCAGTTCACACCACTCTGCAACCAGTTCGCAGCACTCCGCAACCAGTTTGCACCACTTCGCTACCAGTTTGCACCACTCCGCAACCAGTTCGTACCACTCCGCAACCAGCGTGCACCACTCCGCAACCAGTTCGCACCACTCCCCAACCAGTTCGCACCACTCCGCAACCAGTTTGCACGACGCCGCAACCAGTTCGCACCACTCCGCAACCAGTTCACACCACTCTGCAACCAGTTCGCAGCACTCCGCAACCAGTTTGCACCACTTCGCTACCAGTTTGCACCACTCCGCAACCAGTTCGTACCACTCCGCAACCAGCGTGCACCACTCCGCAACCAGTTCGCACCACTCCCCAACCAGTTCGCACCACTCCGCAACCAGTTTGCACGACGCCGCAACCAGTTCGCACCACTCCGCAACCAGTTCACACCACTCTGCAACCAGTTCGCAGCACTCCGCAACCAGTTTGCACCACTTCGCTACCAGTTTGCACCACTCCGCAACCAGTTCGTACCACTCCGCAACCAGCGTGCACCACTCCGCAACCAGTTCGCACCACTCCCCAACCAGTTCGCACCACTCCGCAACCAGTTTGCACGACGCCGCAACCAGTTCGCACCACTCCGCAACCAGTTCACACCACTCTGCAACCAGTTCGCAGCACTCCGCAACCAGTTTGCACCACTTCGCTACCAGTTTGCACCACTCCGCAACCAGTTCGTACCACTCCGCAACCAGCGTGCACCACTCCGCAACCAGTTCGCACCACTCCCCAACCAGTTCGCACCACTCCGCAACCAGTTTGCACGACGCCGCAACCAGTTCGCACCACTCCGCAACCAGTTCACACCACTCTGCAACCAGTTCGCAGCACTCCGCAACCAGTTTGCACCACTTCGCTACCAGTTTGCACCACTCCGCAACCAGTTCGTACCACTCCGCAACCAGCGTGCACCACTCCGCAACCAGTTCGCACCACTCCCCAACCAGTTCGCACCACTCCGCAACCAGTTTGCACGACGCCGCAACCAGTTCGCACCACTCCGCAACCAGTTCACACCACTCTGCAACCAGTTCGCAGCACTCCGCAACCAGTTTGCACCACTTCGCTACCAGTTTGCACCACTCCGCAACCAGTTCGTACCACTCCGCAACCAGCGTGCACCACTCCGCAACCAGTTCGCACCACTCCCCAACCAGTTCGCACCACTCCGCAACCAGTTTGCACGACGCCGCAACCAGTTCGCACCACTCCGCAACCAGTTCACACCACTCTGCAACCAGTTCGCAGCACTCCGCAACCAGTTTGCACCACTTCGCTACCAGTTTGCACCACTCCGCAACCAGTTCGTACCACTCCGCAACCAGCGTGCACCACTCCGCAACCAGTTCGCACCACTCCCCAACCAGTTCGCACCACTCCGCAACCAGTTTGCACGACGCCGCAACCAGTTCGCACCACTCCGCAACCAGTTCACACCACTCTGCAACCAGTTCGCAGCACTCCGCAACCAGTTTGCACCACTTCGCTACCAGTTTGCACCACTCCGCAACCAGTTCGTACCACTCCGCAACCAGCGTGCACCACTCCGCAACCAGTTCGCACCACTCCCCAACCAGTTCGCACCACTCCGCAACCAGTTTGCACGACGCCGCAACCAGTTCGCACCACTCCGCAACCAGTTCACACCACTCTGCAACCAGTTCGCAGCACTCCGCAACCAGTTTGCACCACTTCGCTACCAGTTTGCACCACTCCGCAACCAGTTCGTACCACTCCGCAACCAGCGTGCACCACTCCGCAACCAGTTCGCACCACTCCCCAACCAGTTCGCACCACTCCGCAACCAGTTTGCACGACGCCGCAACCAGTTCGCACCACTCCGCAACCAGTTCACACCACTCTGCAACCAGTTCGCAGCACTCCGCAACCAGTTTGCACCACTTCGCTACCAGTTTGCACCACTCCGCAACCAGTTCGTACCACTCCGCAACCAGCATGCACCACTCCGCAACCAGTTCGCACCACTCCGCAACCAGTTCGTAACAGTCTGCAACCAGCTCTCACCACTCCACAACCAATTCGCACCACTCTGCAACCAGCTCTCACCACACCGCAACCAGTTCGCACCACTCTGCAACCAGTTCGCACCACTCTCCAACCAGTTCGCACCACTGCGCAACCAGTTCGCACCACTCCGCAACCAGTTCGCACCACTCCCCAACCAGTTTGCACCACCCTGCAACCTGTTCGCACCACTCCGCAGCCAGTTTGCACCACTTCGCTACCAGTTTGCACCACTCCACAACCAGTTCGTACCACTCCGCAACCTGCTTGCTCCACTCTGCAACCAGTTCGCACCACTCCGGTCGCACCACTCTCCAACCCGTTCGCACCAGTCCGCAACCAGTTCGCACAACACCGCAACCAGTGCGCACCACTGTGCAACCAGTTTGCACCACTCCGCAACCAGTTCGCACCACTCCGCAACCCGTTTGCACCACTGTGCAACGAGTTCGCACCACTCCGCAACCAGTTCGCACCAGTCCGCAACCAGTTCGCACCACTCCGCAACCAATTCGCACCACTCTACAACCAGTTCGCACCACTCCGCAACCCGTTTGCACCACTGTGCAACGAGTTCGCACCACTCCGCAACCAGTTCGCACCAGTCCGCAACCAGTTCGCACCACTCCGCAACCAATTCGCACCACTCTACAACCAGTTCGCACCACTCCGCAACCCGTTTGCACCACTGTGCAACGAGTTCGCACCACTCCGCAACCAGTTCGCACCAGTCCGCAACCAGTTCGCACCACTCCGCAACCAATTCGCACCACTCTACAACCAGTTCGCACCACTCCGCAACCCGTTTGCACCACTGTGCAACGAGTTCGCACCACTCCGCAACCAGTTCGCACCAGTCCGCAACCAGTTCGCACCACTCCGCAACCAATTCGCACCACTCTACAACCAGTTCGCACCACTCCGCAACCCGTTTGCACCACTGTGCAACGAGTTCGCACCACTCCGCAACCAGTTCGCACCAGTCCGCAACCAGTTCGCACCACTCCGCAACCAATTCGCACCACTCTACAACCAGTTCGCACCACTCCGCAACCCGTTTGCACCACTGTGCAACGAGTTCGCACCACTCCGCAACCAGTTCGCACCAGTCCGCAACCAGTTCGCACCACTCCGCAACCAATTCGCACCACTCTACAACCAGTTCGCACCACTCCGCAACCCGTTTGCACCACTGTGCAACGAGTTCGCACCACTCCGCAACCAGTTCGCACCAGTCCGCAACCAGTTCGCACCACTCCGCAACCAATTCGCACCACTCTACAACCAGTTCGCACCACTCCGCAACCCGTTTGCACCACTGTGCAACGAGTTCGCACCACTCCGCAACCAGTTCGCACCAGTCCGCAACCAGTTCGCACCACTCCGCAACCAATTCGCACCACTCTACAACCAGTTCGCACCACTCCGCAACCCGTTTGCACCACTGTGCAACGAGTTCGCACCACTCCGCAACCAGTTCGCACCAGTCCGCAACCAGTTCGCACCACTCCGCAACCAATTCGCACCACTCTACAACCAGTTCGCACCACTCCGCAACCCGTTTGCACCACTGTGCAACGAGTTCGCACCACTCCGCAACCAGTTCGCACCAGTCCGCAACCAGTTCGCACCACTCCGCAACCAATTCGCACCACTCTACAACCAGTTCGCACCACTCCGCAACCCGTTTGCACCACTGTGCAACGAGTTCGCACCACTCCGCAACCAGTTCGCACCAGTCCGCAACCAGTTCGCACCACTCCGCAACCAATTCGCACCACTCTACAACCAGTTCGCACCACTCCGCAACCCGTTTGCACCACTGTGCAACGAGTTCGCACCACTCCGCAACCAGTTCGCACCAGTCCGCAACCAGTTCGCACCACTCCGCAACCAATTCGCACCACTCTACAACCAGTTCGCACCACTCCGCAACCCGTTTGCACCACTGTGCAACGAGTTCGCACCACTCCGCAACCAGTTCGCACCAGTCCGCAACCAGTTCGCACCACTCCGCAACCAATTCGCACCACTCTACAACCAGTTCGCACCACTCCGCAACCCGTTTGCACCACTGTGCAACGAGTTCGCACCACTCCGCAACCAGTTCGCACCAGTCCGCAACCAGTTCGCACCACTCCGCAACCAATTCGCACCACTCTACAACCAGTTCGCACCACTCCGCAACCCGTTTGCACCACTGTGCAACGAGTTCGCACCACTCCGCAACCAGTTCGCACCAGTCCGCAACCAGTTCGCACCACTCCGCAACCAGTTCGTAACAGTCTGCAACCAGCTCTCACCACTCCACAACCAATTCGCACCACTCCGCAACCAGCTCTCACCACTCCGCAACCAGTTCGCACCACTTTGCAACCAGTTCGCACCACTCTCCAACCAGTTCGCACCACTGCGCAACCAGTTCGCACCACTCCGCAACTAGTTTGCACCATGCCGCAACCAGTTCGCACCACTCGGCAACCAGTTTGCACCACTTCGCTACCAGTTTGCACCACTCAGCAACCAGTTCGTACCACTCCGCAACCTGCTTGCACCACTCCGCAACCAGTTCGCACCACTCCGCAACCGGTTCGCACCACTCTCCAACCAGTTCGCACCAGTCCGCAACCAGTTCGCACCACACCGCACCAGTTTGCACCACTCTGCAACCAGTTTGCACCAGTCCACAACCAGTTCGCACCACTCCGAAACCAGTTTGCTCCACTCTGCAGCCGGATCGCACCACTCTGCAACCAGTTTGCACAACTCCGCAACCAGGTCGCACCACTTCGCAACCAGTTCCCACCACTCTGCAACCAGTTCGCACCACTCCGCAACCAGTTCGCACCACTTCGCAACCAGTTCCCACCACTTTGCAACCAGTTTGCACCACTCCGCAACCAGTTCGCACCACTCCGCAACCAGTTTGCACCACTCTGCAACCAGTTTGCACCACTCCGCAACCAGTTTGCACCACTCTGCAACAGGTTCGCACCACTCCACAACCAGTTTGGACCACTCCGCAACCAGTTCGCACCCCTCCGCAACCAGTTTGCACCACTTCGCTACCCGTTTGCACCACTCTGCAACCAGTACGCACCACTCCACAACCCGTTCGCATCACTCCGCAACCAGTTTGCACCATTCTGCAACCAGTTCGCACCACTCCGCGACCAGTTCGCACCACTCCGCAACTAGCTCGCACCACTCCACAACCAGTTTGGACCACTCCGCAACCAGTTCGCACCCCTCCGCAACCAGTTTGCACCACTTCGCTACCCGTTTGCACCACTCTGCAACCAGTACGCACCACTCCACAACCCGTTCGCATCACTCCGCAACCAGTTTGCACCATTCTGCAACCAGTTCGCACCACTCCGCGACCAGTTCGCACCACTCCGCAACTAGCTCGCACCACTCCACAACCAGTTTGGACCACTCCGCAACCAGTTCGCACCCCTCCGCAACCAGTTTGCACCACTTCGCTACCCGTTTGCACCACTCTGCAACCAGTACGCACCACTCCACAACCCGTTCGCATCACTCCGCAACCAGTTTGCACCATTCTGCAACCAGTTCGCACCACTCCGCGACCAGTTCGCACCACTCCGCAACTAGCTCGCACCACTCCACAACCAGTTTGGACCACTCCGCAACCAGTTCGCACCCCTCCGCAACCAGTTTGCACCACTTCGCTACCCGTTTGCACCACTCTGCAACCAGTACGCACCACTCCACAACCCGTTCGCATCACTCCGCAACCAGTTTGCACCATTCTGCAACCAGTTCGCACCACTCCGCGACCAGTTCGCACCACTCCGCAACTAGCTCGCACCACTCCACAACCAGTTTGGACCACTCCGCAACCAGTTCGCACCCCTCCGCAACCAGTTTGCACCACTTCGCTACCCGTTTGCACCACTCTGCAACCAGTACGCACCACTCCACAACCCGTTCGCATCACTCCGCAACCAGTTTGCACCATTCTGCAACCAGTTCGCACCACTCCGCGACCAGTTCGCACCACTCCGCAACTAGCTCGCACCACTCCACAACCAGTTTGGACCACTCCGCAACCAGTTCGCACCCCTCCGCAACCAGTTTGCACCACTTCGCTACCCGTTTGCACCACTCTGCAACCAGTACGCACCACTCCACAACCCGTTCGCATCACTCCGCAACCAGTTTGCACCATTCTGCAACCAGTTCGCACCACTCCGCGACCAGTTCGCACCACTCCGCAACTAGCTCGCACCACTCCACAACCAGTTTGGACCACTCCGCAACCAGTTCGCACCCCTCCGCAACCAGTTTGCACCACTTCGCTACCCGTTTGCACCACTCTGCAACCAGTACGCACCACTCCACAACCCGTTCGCATCACTCCGCAACCAGTTTGCACCATTCTGCAACCAGTTCGCACCACTCCGCGACCAGTTCGCACCACTCCGCAACTAGCTCGCACCACTCCACAACCAGTTTGGACCACTCCGCAACCAGTTCGCACCCCTCCGCAACCAGTTTGCACCACTTCGCTACCCGTTTGCACCACTCTGCAACCAGTACGCACCACTCCACAACCCGTTCGCATCACTCCGCAACCAGTTTGCACCATTCTGCAACCAGTTCGCACCACTCCGCGACCAGTTCGCACCACTCCGCAACTAGCTCGCACCACTCCACAACCAGTTTGGACCACTCCGCAACCAGTTCGCACCCCTCCGCAACCAGTTTGCACCACTTCGCTACCCGTTTGCACCACTCTGCAACCAGTACGCACCACTCCACAACCCGTTCGCATCACTCCGCAACCAGTTTGCACCATTCTGCAACCAGTTCGCACCACTCCGCGACCAGTTCGCACCACTCCGCAACTAGCTCGCACCACTCCACAACCAGTTTGGACCACTCCGCAACCAGTTCGCACCCCTCCGCAACCAGTTTGCACCACTTCGCTACCCGTTTGCACCACTCTGCAACCAGTACGCACCACTCCACAACCCGTTCGCATCACTCCGCAACCAGTTTGCACCATTCTGCAACCAGTTCGCACCACTCCGCGACCAGTTCGCACCACTCCGCAACTAGCTCGCACCACTCCACAACCAGTTTGGACCACTCCGCAACCAGTTCGCACCCCTCCGCAACCAGTTTGCACCACTTCGCTACCCGTTTGCACCACTCTGCAACCAGTACGCACCACTCCACAACCCGTTCGCATCACTCCGCAACCAGTTTGCACCATTCTGCAACCAGTTCGCACCACTCCGCGACCAGTTCGCACCACTCCGCAACTAGCTCGCACCACTCCACAACCAGTTTGGACCACTCCGCAACCAGTTCGCACCCCTCCGCAACCAGTTTGCACCACTTCGCTACCCGTTTGCACCACTCTGCAACCAGTACGCACCACTCCACAACCCGTTCGCATCACTCCGCAACCAGTTTGCACCATTCTGCAACCAGTTCGCACCACTCCGCGACCAGTTCGCACCACTCCGCAACTAGCTCGCACCACTCCACAACCAGTTTGGACCACTCCGCAACCAGTTCGCACCCCTCCGCAACCAGTTTGCACCACTTCGCTACCCGTTTGCACCACTCTGCAACCAGTACGCACCACTCCACAACCCGTTCGCATCACTCCGCAACCAGTTTGCACCATTCTGCAACCAGTTCGCACCACTCCGCACCCAGTTCGCACCACTCCGCAGCCAGTTAGCACCACTCCCTAACCAGTTTGCACCACTCCGCAAGCAGTTCGCACCACTTCGCAACCAGCTCGCACCACTTTGCAACCAGTTTGCACCACTCCACAACCAGTTCGCACCACTCCGCAACCAGTTTGCACCACTCTGCAACCAGTTTGCACCACTCCGCAACGAGTTTGCACTACTCTGCAACAGGTTCGCACCACTCCACAATCAGTCCGCACCACTCCGCAACCAATTCGCACCACTCTACAACCAGTTCGAACCACTCCGCAACCCGTTTGCACCACTCTACAACCAGTACGCACCACTCCACAACCCGTTCGCATCACTCTGCAACCAGTTTGCACCACTCTGCAACCAGTTTGCACCACTCCGCAACGAGTTTGCACTACTCTGCAACAGGTTCGCACCACTCCACAATCAGTTCGCACCACTCCGCAACCAATTCGTACCACTCTACAACCAGTTCGAACCACTCCGCAACCCGTTTGCACCACTCTACAACCAGTACGCACCACTCCGCAACCCGTTCGCATCACTCTGCAACCAGTTTGCACCACTCCGCAACCAGTTCGCACCACTCCACAACCAGTTCGCATCACTCTCAAACAGTTCGCACCACTCCGCAATCAGTTTGCACCACTTCGCTACCAGTTTGCACCACTCCGCAACCAATCCGTACCACTCCGCATCCAGCGTGCACCACTCCGCACCCAATTCGCACCACTCCGCAACCAGTTCGCACCACTCCGCAACCAGTCCGCACCAATCCGTAACCAGTTTGCACCACTCCGCAACCGGTTCGCACCACTCCGCCACCAGTTTGCACTTCTGCGCAACCAGTTCGCACCACTCCGCATCCAGTTCGCACCACTCCGCAACCAGTCCGCACCAATCCGTAACCAGTTTGCACCACTCCGCAACCGGTTCGCACCACTCCGCCACCAGTTTGCACTTCTGCGCAACCAGTTCGCACCACTCCGCATCCAGTTCGCACCACTCCGCAACCAGTCCGCACCAATCCGTAACCAGTTTGCACCACTCCGCAACCGGTTCGCACCACTCCGCCACCAGTTTGCACTTCTGCGCAACCAGTTCGCACCACTCCGCATCCAGTTCGCACCACTCCGCAACCAGTCCGCACCAATCCGTAACCAGTTTGCACCACTCCGCAACCGGTTCGCACCACTCCGCCACCAGTTTGCACTTCTGCGCAACCAGTTCGCACCACTCCGCATCCAGTTCGCACCACTCCGCAACCAGTCCGCACCAATCCGTAACCAGTTTGCACCACTCCGCAACCGGTTCGCACCACTCCGCCACCAGTTTGCACTTCTGCGCAACCAGTTCGCACCACTCCGCATCCAGTTCGCACCACTCCGCAACCAGTCCGCACCAATCCGTAACCAGTTTGCACCACTCCGCAACCGGTTCGCACCACTCCGCCACCAGTTTGCACTTCTGCGCAACCAGTTCGCACCACTCCGCATCCAGTTCGCACCACTCCGCAACCAGTCCGCACCAATCCGTAACCAGTTTGCACCACTCCGCAACCGGTTCGCACCACTCCGCCACCAGTTTGCACTTCTGCGCAACCAGTTCGCACCACTCCGCATCCAGTTCGCACCACTCCGCAACCAGTCCGCACCAATCCGTAACCAGTTTGCACCACTCCGCAACCGGTTCGCACCACTCCGCCACCAGTTTGCACTTCTGCGCAACCAGTTCGCACCACTCCGCATCCAGTTCGCACCACTCCGCAACCAGTCCGCACCAATCCGTAACCAGTTTGCACCACTCCGCAACCGGTTCGCACCACTCCGCCACCAGTTTGCACTTCTGCGCAACCAGTTCGCACCACTCCGCATCCAGTTCGCACCACTCCGCAACCAGTCCGCACCAATCCGTAACCAGTTTGCACCACTCCGCAACCGGTTCGCACCACTCCGCCACCAGTTTGCACTTCTGCGCAACCAGTTCGCACCACTCCGCATCCAGTTCGCACCACTCCGCAACCAGTCCGCACCAATCCGTAACCAGTTTGCACCACTCCGCAACCGGTTCGCACCACTCCGCCACCAGTTTGCACTTCTGCGCAACCAGTTCGCACCACTCCGCATCCAGTTCGCACCACTCCGCAACCAGTCCGCACCAATCCGTAACCAGTTTGCACCACTCCGCAACCGGTTCGCACCACTCCGCCACCAGTTTGCACTTCTGCGCAACCAGTTCGCACCACTCCGCAACCCCTTTGCACCACTCTGCAACCAGTTCGCACCACTCTGCAACCAGTTCGCACCACTCTACAACCAGTTTGCACAACTCCGCAACGAGTTCGCACCACGCCGAAACCAGTTCGCACCACTCCGCAACCAGTTGGCACCACTTCACTTCCAGTTTGCACCACTCCGCAACCAGTTGGTCCCACTCTGCAACCAGCTTGCACCACTCCGCAACCAGTTCGCACCACTCTGCAACCAGTTCGCACCACTCCACAACCAGTTTGCACCACTCCGCAACCAGTTGGCACCACTTCACTTCCAGTTTGCACCACTCCGCAACCAGTTGGCACCACTTCACTTCCAGTTTGCACCACTCCGCAACCAGTTGGCACCACTTCACTTCCAGTTTGCACCACTCCGCAACCAGTTGGCACCACTTCACTTCCAGTTTGCACCACTCCGCAACCAGTTGGCACCACTTCACTTCCAGTTTGCACCACTCCGCAACCAGTTGGCACCACTTCACTTCCAGTTTGCACCACTCCGCAACCAGTTGGCACCACTTCACTTCCAGTTTGCACCACTCCGCAACCAGTTGGCACCACTTCACTTCCAGTTTGCACCACTCCGCAACCAGTTGGCACCACTTCACTTCCAGTTTGCACCACTCCGCAACCAGTTGGCACCACTTCACTTCCAGTTTGCACCACTCCGCAACCAGTTGGCACCACTTCACTTCCAGTTTGCACCACTCCGCAACCAGTTGGCACCACTTCACTTCCAGTTTGCACCACTCCGCAACCAGTTGGCACCACTTCACTTCCAGTTTGCACCACTCCGCAACCAGTTGGCACCACTTCACTTCCAGTTTGCACCACTCCGCAACCAGTTGGCACCACTTCACTTCCAGTTTGCACCACTCCGCAACCAGTTGGCACCACTTCACTTCCAGTTTGCACCACTCCGCAACCAGTTGGCACCACTTCACTTCCAGTTTGCACCACTCCGCAACCAGTTGGCACCACTTCACTTCCAGTTTGCACCACTCCGCAACCAGTTGGCACCACTTCACTTCCAGTTTGCACCACTCCGCAACCAGTTGGCACCACTTCACTTCCAGTTTGCACCACTCCGCAACCAGTTGGCACCACTTCACTTCCAGTTTGCACCACTCCGCAACCAGTTGGCACCACTTCACTTCCAGTTTGCACCACTCCGCAACCAGTTGGCACCACTTCACTTCCAGTTTGCACCACTCCGCAACCAGTTGGCACCACTTCACTTCCAGTTTGCACCACTCCGCAACCAGTTGGCACCACTTCACTTCCAGTTTGCACCACTCCGCAACCAGTTGGCACCACTTCACTTCCAGTTTGCACCACTCCGCAACCAGTTGGCACCACTTCACTTCCAGTTTGCACCACTCCGCAACCAGTTGGCACCACTTCACTTCCAGTTTGCACCACTCCGCAACCAGTTGGCACCACTTCACTTCCAGTTTGCACCACTCCGCAACCAGTTGGCACCACTTCACTTCCAGTTTGCACCACTCCGCAACCAGTTGGCACCACTTCACTTCCAGTTTGCACCACTCCGCAACCAGTTGGCACCACTTCACTTCCAGTTTGCACCACTCCGCAACCAGTTGGCACCACTTCACTTCCAGTTTGCACCACTCCGCAACCAGTTGGCACCACTTCACTTCCAGTTTGCACCACTCCGCAACCAGTTGGCACCACTTCACTTCCAGTTTGCACCACTCCGCAACCAGTTGGCACCACTTCACTTCCAGTTTGCACCACTCCGCAACCAGTTGGCACCACTTCACTTCCAGTTTGCACCACTCCGCAACCAGTTGGCACCACTTCACTTCCAGTTTGCACCACTCCGCAACCAGTTGGCACCACTTCACTTCCAGTTTGCACCACTCCGCAACCAGTTGGCACCACTTCACTTCCAGTTTGCACCACTCCGCAACCAGTTGGCACCACTTCACTTCCAGTTTGCACCACTCCGCAACCAGTTGGCACCACTTCACTTCCAGTTTGCACCACTCCGCAACCAGTTGGCACCACTTCACTTCCAGTTTGCACCACTCCGCAACCAGTTGGCACCACTTCACTTCCAGTTTGCACCACTCCGCAACCAGTTGGCACCACTTCACTTCCAGTTTGCACCACTCCGCAACCAGTTGGCACCACTTCACTTCCAGTTTGCACCACTCCGCAACCAGTTGGCACCACTTCACTTCCAGTTTGCACCACTCCGCAACCAGTTGGCACCACTTCACTTCCAGTTTGCACCACTCCGCAACCAGTTGGCACCACTTCACTTCCAGTTTGCACCACTCCGCAACCAGTTGGCACCACTTCACTTCCAGTTTGCACCACTCCGCAACCAGTTGGCACCACTTCACTTCCAGTTTGCACCACTCCGCAACCAGTTGGCACCACTTCACTTCCAGTTTGCACCACTCCGCAACCAGTTGGCACCACTTCACTTCCAGTTTGCACCACTCCGCAACCAGTTGGCACCACTTCACTTCCAGTTTGCACCACTCCGCAACCAGTTGGCACCACTTCACTTCCAGTTTGCACCACTCCGCAACCAGTTGGCACCACTTCACTTCCAGTTTGCACCACTCCGCAACCAGTTGGCACCACTTCACTTCCAGTTTGCACCACTCCGCAACCAGTTGGCACCACTTCACTTCCAGTTTGCACCACTCCGCAACCAGTTGGCACCACTTCACTTCCAGTTTGCACCACTCCGCAACCAGTTGGCACCACTTCACTTCCAGTTTGCACCACTCCGCAACCAGTTGGCACCACTTCACTTCCAGTTTGCACCACTCCGCAACCAGTTGGCACCACTTCACTTCCAGTTTGCACCACTCCGCAACCAGTTGGCACCACTTCACTTCCAGTTTGCACCACTCCGCAACCAGTTGGCACCACTTCACTTCCAGTTTGCACCACTCCGCAACCAGTTGGCACCACTTCACTTCCAGTTTGCACCACTCCGCAACCAGTTGGCACCACTTCACTTCCAGTTTGCACCACTCCGCAACCAGTTTGCACCACTCTGCAACGAGTTCGCACCACTCCGCAAGCAGTTCGCACCACTTCGCAACCAGTTCGCACCACTCTGCAACCCGTTTGCACCACTCCGCAACCAGTTCGTACCCCTCCGCAACCGGCCGCACCACTCCGCAACTAGTATGCACCACTCCGCGACCAGTTCACACCACTTTGCAACCAGTTTGCACCACTCCGCATCCAGTTCGTACCACTCCGCAACAAGCTTGCACCACTCGGCAACCAGTTCGCTCCACTCCGCAACCAGTTCACACCACTCTGCAACCACTTCGCACCACTCTACAAGCAGTTGGAACCAATCAGCAACCACTTTGCACCACTCCGCAACCAGTTCGCAGCACTCCGCAACCAGTTTGCACCACTCCGCAACCAGTTTGCACCATTCCGCAACCAGTTCGCACCACTCTGCAACCAGTTTGCACCACTCCGCAACCAGTTCGCACCACTCCTCAACCAGTTCGCACCACTCCGCAACCAGTTCGTACCACTAGGCAACCTGTTCGCACCACTCCAAAACTAGTTCGCACCACTCCGCAACCAGTTCGCACCACTCCACAACCAGTTTGCACCACTCCGCAACCAGTTTGCACCACTCCGCAACCAGTTCGCACCACTCTGCAACCCGTTTGCACCACTCCGCAACCAGTTCGCACCACTCTGCAACCCGTTTGCACCACTCCGCAACCAGTTCGCACCACTCTGCAACCCGTTTGCACCACTCCGCAACCAGTTCGCACCACTCTGCAACCCGTTTGCACCACTCCGCAACCAGTTCGCACCACTCTGCAACCCGTTTGCACCACTCCGCAACCAGTTCGCACCACTCTGCAACCCGTTTGCACCACTCCGCAACCAGTTCGCACCACTCTGCAACCCGTTTGCACCACTCCGCAACCAGTTCGCACCACTCTGCAACCCGTTTGCACCACTCCGCAACCAGTTCGCACCACTCTGCAACCCGTTTGCACCACTCCGCAACCAGTTCGCACCACTCTGCAACCCGTTTGCACCACTCCGCAACCAGTTCGCACCACTCTGCAACCCGTTTGCACCACTCCGCAACCAGTTCGCACCACTCTGCAACCCGTTTGCACCACTCCGCAACCAGTTCGCACCACTCTGCAACCCGTTTGCACCACTCCGCAACCAGTTCGCACCACTCTGCAACCCGTTTGCACCACTCCGCAACCAGTTCGCACCACTCTGCAACCCGTTTGCACCACTCCGCAACCAGTTCGCACCACTCTGCAACCCGTTTGCACCACTCCGCAACCAGTTCGCACCACTCTGCAACCCGTTTGCACCACTCCGCAACCAGTTCGCACCACTCTGCAACCCGTTTGCACCACTCCGCAACCAGTTCGCACCACTCTGCAACCCGTTTGCACCACTCCGCAACCAGTTCGCACCACTCCGCAACCAGTTCGCACCACTCCGCAACCAGTTCGCACCACTCTGCAACCAGTTCGCACCACTCCGCAACCAGTTTGCACCACTCCGCGACCAGTTTGCACCACGCCGCAACCAGTTCGCACCACTCCTCAACCAGTTTGCACCACTTCGCTACCAGTTTGCATCAGTCCGCAACCAGCTCTCACCACTCCGCAACCAGCTCTCACCACTCCGCAACCAGTTCGCACCACTCTGCAACCAGTTTGCACCACTCTGCAACCAGTTCGCACCAATTCCCAACCAGTTCGCACCATTCCGCAACCAGTTTGCACCACTCCGCAACTAGTTTGCACCACGTTGCAACCAGTTCGCACCACTCTGCAACCAGTTTGCACCACTTCGCTACCAGTTTGCACCACCCCGCAACCAGTTTGTACCACTCCGCAACCAGCTTGCACCACTCCGCAACCAGTTTGCACCACTCCGCAAAGGGTTCGCACCACTCTCCAACGAGTTTGCACCAGTCCGCAACAAGTAAGCACCATTCCGCAACCAGTTCGCACCACTCTGCAACCAGTTCGCACCACTCCGCAACCAGTTTGCACCACTCCGCAACCGGATCGCACCACTCAGCAACCAGTTTGCACCACTCCGCAACCAGGTCGCACCACTTCGCAACCAGTTCCCACCACTTTGCAACCAGTTCGCACCACTTAGCAACCAGTTCGCGCCACGTCGCAACCAGTTCGCACCACTTTGCAACCATTTCGCACCACTCCGCAACCCGTTCGCACCACTCCGCAACCAGTTTGCACCACTCTGCAACCAGTTTGCACTACTCCGCAACCAGTTTGCACCACTCCGCAACCGGTTCGCACCACTTCGCAATCCGTTCGCACCACTCCGCAACCAATTCGCACCACTCTACAACCAGTTCGAACCACTTCGCAACCCATTTGCACCACTCTGCAACCAGTTCGCACCACTCCGCAACCAGTTCGCACCACTCTGAAACCAGTTCACACCACTCTGCAACCAGTTCGCACCACTCCGCAACCAGTTCGCACCACGCCGCAACCAGTTCGCACCACTCCGCAACCAGTTTGCACCACTTTGCTACCAGTATGCACCACTCCGCAACCTATTTGTACCACTCCGCAACCAGCGTGCACCACTCCGCAACCAGTTCACACCACTCCGCAACCAGTTCGCACCACTCCACAACCAGTTGGCACCACTGCGCAACCAGTTGGCACCACTCTGCAACCAGTTTGCACCACTCCACAACCAATTGGCACCACTCTGCAACCAGTTCGCACCACTCTGCAACCCATTTGCACCACTTGGCAACCAGTCTGCACCACTCCGCAACCGGTTTGCACCACTCCACAACCAGTTCACACCACTCCGCAACCAATTCGCACCACTCTACAACCAGTTCGCACCACTTGACAACCAGTTTGCACTACTCTGCAACCAGTTCACACCACTCCGCAACCAGTTGGCACCACTCTGCAACCAGTTCGCACCACTCCGCAACCAGTTCGCACCACACCAAAACCATTTCGCACCACTCTGCAACCAGTATGCACCACTTCCCTTCCAGTTTGCACCACTCCGCAACCAGTTCGCACCACTCTGCAACCAGTTCGCACCACTCCGCAACCAGTTCGCACCACACCAAAACCATTTCGCACCACTCTGCAACCAGTATGCACCACTTCCCTTCCAGTTTGCACCACTCCGCAACCAGTTCGTCCCACTCCGCAACCAGCTTGCGCCACTGCGCAACCAGTTCACACCACATCGCAACTAGTTCGCACCACTCCACAACCAGTCCGCACCACTCCGCAACCAATTCGCATCACACTGCAACCAGTTCGCACCACTCCACAACCAGTTCACACCACATCGCAACTAGTTCGCACCACTCCACAACCAGTCCGCACCACTCCGCAACCAATTCGCATCACACTGCAACCAGTTCGCACCACTCCACAACCAGTTCATACCACTCTGCAACCAGTTCGCACCACTCCGCAACCAGTTCGCACCACTGTGCAACCAGTTCGCACCACTCCGCAACCAGTTCGCACCACTCCGCAACCAGTTTGCACCACTCTCCAACGAGCTTGCACCTCTCCGCGACCAGTTTGCACCACTTCGCAACCAGTTTGCACCACTCCGCAACCAGTTCGTACCACTCGGCAACAAGCTTGCACCACTCCGCAACCAGTTTGCTCCACTCCGCAACCAGTTTGCACCACTCCACAACCAGTTTACACCACTCTGCAACCAGTTCCCACCACTCCGCAACCAGTTCGCACCACTCAGCAGCCAGTTTGCACCACTCCGCAACCAGTTCGCACCACTCCGCAACCAGTTTGCACCACTCAGCCACCAGTTTGCACCACTCCGCAACCAGTTCGCACCACTCTGCAACCAGTTTGCACCACTCCGCAACAAGTTCGCACCACTGATGCCCCCAATTTTTCCGCGTTCTTGTTCTTCTCCGCGGATGATGTGACTCCGCGCCGGTCCGCGGAACACACCTTCTACCGCTACTACCTACCTCTTAATGAAAGAGACAGCAACCGTTATCTGCGGGTCACAACCTTGGAGTCTCGGCGCAGATGCCTCACTGGTGAGTGACGCTCCGTGGTCCACTTCTTGCCACACGGAAGTCCACCACCTCGTGGCGTCCGACTCCTCTCCGCGGAAGCCTCGTTCCGCGGACGTGTGCAAGCAAGGGACCGCCGGCAGCTTCCTTCACCCGGACTCTTGGTTCTTCATGCACTTAACTCCTAGATCCGCGGACCACCTTCCGCGGGGAATGTAGAATTGGAGAGCAGAGGGCGGGACACGGGAAATGAGAACAGGCAAAGGACTTTTTTATAAAGCTGATTGCGGAGTACACACAATGCTCTCGAATGCAAGCAAGTCTGAGTTGCACTTGTTCTACTGCCAGTCAGGCCCTTTTCTACTTGGGACTCCGCATAGTGTAACCACACACTGCGGGTCTCATCCCTCAGACTGTCCTACTTCCTCTATTTGGACTCCTTGCGATGCGGCTACGCACCGCGGGTCTTGTCCTCACACACATTATCTTCTACTGCTCACTTTTCTTCATCTACGGCTCGTGCATGCGGTTCTTCGTGTTCTTCCTTGAATCTTCCACCTCCGCGGTGTGCTTTTCCCCTCCTGGATTGTCGCTGTCAGTCTTGTGTTCTGAGTGGTCGCGCTCCTGCCACCGTTCTCCTGTTGCTTGATCTTGGTCGGCGGATGTCTTGCACATCCGATGTTCCAGCTTCCTTCTCTTCCTTCCATCACTCGGCTTCTGTTCCCTCTCCACCGCAATCTTTCCCGCCGGGCCATCCTTCCCGCTACCGCCACCGGATTCCACGCCACCCCATGCTCTACCGCAACCTTGGTGTGGGAGCCAGCTTTCCACGCGTGTCTTTATGTGCTTGTTCCACTTGGCAGGGTCTGGTCCGCGGATCTACCAGTCCGCGGAGCTGGCCTGCCGCGGATACATCATTTTTCCGCGGAGCTACGGTGGATTTTCGCCTGACACTGATGCCCCCAACCCCCCTTTTTCTCAAGACTCTGTCCTAGAGTCTCGCCCGCGCAACAGGCGCGTGAACTTCCCTTGCGGTCCTGGCCGTTGCCGGTGTTGGCAGAGACGGCAGTATGTTTCCACCTCCCCGCCCTCTTGTTGGTACTTCGCAGAACATTCCTGATGCACGTACAGCTGGCATCCCTCACATCGAGCTCCTGCGGTGATGTCTCCCGCTCCCAATCTCCTTTTGCAGGTTGAGCAGTGTGGGATCCGCTCATATGTACTGCAGCTGGTGCAGCGGTACACCATGTGTCCCTCCTCACTCCTTCCGACCCCTGTGGCGCACTGCGCATGGGCCCATCCTCCGCAGTGTTCACAGTGACACGCCATCCCCGTGACGATCCCTCCGCATCCATCTCCGTAGCATCGCAATCCGGAGTTCTTCGTTCCCCAGTCCTCTTTTCGGGATTGAGCGAGGCATCGGTGACAGGTCCACACCCCTTCCTTACCTCTCTTTCCGCATCTTAGGTGACACATCCTCAAGCACATACCACACCCTTTCCCGAACTCCTCCATCCTTTCCTGACAGGCAGCACATGCAGGCTCTCGGGTTTCCGCGATAAAGCTGAGGTAGCAGTCTGTCTCTAGGAACTCGTTGCCCACACATTGGTGACATTGGCCCTTTCAAGCAGAGTTGCCCGTCACTAGGCATCTGCGGTGGGCGGACCTCATGCAGGCAACGCACTTTTCCTCATCCTGCACCGTCTTCAGACATGTGGGACATGTCGCGGATTGATCCCTTCCCCCTGCCGCTTCCTCTTCTTCTGACTCTTCCTCTTCCCCGTCTTCGTTCACTCGGGGTGCCTTGCGGATTCCTCGCCGCCTTTCAATCTCCTCCCTGCACTTTCTGCAAACCGCGGCCCCACTTCGCCCTCCGCGCTTGTCACGAGGCGGCACCAGGCAACCAGTACAGATCTGGCGGTGGCATCCACCACAATCCTGCACTTCCACTCCCCACCATTGGCCGCACTGAGCACACCTTCTCTCCTCCATTTCCTTCTGCCTCCTTTCTTCTACCGCGACACGTCCTTCCACCTGCCACTGTCTCATCGTAGCCCCGGATACTATGCGCGGACCTCTCCGTTTCTCACTGGGCCCCTCCTCTTCTTCCTCCTCCTCTTCCTCTAGGTCCCACCTTCCGTGGGGTGGTGCTCCCCCGACGCCGGGTCCCGCTCCTTCTTCCTCCTGCCGCTTTTTCACAGCTTCCTCCTCAGCCGCCTCTCTCAGGCATCGCAAGCAGGTGCGGTTTATTCCGATGCAGGTCTTAGAGGCCCCGCCGGCGTGTTGATGCACGGGCTTCCCGCATACCCGGCACACCACTTTTAGTCGTGGTTCAGCGGGGAGATTTTCCCTGCACCACACACATGGGCCAGTGTAGGTAGCCAGGGTCTTGGGGCTCATTGGTACCCCGGTCCGCGGTGGCGTTTCCCGGGATGGTTGCTGGGTTTCTCTTGCCATGGTCTGACGTTCGGGCACGCCTACAGGTTCCCTCTTCGTCCGCTCCCACTGTCCCTTCTGTTCCGGCTACTGCTCCCGCCTCGGCTGCTCTTGTCGTGGTTCCCTCCTCACCTCTTCCGCGGCCAATTCGCGGACATTAGATTCCTCTTCCTCCACCTCCTCAGGTTCCTGACTCCACTCCTGCTCCTGTTGTGATACTCGTTCTTCACACATGTCCAGTACCTCCTCCGCTCTCCACCCCCGCGAGCCCTTCCGCTGTCCCAGGGGCGGTAGACGATTTCCTGTCCCTGGGATGTGCGTTTGCCATGCCGGCGGCAGCAGCACGAACTCCGTGGCCGGGTAGCTGCGGTCGCTGACTCCTTCCGGTCCCTCCAACCATACCTGCCCTGCTTCAACGCTGGCCACGCGGTACACCTCCCGTGGCTCTCCCGCTTCTCGTCCCGCATTGGGGAAGGGGCGGAGATACACCAAGTGGCCCTCTTTGATGGGCCCATGGTTCAGCCGTCGGTTGGCCGCGTCACATCCGCGCCAGGCAGCAACAGAACCCCTCAGCCTTGCTTCCGCTCGCATTGCCCTCGTTCTCTCACAGCATTCTCGAAACCATTCCGCGACTTCCCTGTCTTCCTCCTCCACCGAACGCTTACCTTGTTCCTCTGGGGCAAGTGGCAGCCTCAACGGTTTCTGAGGTAACCCCATTGTTGCTCGCGGTGGTTGGCCAAAAAGCAGCATGTGAGGTGAGAAGGAGGTTGCGCGACTAGGTGTTATGTTGATGAAGAACGCCGTCTTCTTCAGCTTCTCCGCCCACCTGCTACCCTCCGCGGTGTCCACTGCTCGCTCCAATATTTCATGCACCCGCTCCACTTGTCCCTGGGACTCTGGTCTGTACCGCCCGGAGTGCACGTGGCGGACCCCCCATTCCTCCAGCTCCTCTCTGAAGGCCCCCATGAATTCGGTGCCGTTGTTGCTGTGTACCACGCTGCATCCACCAAAACGGTAGAAGATTTCCTCGCGGATGAACTTTGCTGCGGTGGCAGAGCTCTTGTTGGGCACGGCGCGGACCCAGAGGTACTTCGTGAAGTGGTCTACCGCTGCAATCCAATATCGGTTCCCTTGGTCGCGGTGCGCACGAGGGCCGTGGAAATCGATGATGATTTTCTTAAGCGGTTCACCGATGGGGGAGGGTTGAAACAGAGGCTGGTCTCATGGTGTAGTCTTCCGCGCGCGCTCATAGGGAGCGCAGTGCTGCACCACCTCTTTAATGAGGGCCACCAGGCTAGGCACATGGACAATGGGTGCTAGTCGGTCCTTTAGTGCCTGTATGCCGGCGTGATGATGATGGTGGTAGGCCCCCACCACCGCTTTCTGAAGTGTGGGCGGAGGTACCCACAGGACCCGCGGAGTCACTTTCCAGAGGCGCCCCTCTTCCCATGCGTAGTGCTCACACAGACGGGCCAGGTCATCCTTCTTCCTTCGATCGAATTCCACGCCCAGCCGTGTCTCCAGATCCGCGTACACCTTTTGCGCCTCTGCCTTCTGCTGTTCCTTGTTGCTTGCGCGGAGGAGGATATGGGCGGTCTGCCAGATCCGCCAGTCCTGCGTCTCCATTGGTCCCTTTCTTCCCTCTTTCTCTGCTCCTGCTTCCCCCGGCTTTCGCTTTGTCTCCGGCACTCGCGCTGGTAATCCGCGGGCTCGCCTCGCCTCCTGCTCCGCCTTCATGACCGCGAACTTCCTGCGGTTATCTTCATCATACACTGGCGGCTCCCTGTCCCATGAGTCAGGAGCACGGAACAGCCGCAGGATCCCCACCGCCCGCAGTTCTCCTTCATCCCACTGGTCGCGTAGTCTGGTCTCAGTGGGTCCTCCCAGCCATTTGCCTCGTCCGCCAGCGCGGTGCAACTCGATCACCTCCTCCTTTTTCTGCGGAGCTGCCCCTGGAGCTCGCAACAGCCCCTGGCTCCGTGTGAGGGGCTGCTCCTCCTCCGACTCTCCCGGTGATTCACTGATCTCGGAAACCACCATCACTGTTGCTTCCTTTTGCCCACGTCCCTGTTATTCTGCCCCTTCGCGGACATCCGTCCCAACTGCCTCTCCCAGAGCAGGGCGCAGCGGGAGCGGCACCATTTCCGCGGGCATGCTGACCTTGCGGAAGACTGCCATCAGGAGCTCTGCCGCTTGCGCAGCCTCCCGCTGAGCTTGCGCCAGTTGTACGGGGGTGACGCTGGAGCCCTCGTGCGTTTGAGGCTGTTTCCTTGGTTCCGCGGCCGCTATTTCTCCTGCCTTCCTTTTTCCCTTTGAGGCGGGAGTGGTTTCCCCCGGGGTGGTCTGCTCCGGCTCCTTGTTCTGGCTATCGTCCGTTGCGATTGCTGCCTCTCTGGTCTGGCTGGCTGTTTCCGCGGCTCTCTTCACCACCGCCGCCACTCGGGTCTTTAGTTGTGCTTTTCGCCGGAGGATACTGGCAGACATCTCTGGGGGGTGGGGCCTAGTCTTGTATTTTTTTGCTGTCGGATCTGCCCCTTCCGCGGTTGCATGCTTCTTTGCTGTTGTCGCACCTCTTACTGTCCCTGCCGCTACACTGGCTACTTCTGCCTTGGCTGCTTCTAAGGCTGTTTGTGTATCTTCCATCATCTGTGCTTCCATGGCCTTTGTTTTCGCCACTGCTGCTGTTGTTGCCTCTGTTGCTGCTGCCGTTACTTGTGCCTCCGCTGCTACTGTTACCTCCGCTTGCGCGGTTGCTACCGCTGCCTCTGCATCCATCACGATTTCCTTCATGAGCTGCTCTGCAGCCTCCTGTTCCGCCTTGGCCGCCGCCTCACGCTCCTGGGTCGCTTGAATTTCAACCTCCGCAGCCTCCGCGGCAGCTTGCTCCGTCTCAACTGCTTCTGCTTCCCATGCCTTCCGCGGGCGTTCCTGCATGTTCTTAAGTTGAGGGGTGATTTGGGCGTGTTCACACGCCTCTTCCACTTCCGCATCTTTCCTGCTCTTCTCCTCCCGGCAAACTTCAGCCGCCTCCTTGGCCCAATGTTGCACTTCCTCTTCCCTGAGTGACAGTTTCTCCCGTACCGCGGTCCAAAGTCCACCCGCAACTGCCGCTGCCACCTTGGTGCGTGGTATGTTTTGCAATGTCAGCGTCCAGCACCTTTCCATGGCCAGCATCCATTGCCCCTCCGGTACCTGAGTTCCAGCCATCCGTGACCGCTTCGTTTGTGGGTACTGAACGCTCCACCTGGCGTATGTTAGGTTGAGGAAGTATCCCCACCTCCACTCATCTGTTGCGGATCTTCGTCGCGGAGCTTTCGCCAACCCCGGTGTCTGGTCGTTCAGCTGATAGAGGATGAGAGCTCTGGCCCTTTCCTAGAGCAGATGCACGTAGCGTCCTTCTGGGCTGCTGCGCTCGACCCTCCGCACCCTGAGCCACCACACACGAGCAGCCTCCAGTGACAGATCCGGTCGTTCAGTGTGTAGGAATACCGCGACTCCTGTCATGTCGCTTGCCAGCTTTGGGTTGATACTCAGGACGTCTCTGAGGGCCAAGACGAGGCGTTCCGCGCCTGCCGTCTCTAGCAGTTTTACCTGCCTATCGTGTAGCCCGAGGGCTATCGCTCCTGTTGCCACTCCCCTCAGTACTACCTGCCACATCTTGCCGAACAGAGAATCCGCAAATTCCTCGCGGATCACCCCCGGGACTTCCGCCAGCAGTTGAAGCATGACGCTGCTTATGACTTCGAGCAGCAAGGCATCCTTGGGCTGCTCTTCGCTATCCCCCGAACTTTCTTCAGGGTATGTTCCTGCTCCCTCCATTACTGTTCCTGCCCCCAACAGGGGGTACACGGGTTGCCGATTCAGATCTCCGTGCGAGGTTGGTGGCGAGTGGGAGAGTGCCGTCACCGCCGCGGAGGGAGCTGGGGCTGTTGGTGCCTGGGCCCCTTCTTGCGGACTGGGTGTCGGCGTAGCAGCTGCTTTCACAGTTGCTTGCGTCATTCCTTCCGCGGGTTCCTTGCGCCTGAAGGTCCGCGTCGGGGGTGTGCTTGTGGCCGGGCTCTGTTGTGATGCGCCTGTCGATCTCGCCGCTGGTGGCGTGGCTTGTGTTGGTGTCCCTTCCGCGGGGCTTGGCCGCGATGGAATGCCCGTTGCTGGTGTCGGGGTTCGTGTCGAGGTTACGACTGCGGCAGGGCTGGGTTGCGGTGAGGCCGCAGCTACTGCTGGCGTGGCCGTCACTGGTGTTGGCCGGGACCCCGTTGCCGCAATCTGTGGCGCTGGTGTCCTTGATTCTGGTGTTCTTGTTGTGGGACCCGACCGCGGTGGGGCCGCCACCCTTGCCGGTGGCGTTGGTGTCCGTGTCTGCTAGTCTCCCGTGTCCGTGTTGAGAGCAGAGCGCCGCAGCTGCCGCCGAGAGGGCTCACCCCACCGCGACGAAGGTGCGGACCCCGAGCTGTGATGACGAGCCATGGTGCTGGTTCTGTTGGTGAGTGCCGAGCTTTGCGTAATACGTCGTCTATGTAGTGTGCCTGTGAGAGTCGGAGCCAGGGTTGGCAGTGTCGAGCTGGAGAGTGGTCGAGGCGAAGTGAAGAGTGGAGTGAATGATGGAATACCGGAATCCGAAATGAGACTGAGGATGCCGGAGCCTAGCAATATATCTGCTTTGCACGGCGCAAGCCAATCCGCTGCCAGCAGGATGTCGTACGTGCGGACATCGCAGACTTGGACGGTATGCGCTGCATGCACATTGGCCACCTGCATTGGGAAGCCCGCGATTTGTCCGAGCGGCGCGTCGATTTCTCCAGTCGAGATAGAGAAGCGGAGCCAAGTAGGTCGGATGAGATGCTGCATGTGGAGTGAGCGGATCATTCGGAGCGCAATCGTGGTGTGCGTGGCGCCGGTGTCCACGATGGCCACAAACTTGCGTCCATGTATCCACACGTAACACCATGCCACGTGGACCTCAGATAGTGCGGATGGTCCAGGAATGAGCGTCGCTGGTGTCCAGGAACGAGGAGAGCATGCGGCGGCATCATGCACGCGAGCATAGGTGAGGGGGATGCATCTGGACAGCAGGCGGTTACCGATAATGTTTCGCTCGTGCATGAGAGGCGGATGCCAAGAGAAGAAAGAGATGGATTGTGAGTGGTGAAGAGGGCTCGGAGACTCTCCGCGGACTCAGGGGAATGAATGAGGAAGTCGACTAAGGAGAGGGCATGGCGGTTCTCGAGGAGTGGGGTTGTGGTAATGGGAGGAGTTGGTGGGTTGCGGGAGGTTTTGGTCCGTGATGCTCTGGTGGTAAGTTGCGCGGTTCGGGATGGCGCATGGCGTTGGGGAAGATGGGGGGCGATCTCCTCAAGTGTCCATCCGCGGATCGCGGGGTTGTAGCGTCTGGCGAGCAGGAGTCCTAACTTGGAAATGGAGGGCAGGGTCTCCGCGTGTCTTTCTGCCGCGGTGGGGTCGATTTCTTTCAGGAGCTGCAAAGCACCTCCTCTTCATCCTCGTCGAATTCCCGCGTCACTCCTTCCCATTGTGCTTCAGCGTTTGTCGGCAATGCCAGGATGCCCGGGGAGTGTTCCGCGGTAACTGACGGCAGCGGGGCAGGTTCTGGCCAGTCGAGGCGCGGGAGTTGGCTAAGAGCGTCCGCGTTGCGGTTAGCGTTTGTAGGCTGGTACTTGATTTTCATGTTGTACCCTTGCAGGAGGAGTGCCCACTTGGCGAGGATGCCTTCATGATTCTGGGTGGTGAGTAGCCATTGGAGAGCCTGATGGTCCGTCAGGACCGTGAACGGTTTGCCATTTTTTATATAGTCGCGGAAGTGTTGGAGGGCCCACAGGACAGCCAAGCACTCGCCCTTCACCGGCGGGTACTTTCGTTCTCCTTTAGTGAGGGCGCGGCTGGCATACGCAATCACCTTCTGAGTTTGTTCCTGCACTGTCTGGGATAGGATAGCGCCCAACCCGTCCCTTGACCAGTCAGTAGTGATGGAGAATGGCAGGTTGAAGTCAGGGAACTCGAGCATAGGTGCCGTGACCAGTTGATGTTTGATCTCCCTCCAGGCCTCCGCGCATTCTGGGGTCCAGTCAAAGGGCACGTCCTGATGCGTCAGTTGCTGGAGTGGCCTGATGATGCACGCGTGATCGCGGACAAACTTTCGGTAGAAAGAGACGAAACCCAGGAAGATCTTGACTTGTCCCGCGGATGTGGGCTGACGCCATTCTTGCACTGCTGCAGTTTTCTCAGGGTCAGTTTTGATGCCATCCGCGCTCATCACAAAACCAAGGAACTCGATTTCCGCGGCTCCAATGGAGCACTTGGCTGCTTTGAGCTTGAGGTTGGCTTTGTGGAGAGCAGCAAACACGGTGGCCAAGGATGAAAACAGCTCTTCGAAGCTGTGGGCCGCAACCATGATGTCGTCAATGTAGCAGCTGACGTTGGGGATGCCGCGGAGGGTGGAGTCCATGACTCGTTGGAACGTCGCGCTTGCATTGCGGAGTCCAAAGGGCATGCGTGTAAACGTGTACAGCCCCTCTGGCGTCACAAATGCGGTCTTGGCGATGGAATCCGGGTGCATGGGGACAGCGTGGAATGCAGCCTTGATGTCGAGCTTTGCAAACCATCCGCGACCCTGTTGGCGCTCTTGTATGTCAACGATGAGGGGCATGGGGTATGCATCTTCTTCAGTCACTCGGTTGAGGTCGCGGAAGTTGACGCAAAATCGTTTGGATCCATCCGGTTTCCCTACAATGACCAAGTTGGCCCGCCAGGGGCTGACGATGGGGATGATCACCCCTTGCGCTTTGAGTTTCGCGAGCCCTTCTGTGATGATTTCCTCTTGATCAGGGAGGATGCGTCGCACCTTCTGTTTCGTGGGTGCGGAGTCCCCCGTGGAGATGACGTGAAACGCTTCCACGGCTCCAAAGTCAACCGCGGATCCAGCAAAGATGTCCGCAAACGAATCCAATAAATTGGAGAAGTCTTGCCGCTGCGTGAGTGAGAGTCGTGAGTGGAGCATGTGGTCCCATTTTGGTGGTGGTGTCCGTACTGTTTTGCGGAGGGGATAAACTTCCTCTTCTTCCTCTAGTGGGAGGCTAGTTCCAAAGATTCGTTGTCCCCGATTCCATAATCCCAAGAGGTTGGCCTGTACACCGGGCTCCGCGGACTTCTCCGCGCAGGTTTGCCAGTCGCTGGTGGAGACATGTTCCACGACAGGTGCCTCCACTGGAAGGGAGTGGGCCTTGCCTGAATGAGTTTGGGAGTCTTCGATCGCGGCATCCAATAGGGAGAAGGATCCACCGCCGGTCACGGGAAGTGCCACTCTGTCACCAATGGTGATAGGGCAGTACGTTTCTTCTCCAGACGCGGAGCTCAGCTGCATGGTTCCCAGGGAAAAGAGGAGATTGGCTTGCCGTGGCACTAAGTAATCCATGCCCAGGAGTACGTCATACGTCCGCGCTTGCGTGACTTGGACGTTCACTGGTTCATGAAGGGACCCCACTTGTATGGGAAGGCCATGAACTTCCCCGTCTCCCTGGTCCATCCCTCCTGCCGAGTTAGTGAAGATGCGGCGTGTAGGAAGCGTGCGGTCCGCCCATCCGACCACGAAGAGGACGCGGAACGCCACGGTGGTGTGGGTGGCTCCCGTGTCGATGATGGCCAGAAACTTCCTCCCGCAGATCCAGACCACACAACAGGCGACCTCGTAGTGGCTGTTGTCGTGTCGCGGTGGTTCCAGAGGCTGTGGTGCCCATCCCCATTCCTCGTCCGCGAGACCTAGAGCCAGGGATGCTTTGGGTACCGCGCGACGAGTGTTCATTGTGCCGGGAGTTGTCGTGATGCAGTTGAGTGAGATGCCCACTGTTCAGAGGCGTTGGTTAGCCCTCGTGAACTCCTCCTTCAGGCGCGGCACCAGCTCAGGGTGGATCCGGAGAAACTCAAAGAAATAGACTTCCGCAACTGGGGTATGAAAGAGTCGCTGGACAGGGTCAGTCTTATCCTCCGCGATCCCGGTAGGCGCTTGTGCAGGCAAAGGCGGTTGCTCCTCCATCCGGGTTGTTGGCTTCGCCTGTCGTTTCTTTCCTGGTGCGATGGTGTGGTGTACAATGGCCTCCTGGAGTCGCTCCTCCGCTTCCTCAACCTTGCGTCTCAAATCCTCCTGCACCCTGACTGCCTCCTGCAGGTTCCATCCGCGCAGACCCAGTTTCTGAGCCTGAGCAATGAGGGTCATTTCTTCTGCAGTGGGGGGCACCTCTGTGGTCTCGTCCTCCGCCATTGGTAATCCCAATTTGACGTTGCGGGCTCCGCTTGCAGGGTTCGCGGATGCCGGTGGCTTGGGCAAAATGCCCTGACCGCCGGGGTGAACTTGGGATGGATGTTCCTGTGCCGGCCTTGCCTGCTGCTGTTGCTGCGGCCCTGGCCATGCCTGATTGTAACAGTGCTGCCACTGCTACACCATGGGGTCTTGGGCAGGTGGTTCGGGGCGCGGTGCCGACTCCCGCTTCCGCGGGCAGTCTCGAGCGATGTGCTCCAAACTTTGACTCGTGTAGCAAGCTTTTGGCTTTTGCTGCTGCGGAGGATGTGTGTGTGAGGATGCAGTGGTATCGCTGCCTTGTTATTGTCGGGTGGACCGCTGCCGGGTGAAGATGGCTGTGGCGTCTTGGACCGCCTCTTGGAGGGACAGGTAGCGGTCAGCAATCATCAGACTGCTGATCTCATCTGGGAGTGCGCGGATGAGATTCTGTAGCAGGACCCATAGCGGCAGTCCTTCCCCTTGCGGGCTCTTAGCCACAGAGGCCCAGGTGAGAAACTGATCCAGAAATTGGCGGATATCGTCATCCTTGCGCATCACCTCTTTCTCAATTTTCCGCAGTGCTTCTTCTTTCGTCAATTGTTTGAAGCGCTCGATGAGGGCGTTGCCGAAGTCCTCGAACGACGGGAAGGGAGCTCGCGCATTGTACCAATCCGTTGCCGCCCCTTGGAGGTGGAGCTCTGCAGTGGCGAGACATAGGTCGGGCGGAATCCGGCCAATACTGGCGTAGAGAGTGATCTGTTTAAGCCAAACCTAGGGGTCTTCCTCCGGGGCACCCTTGAAGGAGTCTAATGGGGGAATGTTGGCGGGCTCGGAGCGGATGTATTGTAGCTGTGGTACGCTGCTACGGTTAGCCGCCAATGCGGTTGTTGCATGCGATACCGGAAGACTTGCAGATGGAGTTGCGGAGTATCCAGTCGTAGGGACTGGCATCTGTGGCTGTGCCGCAGTCGTGGGAAGACTGACTTGCGTGGGAGGGGGAACCATGTACCAGGGAGTGGTTGTGGAGGCAGTGTAGGGTGTTGAGAAGACTGCTGTCCCAGGCGGCGGGACCGGAGTCCCCTATACTTGTGCTGGCGCTGTTTGCGGTATCCAATATATCTGAGCCGGTGGGGTTGCAGTTGGGGCATGGGGGTGAATTGCTTGAGAAAAAGGGGGGTTGGGGTGAATTGCTGGTCCCGCGCTGGTAGTCAGGTGCGGGTTCCCCGGTAGCTGCTGTGGGGGCAGGTACACGTTGCTCTATGCGGTCTGTGTTGGCAATGAGGTCTGGTGGGTTCTTCCAACTGGCGTTGCTCCAACTGGCTGCTGGTGGGGGAGCTGCTGATGGGTGAGCATGGGCATCTGCGGTATCATATTGGGCACAAGCGTGCGTGGCACCATTCCAACCGTCACTGGGCCCATCTGCTGCTGCGCCTGGTGTGTCCACAGTACTTGTGTGACCGCAGGAGACTGTGTTATGTTTGCTGACTGTGCTCCGCTTCCAACCATCTGCTGTTAATGGCTCGTTAGCGGGGTCCCGGGTGGGAGAGGCGGAAGCGTGTTCCTTTGCTGGACCGTTCTGCCTCCAGGCGGAGGTATCTGTGGTGGCGGCTGCGTGATCGAGGGCGGTCCTGCCATTGTCCCCACCTGCACCATGAGCTGCCGTGGCAGATGCGGTGGTTGCTCTAGTCCAAGCGCAGGTGTAGGTGGCATGGTCGCCGCCTGTATAGCGCTCCTCATCTGCTGCTGTGGCGGTGCATCTGGCGTTGGCAGCTGTGGGGGCGCCCCAGTTGGCAGGGTGGCCGGGTTTTGCTGAGACGCGAAAAGCTGTTGCACCGGACTTGCTTGACCATCCGTGTAATGCTGCCGCGGATGCTTCTGTGGCTGGCTCATTCCAAACTGGGGTTGCGTGGCGGCTCCTGTTCCCATGATCAGCGGGGTCACGGGAAAGTGGTCCACTGGTGACTGTGCGGCTTCTGGTCCCTGCGTTGACACAGACATCCCCATCCGCTGGACTCCCGTGACCTGCTCTGATGTGGACGTCAGCTGCCGCTCGAGGGCGTGCACAAGTGGTTCCGTGGCTAGGACCCCCGCGGTTGCCCCTACCAACTGATGCAGCGGATTCATCTCCTGGAGCTTCCCAAGGGTGGAGGCAGGGATCCGCACCTGTTGCAGCCGCGCTGAGATCTGCTGCTCGTCTGGTGCTGGCACTTCGGGGATTCCTGAATCCTGGGGGCTCAGGGGTAAGGGCTGCGGATATACAGGCAGGTCTGCGGGTTGCGGCTCCCCCTCGCCAGGAATCTGTTGCTGTTGTCCGCCACGACGAGCATACACCAATCCGCAGAAGGCCTCGGGATTTCCACCACCGGAAGATGCCTCCAGTGAAGGTGGTGCGTCGGAGAACCACCGTGCCCCAAGTGGTATGTTCTATTGGCTCTCCTGCCCCTGGTGATGCTGGGCTGAGCCATGACTGGCAGAGCTGTGGATGCTCTCCACCTCCGCGCGTTCGCCCAGTGTATCCATAAGGCGGTGCCAGTGTAGCTGCTCCAACCACTCAGTCACTCGTTGGTGCTAGGCGAGTGGGTCGGGGCCTGGTGAGGAGCTGAGTGGCGTGCGGGACGGCACTGAGGAGTCCCTGCTTCCCGCGGAGGTCGCGGCCCTTCGTGGCAGGAAGCACCGCACCGATGGTTGCTGTTGCCGTCCTCCAACGTCCTGATGCACGAAGCTGGCTGCCGACATCAATGACTGATCTGAAGGACACGTGCAGTTCTGCTAGAAAAGAGCAAGGAACCATCGACACTCACCGCACCATGACACTGATACCCCCAATTTTTCCGCGTTCTTGTTCTTCTCCGCGGATGATCTGACTCCGCGCCCATCCGCAGAACACACCTTCTACCGCTACTGCCTACCTCTTAATCAAAGAGACAACAACCGTTATCTGCGGGTCACAACCTTGGAGTCTCGGCGCAGATGCCTCACCAGTGAGTGACGCTCCGTGGTCCACTTCTTGCCACACAGAAGTCCACCACCTCGTGGCGTCCGACTCCTCTCCGCAGAAGCCTCGTTCCGCGAACGTGTGCAAGCAAGGGACCGCCGACAGCTTCCTTCACCCGGACTCTTGGTTCTTCACGCACTTAACTCCTAGATCCGCGGACCACCTTCCGTGGGGAATGTAGAATTGGAGAGCAGAGGGCGGGACACGGGAAATGAGAACAGGAAAAGGACTTTTTATAAAGCTGATTGCGGAGTACACAGAATGCTCTCGAATGCAAGCAAGTCTGAGTTGCACTTGTTCTACTGCCAGTCAGGCCCTTTTCTACTTGGGACTCCGCACAGTGTAACCACACACTGCGGGTCTCATCCCTCACACTGTCCTACTTCCTCTATTTAGACTCCTCGCGATGCGGCTATGCACCGCGGGTCTTGTCCTCACACACATTATCTTCTACTGCTCACTTTTCTTCATCCGCGGCTCGTGCACGCGGTTCTTCGTGTTCTTCCTTGAATCTTCCACCTCCGCGGTGTGCTTTTCCCCTCCTGGATTGTTGCTGTCAGTCTTGTGTTCTGATTGGTCGCGCTCCTGCAACCGTTCTCCTGTTGCTTGATCTTGGTCGGCGGATGTCTTGCACGTCCGATGTTCCAGCTTCCTTCTCTTCCTTCCATCACTCGGCTTCTGTTCCCTTTCCACCGCGATCTTTCCCGCCGGGCCATCCTTCCCGCTACCGCCACCGGATTCCACGCCACCCCATGCTCTACCGCAACCTTGGTGTGGGAGCCAGCTTTCCACGCGTGTCTTTATGTGCTTGTTCCACTTGGCAGGGTCTGGTCCGCAGATCTACCAATCCGCGGAGCTGGCCTGCCGCGGATACATCATTTTTCCGCGGAGCTGCGGTGGATTTTCGCCTGACAACCACTCCGCAACCAGTTTGCACCACTCTGCAACCAGTTTGCACCACTCCGCAACCAGTTCGTACCTCTCCAAAACTACTTCGCACCACTCCGCAACCAGTTCGCACCACTCCACAACCAGTTTGCACCACTCCGCAACCAGTTCGCACCACTCCGCAGCTAGCTCGCACCACTCCACAACCAGTTTGAACCACTCCGCAACCCGTTCGCTCCACTCCTCAATCACTTCGCACCACCCCTCAACCAGTTCTCACCAATCCTAAACCAGTTTGTACCACTCCGAAACAGTTCGCACCACTCAAAAACCAGTTCAGACCACTCCGCAACCAGTTTGCACCACCCCGCAGCCAGTTCGCACGACTAAGCAACCAGTTCGCAACACTCCGCAACCAGTTCGCACCACGCCGAAACGAGTTTGCACCACTCCGCAACCAGTTTGCACCACTTCACTACCAGTTTGCACCACTCCGCAACCAATTTGTACCATTCCGCAACCAGCGTGCACCACTCCGCAACCAGTTTGCACCACTCCGCAACCAGTTCGCACCAATCCACAACCAGTTGGCACCACTCCGCAACCAGTTCGCACCACTCTGCAACCAGTTCGCACCACTCCGCAACCAGTTCGCACCACTCCGCAACCAGT
>SZWC01000327.1:327104-348565 GCA_023375785.1 Penium margaritaceum | reverse complement strand
GCACCACTCCGCAACCAGTTTGCACCACTCTGCAACCAGTTCGCACCTCTCCACAACCAGTTCGCACAACTCTACCACCAGTTCGCACCACTCCGCAACCAGTTTGCACCACTCCGCAACCAGTTCGCACCACGCCGCAACCAGTTCGCACCACTCCGCAACCAGTTTCCACCACTTCGCAACCAGTTTGCACCACTTCGCAACCAGTTCGTACCACTCAGCAATTAGCTTGCACCACTCCGCAACCAGTTTGCACCACTCCGCAACCAGCTCTCACAATTCTGGAACAGTATCACTCCACTCTACAACCAGTTCGCCCCACTCCGCAACCAGTTCGCACCACTCTGCAACCAGTTCGCACCACTTTGCAACCTGTTCAAACCACTCTGCAACGAGTTCGCACCACTCCGCAACCAATTTGCACCATTCTGCAACCAGTTTGCACCACTCCGCAACCAGTTCGCAGCACTCCGCAACCTGTTTGCACCACTCCGCAACCAGCTCTCACCACTCTGGAACAGAATCACACCACTCTACAACCAGTTCGCACCACTCCGCAACCAGTTCGCACCACTCTGCAACCAGTTCGCACCACTCCGCAACCTGTTCAAACCACTCTGCAATGAGTTCTCACCACTCCGCAACCAATTTGCACCATTATGCGACCAGTTTGCACTCCTCCGCAACCAGTTCGAAGCACTCCGCAACCTGTTTGCACCACTCCGCAACCAGTTCGCACCACTCCGCAACCAGTTTGCACCACTCCGCAACCAGTTCGCACCACTCCGCAACCAGTTCGCACCACTCCGCAACCAGTTCGCACCACTCCGCAACCAGTTTGTACCACTCCGCAACCAGTTCGCACCACTCCGCAAGCAGTTTGCACCACTCCGCAACCAGTTCGCACCCCTCCGCAACCAGTTCGCACCACTCCGCAACCAATTCGCACCACTCTGCAACCAGTTCGGACCACTCCGCAACCAGTTCGCACCACTCCGCAAGCAGTTTGCACCACTCCGCAACCAGTTCGCACCCCTCCGCAACCAGTTCGCACCACTCCGCAACCAATTCGCAC
Source organism: Penium margaritaceum (assembly GCA_023375785.1). Lineage (NCBI taxonomy): Eukaryota > Viridiplantae > Streptophyta > Zygnematophyceae > Desmidiales > Peniaceae > Penium > Penium margaritaceum. Next base: position 347,490 of record SZWC01000327.1, on the reverse strand, counting down.
CACTCTGCAACCAGTTCGGACCACTCCGCAACCAGTTCGCACCACTCCGCAAGCAGTTTGCACCACTCCGCAACCAGTTCGCACCCCTCCGCAACCAGTTCGCACCACTCCGCAACCTGTTCAAACCACTCTGCAATGAGTTCTCACCACTCCGCAACCAATTTGCACCATTCTGCAACCAGTTTGCACCCCTCCGCAACCAGTTCGCAGCACTCCGCAACCAGTTTGCACCACTCCGCAACCAGCTCGCACCACTCCGCAACCAGTTCGCACCACTCTGAAACCAGTTCGCACCAATCTGCAACCAGTTCACATCACTCTGCAAGCAGTTCGCACCACTCCGCAACCAGTTCGCACTACTCCGCAACCTGTTCGAACCACTCCGCAACCCGTTCGCACCACTCCGTAACCAGTTCGCACCACTCCGCAACCAGTCCGCACCACGCCGCAACCAGTTCGCACCACGCCGCAACCAGTTCGCACCACTCCACAACCAGTTCGCACCACTCCGCAACCAGTTTGCACTACTCCGCAACCAGTTCGCACCACTCCGCAACTGATTCGCACCACTCTACAACTAGTTCGCACCACTCCACAACCAGTTTGCACCACTCTGCAACCAGTTCGCACCTCTCCACAACCAGTTCGCACAACTCTACAACCAGTTCGCACCACTCCGCAACCAGTTCGCACCACTCCGCAACCAGTCCGCACCACGCCGCAACCAGTTCGCACCACTCCGCAACCAGTTTCCACCACTTCGCGACCAGTTTGCACCACTTCGCAACCAGTTCGTACCACTCCACAATTAGCTTGCACCACTCCGCAACCAGTTCGCACCACTCCGCAACCAGCTCTCACCACTCTGGAACAGAATCACACCACTCTACAACCAGTTCGCACCACTCCACAATTAGCTTGCACCACTCCGCAACCAGTTCGCACCACTCCGCAACCAGCTCTCACCACTCTGGAACAGAATCACACCACTCTACAACCAGTTCGCACCACTCCGCAACCAGTTCGAAACACTCTGCAACCAGTTCGCACCACTCCGCAACCTGTTCAAACCACTCTGCAACGAGTTCGCACCACTCCGCAACCAATTTGCACCATTCTGCAACCAGTTTGTACCACTCCGCAACCAGTTTGCAGCACTCCGCAACCTGTTTGCACCACTTCGCAACCGGTTCGCACCACTCTGCAACCAGTTTGTACCACTCCGCAACCAGGTCGCACCACTTCGCAACCAGTTCCCACCACTCCGCAACCAGTTCGCACCACTCCGCAACCAGTTCGCACCACTCCGCAACCAATTTGCACCATTCTGCAACCAGTTTGTACCACTCCGCAACCAGTTCGCAGCACTCCGCAACCTGTTTGCACCACTTCGCAACCGGTTCGCACCACTCTGCAACCAGTTTGTACCACTCCGCACCCAGGTCGCACCACTTCGCAACCAGTTCCCACCACTCCGCAACCAGTTCGCACCACTCCGCAACCAGTTCGCACCACTCCGCAACCAGTTCGCACCACTCCGCAACCAGTTTGCACCACTCCGCAACCTGTTCTTACCACTCTGCAACGAGTTCCCACCACTCCGCAACCAATTTGCACCATTCTGCAACCAGTTCGCACCACTCCGCAACCAGTTCGCACCACTGTGCAACCAGTTCGCACCACTCCGCAACCAGTTCGCACCACTCCGCAGCCAGTTCGCACCACTCCACAACGAGTTTGCACCTCTCCGCAACCAGTTTGCACCACTTCGCAGCCAGTTTGCACCACTCGCAACCAGTTCGTACCACTCGGCAACAAGCTTGCACCACTCCACAAATTCGCTCCACTCTGCAACCAGTTCGCACCACTCCACAACCAGTTCACACCACTCTGCAACCAGTTCGCACCACTCCGCAACCAGTTCGCACCACTCAGCAACCAGTTTGCACCACTCCGCAACCAGTTCGCACCACTCCGCAACCAGTTCGCACCACTCCGCAACCAGTTCGCACCACTCCGCAAACAGTTCGCACCACTCCGCAACTAGTTCGCACCACTGCGCAATCAGTTCGCACCACTCCGCAACCAGTTCGCCCCACTCCGCAACCAGTTCGCACCACTCCACAACCAGTTCGCACCACTCCGCAAACAGTTCGCACCACTCCGCAACTAGTTCGCACCACTGCGCAATCAGTTCGCACCACTCCGCAACCAGTTCGCCCCACTCCGCAACCAGTTCGCACCACTCCACAACCAGTTCGCACCACTCCGCAAACAGTTCGCACCACTCCGCAACTAGTTCGCACCACTGCGCAATCAGTTCGCACCACTCCGCAACCAGTTCGCCCCACTCCGCAACCAGTTCGCACCACTCCACAACCAGTTCGCACCACTCCGCAAACAGTTCGCACCACTCCGCAACTAGTTCGCACCACTGCGCAATCAGTTCGCACCACTCCGCAACCAGTTCGCCCCACTCCGCAACCAGTTCGCACCACTCCACAACCAGTTCGCACCACTCCGCAAACAGTTCGCACCACTCCGCAACTAGTTCGCACCACTGCGCAATCAGTTCGCACCACTCCGCAACCAGTTCGCCCCACTCCGCAACCAGTTCGCACCACTCCACAACCAGTTCGCACCACTCCGCAAACAGTTCGCACCACTCCGCAACTAGTTCGCACCACTGCGCAATCAGTTCGCACCACTCCGCAACCAGTTCGCCCCACTCCGCAACCAGTTCGCACCACTCCACAACCAGTTCGCACCACTCCGCAAACAGTTCGCACCACTCCGCAACTAGTTCGCACCACTGCGCAATCAGTTCGCACCACTCCGCAACCAGTTCGCCCCACTCCGCAACCAGTTCGCACCACTCCACAACCAGTTCGCACCACTCCGCAAACAGTTCGCACCACTCCGCAACTAGTTCGCACCACTGCGCAATCAGTTCGCACCACTCCGCAACCAGTTCGCCCCACTCCGCAACCAGTTCGCACCACTCCACAACCAGTTCACACCACTCTGCAACCAGTTGGCATCACTCCGCAACCAGTTCGCACCACTCCGCAGCCAGTTCGCACCACTCCACAACGAGTTCACACCACTCGGCAACCAGTACGAACCACTCCACAACCAGTTCGCACCATTCTGCAACGAGTTCGCACCACTCCGCAACCAATTTGCACCATTCTGCGACCAGTTTGCACTCCTCCGCAACCAGTTCGCAGCACTCCGCAACCGGTTCGCACCACTCTACAACTATTTCGCACCACTCCACAACCAGTTTGCACCGCTCTGCAACCAGTTCGCACCTCTCCACAACCAGTTCACACCACTCTACAACCAGTTCGCACCACTCCGCAACCAGTTTCCACCACTTCGCTACCAGTTTGCACCACTTCGCAACCAGTTCGTACCACTCCGCAATTAGCTTGCACCACTCCGCAACCAGTTCGCACCACTCCGCAACCAGCTCTCACCACTCTGGAACAGAATCACACCACTCTACAACCAGATCGCACCACTCCGCAACCAGTTCGCACCACTCTGCAACCAATTCGCACCACTCCGCAACCTGTTCAAACCACTCTGCAACGCGTTCGCACCACTCCGCAACCAATTTGCACCATTTTGCAACCAGTTTGCACCACTCCGCAACCAGTTCGCAGCACTCCGCAACCTGTTTGCACCACTCCGCAACTGGTTCGCACCACTCTGCAACCAGTTTTGTACCACTCCGCAACCAGGTCGCACCACTTCGCAACCAGTTCCCACCACTCCGCAACCTGTTCGCACCACTCCGCAACCAGTTCGCACCACTCCGCAACCAGTTCGCACCACTACGCAATCAGTTCGCACCACTCCGCAACCAGTTCGCACCACTCCGCAACCTATTCGCACCACTCTGCAACCAGTTTACACGCCTCCACAACCAGTTTGCACCACTCCGCTACCGGTTCGCACCACTTGGAAACCAGTTTGCACCACTCCGCAACCAATTCGCACCACTCTACAACCAGTTTGCACTAATCCACAACCCGTTTCCACCACTCTGCAACCAGTTCGCACCACTCTGCAACCAGTTTGCACCACTCCGCAACCAGTTCCCACCACTCCGCAACCAGTTCGCACCACGCCGCAACCAGTTCGCACCACTCTGCAAAGAGTTTGCACCACTTCGCTACCCGTTTGCACCACTCCGCAACCAGTTTGCACCACTCCGCAACCAGTTCCCACCACTCCGCAACCAGTTCGCACCACGCCGCAACCAGTTCGCACCACTCTGCAAAGAGTTTGCACCACTTCGCTACCCGTTTGCACCACTCCGCAACCAGTTCATACCATTCCGCAACCAGCTTGCACCACTCCGCTACAAGTTTGCACCACTCCGCAACCAGTTCGCACCACTCCACAACCAGTTGGCAGCACTCCGCAACCAGTTCATACCATTCCGCAACCAGCTTGCACCACTCCGCTACAAGTTTGCACCACTCCGCAACCAGTTCGCACCACTCCACAACCAGTTGGCAGCACTCCGCAACCAGTTGGCACCACTCTGCAACCAGTTCGCACCATTCCACAACCAGTTCGCAGCACTCTGCAACCAGTTCGCACCACTCTGCAACCAGTTCGCACCTCTGTGCAACCAGTTCGCACCACTCCGCAACCAATTTGCACCACTCTGCAACCAGTTTGCACCACTCCGCAACGAGTTTGCACCACTCCGCAACCAGTTCGCACCACTTTGCAACCAGTTTGTACCACTCCACAACCAGTCCGAACAACTCCGCAACCAGCTTGCACCACTCTGCAACCAGTTTGCACCACTCCGAAACAAGTTCGCACCACTCCACAACCAGTTCTCACCACTCTACAACCAGTGCGCACCACTCCGCAACCAGTTCGCACCACTCAGCAACCCGTTCGCACCACTTCGCAACCAGTTCGCACCACTCTGCAACCAGTTTGCACCACTCCGCAACCGGTTCGTACCACTCCGCAACCAGTTCGCACCCTTCCGCAACCAGTTTGGACCACTTTTCAATCAGTTTGCACCACTCGGCAACCAGTTTGCACCCCTCCGCAACCAGTGCGCACCACTCCGCAATCAGTTTGCACCACTCGGCAACCAGTTTGCACCCCTCCGCAACCAGTGCGCACCACTCCGCAATCAGTTTGCACCACTCGGCAACCAGTTTGCACCCCTCCGCAACCAGTGCGCACCACTCCGCAATCAGTTTGCACCACTCGGCAACCAGTTTGCACCCCTCCGCAACCAGTGCGCACCACTCCGCAATCAGTTTGCACCACTCGGCAACCAGTTTGCACCCCTCCGCAACCAGTGCGCACCACTCCGCAATCAGTTTGCACCACTCGGCAACCAGTTTGCACCCCTCCGCAACCAGTGCGCACCACTCCGCAATCAGTTTGCACCACTCGGCAACCAGTTTGCACCCCTCCGCAACCAGTGCGCACCACTCCGCAATCAGTTTGCACCACTCGGCAACCAGTTTGCACCCCTCCGCAACCAGTGCGCACCACTCCGCAATCAGTTTGCACCACTCGGCAACCAGTTTGCACCCCTCCGCAACCAGTGCGCACCACTCCGCAATCAGTTTGCACCACTCGGCAACCAGTTTGCACCCCTCCGCAACCAGTGCGCACCACTCCGCAATCAGTTTGCACCACTCGGCAACCAGTTTGCACCCCTCCGCAACCAGTGCGCACCACTCCGCAATCAGTTTGCACCACTCGGCAACCAGTTTGCACCCCTCCGCAACCAGTGCGCACCACTCCGCAATCAGTTTGCACCACTCGGCAACCAGTTTGCACCCCTCCGCAACCAGTGCGCACCACTCCGCAATCAGTTTGCACCACTCGGCAACCAGTTTGCACCCCTCCGCAACCAGTGCGCACCACTCCGCAATCAGTTTGCACCACTCGGCAACCAGTTTGCACCCCTCCGCAACCAGTGCGCACCACTCCGCAATCAGTTTGCACCACTCGGCAACCAGTTTGCACCCCTCCGCAACCAGTGCGCACCACTCCGCAATCAGTTTGCACCACTCGGCAACCAGTTTGCACCCCTCCGCAACCAGTGCGCACCACTCCGCAATCAGTTTGCACCACTCGGCAACCAGTTTGCACCCCTCCGCAACCAGTGCGCACCACTCCGCAATCAGTTTGCACCACTCGGCAACCAGTTTGCACCCCTCCGCAACCAGTGCGCACCACTCCGCAATCAGTTTGCACCACTCGGCAACCAGTTTGCACCCCTCCGCAACCAGTGCGCACCACTCCGCAATCAGTTTGCACCACTCGGCAACCAGTTTGCACCCCTCCGCAACCAGTGCGCACCACTCCGCAATCAGTTTGCACCACTCGGCAACCAGTTTGCACCCCTCCGCAACCAGTGCGCACCACTCCGCAATCAGTTTGCACCACTCGGCAACCAGTTTGCACCCCTCCGCAACCAGTGCGCACCACTCCGCAATCAGTTTGCACCACTCGGCAACCAGTTTGCACCCCTCCGCAACCAGTGCGCACCACTCCGCAATCAGTTTGCACCACTCGGCAACCAGTTTGCACCCCTCCGCAACCAGTGCGCACCACTCCGCAATCAGTTTGCACCACTCGGCAACCAGTTTGCACCCCTCCGCAACCAGTGCGCACCACTCCGCAATCAGTTTGCACCACTCGGCAACCAGTTTGCACCCCTCCGCAACCAGTGCGCACCACTCCGCAATCAGTTTGCACCACTCGGCAACCAGTTTGCACCCCTCCGCAACCAGTGCGCACCACTCCGCAATCAGTTTGCACCACTCGGCAACCAGTTTGCACCCCTCCGCAACCAGTGCGCACCACTCCGCAATCAGTTTGCACCACTCGGCAACCAGTTTGCACCCCTCCGCAACCAGTGCGCACCACTCCGCAATCAGTTTGCACCACTCGGCAACCAGTTTGCACCCCTCCGCAACCAGTGCGCACCACTCCGCAATCAGTTTGCACCACTCGGCAACCAGTTTGCACCCCTCCGCAACCAGTGCGCACCACTCCGCAATCAGTTTGCACCACTCGGCAACCAGTTTGCACCCCTCCGCAACCAGTGCGCACCACTCCGCAATCAGTTTGCACCACTCGGCAACCAGTTTGCACCCCTCCGCAACCAGTGCGCACCACTCCGCAATCAGTTTGCACCACTCGGCAACCAGTTTGCACCCCTCCGCAACCAGTGCGCACCACTCCGCAATCAGTTTGCACCACTCGGCAACCAGTTTGCACCCCTCCGCAACCAGTGCGCACCACTCCGCAATCAGTTTGCACCACTCGGCAACCAGTTTGCACCCCTCCGCAACCAGTGCGCACCACTCCGCAATCAGTTTGCACCACTCGGCAACCAGTTTGCACCCCTCCGCAACCAGTGCGCACCACTCCGCAATCAGTTTGCACCACTCGGCAACCAGTTTGCACCCCTCCGCAACCAGTGCGCACCACTCCGCAATCAGTTTGCACCACTCGGCAACCAGTTTGCACCCCTCCGCAACCAGTGCGCACCACTCCGCAATCAGTTTGCACCACTCGGCAACCAGTTTGCACCCCTCCGCAACCAGTGCGCACCACTCCGCAATCAGTTTGCACCACTCGGCAACCAGTTTGCACCCCTCCGCAACCAGTGCGCACCACTCCGCAATCAGTTTGCACCACTCGGCAACCAGTTTGCACCCCTCCGCAACCAGTGCGCACCACTCCGCAATCAGTTTGCACCACTCGGCAACCAGTTTGCACCCCTCCGCAACCAGTGCGCACCACTCCGCAATCAGTTTGCACCACTCGGCAACCAGTTTGCACCCCTCCGCAACCAGTGCGCACCACTCCGCAATCAGTTTGCACCACTCGGCAACCAGTTTGCACCCCTCCGCAACCAGTGCGCACCACTCCGCAATCAGTTTGCACCACTCGGCAACCAGTTTGCACCCCTCCGCAACCAGTGCGCACCACTCCGCAATCAGTTTGCACCACTCGGCAACCAGTTTGCACCCCTCCGCAACCAGTGCGCACCACTCCGCAATCAGTTTGCACCACTCGGCAACCAGTTTGCACCCCTCCGCAACCAGTGCGCACCACTCCGCAATCAGTTTGCACCACTCGGCAACCAGTTTGCACCCCTCCGCAACCAGTGCGCACCACTCCGCAATCAGTTTGCACCACTCGGCAACCAGTTTGCACCCCTCCGCAACCAGTGCGCACCACTCCGCAATCAGTTTGCACCACTCGGCAACCAGTTTGCACCCCTCCGCAACCAGTGCGCACCACTCCGCAATCAGTTTGCACCACTCGGCAACCAGTTTGCACCCCTCCGCAACCAGTGCGCACCACTCCGCAATCAGTTTGCACCACTCGGCAACCAGTTTGCACCCCTCCGCAACCAGTGCGCACCACTCCGCAATCAGTTTGCACCACTCTGGAACCAGTTGGCACCACTCTGCAACGAGTTTGCACCACTTCGCTACCCGTTTGCACCACTCCGCAACCGGTTTGCACCACTCCGCAACCAGTTTGCACCACTCCGCAACCGATTCGCACCACTCTACAACCATTTCGCACCACTCCACAACCAGTTTGCACCACTCCGCAACCAGTTCGCACCTCTCCACAACCAGTTTGCACAACTCTACAACCAGTTCGCACCACTCCGCAACCAGTTCGCACCACTCCGCAACCAGTTCGCACCACGCCGCAACCAGTTCGCACCACTCCGCAACCAGTTTCCACCACTTCGTTACCAGTTTGCACCACTTCGCAACCAGTTCATACCACTTTGCAAGGAGCTTACACCACTCCGCAACCAGTTCGCACCACTCCGCAACCAGCTCTCACTACTCTGGAACCGAATCACACCACTCTACAACCAGTTCGCACCACTCCGCAACCAGTTCGCACCACTCTGCAACCAGTTCGCACCACTCCGCAACCAGTTCAAACCACTCTGCAACGAGTTCGCACCACTCTGCAACCAATTTGCACCATTCTGCAACCAGTTTGCACCACTCCGCAACCAGTTTGCAGCACTCCCCAACCTGTTTGCACCACTCTGCAACCAGTTTGTACCACTCCGCAACCAGGTCGCACCACTTCGCAACCAGTTCCCACCACTCTGGACCAGTTCGCACCACTCCGCAACCAGTTCGCACCACTCGGCAACCAGTTCCCACCACTCTGGACCAGTTCGCACCACTCCGCAACCAGTTCGCACCACTCCGCAACCAGTTCGCACCACTCTGCAACCAGTTTACACCACTCCGCAACCGGTTTGCACCACTCCGCTACCGGTTTGCACCACTCGGCAACCAGTTCGCACCACTCAGCAACCAGTTCGCACCACCCCGCAACCAATTCACACCACTCTACAACCAGTTCGCACCACTCCACAACCCGTTTCCACCACTCTGCAACCAGTTCGCACCACTCTGCAACCAGTTTGCACCACTCCGCAACCAGTTCGCACCACTCCGCAACAAGTTCGCACCACGCTGCAACCAGTTCGCACCACTCTGCAACGAGTTTGCACCACTTCGCTACCCGTTTGCACCACTCCGCAACAAGTTCATACCACTCCGCAACCAGCTTGCACCACTCCGCAACCAGTTCGCACCACTCCGCAACCAGTTCGCACCACTCCACAACCAGTTGGCAGTACTCCGCAACCAGTTGGCACCACTCTGCAACCAGTTCGCACCATTCCACAACCAGTTCGCACCACTCTGCATCCAGTTTGCACCACTCTGCAACCAGTTCGCACCTCTGTGCAACCAGTTTGCACCACTCCGCAACCAATTCGCACCACTTTGCAACCAGTTCGCACCACTCTGCATCCAGTTTGCACCACTCTGCAACCAGTTCGCACCTCTGTGCAACCAGTTTGCACCACTCCGCAACCAATTCGCACCACTTTGCAACCAGTTTGCACCACTCCGCAACGAGATTGCACCACTCCTCAACCAGTTCGCACGACTTTGCAACCAGTTTGTACCACTCCGCAACCAGTCCGTACAACTCCGCAACCAGCTTGCACCACTCCGCAACGAGATTGCACCACTCCTCAACCAGTTCGCACGACTTTGCAACCAGTTTGTACCACTCCGCAACCAGTCCGTACAACTCCGCAACCAGCTTGCACCACTCCGCAACCAGTTTGCACGACTCCGAAACCTGCTTGCACCACTGCGCAACCAGTTCTTACCACTTCGCAACCAGTTCGCACCACTCTGCAACCAGTTTGCACCACTCCGCAACCAGTTTGCACCACTCCGCAACCGGTGTGTACCACTCCGCAACCAGTTCGCACCCTTCCGCAACCAATTCGCACCACTCTTCAACCAGTTCGCACCAATCCACAACCAGTTTGCACCACTCTGCAACCAGTTCGCACCACTCCACAACCAGTTCGCACCACTCCGCAACCAGTTTGCACCACTCCGCAACCGGTGTGTACCACTCCGCAACCAGTTCGCACCCTTCCGCAACCAATTCGCACCACTCTTCAACCAGTTCGCACCAATCCACAACCAGTTTGCACCACTCTGCAACCAGTTCGCACCACTCTGCAACTAGTTCGCACCACACTGCAACCAGTTCGCACCACTCCGCAACCAGTTCGCACCCCTCCGCAACCAGTTTGCACCACTCCGCAACCAGTTCGCACCACTCTGCAACCAGTTCGCACCACTCTGCAACTAGTTCGCACCACACTGCAACCAGTTCGCACCACTCCGCAACCAGTTCGCACCCCTCCGCAACCAGTTTGCACCACTCCGCAACGGGTTCGCACCACTCCGCAACCAGTTCGCACCACTTTGTAACCAGTTTGCACCACTCCGCAACCAGTTTGAACCACTCCGCAACCAACTTGCACCACTCCGCAACCAGTTCGCATCACTCCAAAACCATTTCGCACCACTCCACAACCAGTTCGCTCCACTCTGCAACCAGTTCGCACCACTCCGCAACCAGTTCCCACCACTCAGCAACCAGTTCGCACCACTCCGCAACCAGTTCGCACGACTCCGCAACCAGTTCGCACCACTCCGCACCAGTTCGCACCACTCCACAACCAGTTTGCACCACTCTGCAACCAGTTCACATGACGCCGCAACCAGTTTGCACCACTCCGCAACCTGTTTGCACTACTCCGCAACCGGTTCGTACCACTCCGCAACCAGTTCGCACCAATCCGCAACCAATTTGCACCACTCTACAACCAGTTCGCACCACTCCACAACCAGTTTGCACCACTCTGCAACCAGTTCACATGACGCCGCAACCAGTTTGCACCACTCCGCAACCAGTTTGAACCACTTTGCTTCCAGTTTGCACCACTCCGCAACCAGTTCGTACCACTCCGCAACCAGCTTGCACCACTCCGCAACCAGTTTGCACCACTCCGCAACCAGTTCCCACCACTCCACAACTAGTTCCCACCACTCCCCAACACGTTCGCACCACTCTGCAACCAGTTCGCACCACTCCACGACCAGTTCGCACCACTCTGCAACCAGTTCACACCACTCTGCATCCAGTTTGCACCACTCCGCATCCAGTTCGCACCACTCCGCAAAACGTTTGCACCACTCCGCAACCAGTTCGCACCACTCGGCAATGAGTTTGCACCACTCCGCGACCAGTTTGCACCATTTGCAACCAGTTTGCACCACTCCGAAACCAGTTCGTACCACTCCGCAACAAGCTTGCACCACTTCGCAACCAGTTCGCTCCACTCCGCAACCAGTTCGCACCACTCCACACCCAGTTCGCACCACTCTGCAACCAGTTCGCACCACTCCGCAACAAGTTCACACCACTCAACAACCAGTTCGCACCACTCCGCAACCAGTTCGCACCACTCCAAAACTAGTTCGCACCACTCCACAACCAGTTCGCACCACTCCGCAACCAGTTCGCACCACTCCAAAACTAGTTCGCACCACTCCACAACCAGTTCGCACCACACCACAACCAGTTTGACCACTCCGCAACCAGTTCGCACCACTCCGCAACCAGCTCGCACCACTCCTCAATCAGTTTGCACCACTCCGCAACCCTTTTGCTCCACTCCGCAACCGAATCGCACCACTCCTCAACAAGTTCGCACCACTCCTAAACCAGTTTGTACCACTCCGCAGCCAGTTCACACCACTCCACAACCAGTTCAGACCACTCTGCAACCAGTTCCCACCACTCCGCAACCAGTTCACACCACTTCCCAACCAGTTCGCACCATTCCGCAACTGGTCCGCCCTACTCCGCAACCAGTTTGCACCACTCCGCAACCAGCTCTCACCACTCCACAACCAATTCGCACCACTGCGCAACCAGTTCCCACCACTCCGCAACCAGTTCCCACCACTTTGCAACCAGTTCGCACCACTCCGCAACCAGCACGCACCACTCCTCAACTAGATCGCACCACTCCGCAGCCCGTTCGCTCCACTCCGCAACCACTTTGCACCACTCCTCAACCAGTTTGCACCACTCCCAAACCAGTTTTACCACTCCGCAAGCAGTTCCCACCACTCCACAACCAGTTTAGACCACTCTGCAACCAGTTCGCACCACTCCGTAACCAGTGCACACCACTTCCCAACCAGTTCCCACCATCCCGCAACCGGTCGCCCCACTCCGCAACCAGTTCGCACCACTCCGCAACCAGTTCGCACCACTCCGCAACCAGTTCGCACCACTCCGCAACCAGTTCGCACCACTCCTCATCCAGTTTGCACCACTTTGCTTCCAGTTTGCACCACTCGGAAACCAGTTTGTCCCACTCCGCAACCAGCTTGCACCACTCCGCAACCAGTTCGCACCACTCCACAACCAGTTGGCACCACTCCACAACCAGTTGGCACCACTCCACAACCAGTTGGCACCACTCTGAACCAGTTCGCACCATTCCACAACCAGCTCACACCACTCCGTAACCAGTTCGCACCACTCCGCAACCAGTTTGCACCACTCTGCAACCGGTTTGCACCACTCCGCAACCAGTTCGCACCACTCCGCAACCAGTTCACACCACTCCGCAACCAGTTCGCACCACTCCGCAACCAGTTCTCACCACTGCAACACTAGTTCGCACCACTCCGCAACCAGTTCGCACCACTCCGCAACCAATTGGTACCACTCCGCAACCAGTTCGCACCACTCCGCAACCAATTGGTACCACTCCGCAACCAGTTCGCACCACTCCGCAACCAATTGGTACCACTCCGCAACCAGTTCGCACCACTCCGCAACCAATTGGTACCACTCCGCAACCAGTTCGCACCACTCCGCAACCAATTGGTACCACTCCGCAACCAGTTCGCACCACTCCGCAACCAATTGGTACCACTCCGCAACCAGTTCGCACCACTCCGCAACCAATTGGTACCACTCCGCAACCAGTTCGCACCACTCCGCAACCAATTGGTACCACTCCGCAACCAGTTCGCACCACTCCGCAACCAATTGGTACCACTCCGCAACCAGTTCGCACCACTCCGCAACCAATTGGTACCACTCCGCAACCAGTTCGCACCACTCCGCAACCAATTGGTACCACTCCGCAACCAGTTCGCACCACTCCGCAACCAATTGGTACCACTCCGCAACCAGTTCGCACCACTCCGCAACCAATTGGTACCACTCCGCAACCAGTTCGCACCACTCCGCAACCAATTGGTACCACTCCGCAACCAGTTCGCACCACTCCGCAACCAATTGGTACCACTCCGCAACCAGTTCGCACCACTCCGCAACCAGCTCGCACCACTCCTCAACCAGTTTGCACCACTCCGCAACCCGTTCGCTCCACTCCGCAACCACCTCGCACCACTCCTCAACCAGTTTGCACCACTCCACAACCAGTTCAGACCACTGCGCAACCAGTTCGCACCACTCCGCAGCCAGTTCACACCACTTCCCAACCAGTTCCCACCATTCCGCAACCGGTTCGCCCCACTCCGCAACCAGTTCGCACCACTCGGCAACCAGTTCGCACCACTCCGCAACCAGTTCACACCACTGCGCAACCAGTTCGCACCACTCCGCAGCCAGTTCACACCACTTCCCAACCAGTTCCCACCATTCCGCAACCGGTTCGCCCCACTCCGCAACCAGTTCGCACCACTCGGCAGCCAGTTCGCACGACTCCGCATCCAGTTCGCAAAACATAGCCGTGAATACACAGTAGACCCGTCGGGCCACGTTGGAACTGCCTCCACCCGGGGGCCGTTTTCTGACAAAGGGTTATGGGCCCACAATCCTGACCAGTCTGCACATCGCTCACGGCTTTTGCGGCGGACGGGACTGTCGTCACGGACGACGTCACCGTCAAGCTCGGAGGTCCCGGAGTTGAAGACTGCGCAAATGGCGTAGAAGGAGACGCAGCCCATCCATAAGTATGCAGGTGGCCCTGGCTATGGGCTATGGAGGTGGCACTTTGAGCTTCACCTCGCGCATAAGGGGCCGCTGGAGGTCATGAAGGGAACGGAAGTCCTCGACAAAGCGACGGCAATGGAAGCGCAGAAGGAGGCCTTCCCAAAGAAGAACACGGAGGCGCTCATGCTGCAGGTGTCCGGGACGGCCGAGTCGCAGTGGGGCTACTTCCAGGGCTGCAAGCTTGCAGCCAAAGCTTGGCAAAAACTCTGTGCCATCCATCAATCCAAGTTGCTAGCGAACAAAATCTTCGTAATGAAGTGAGTTCCTGACAGTGAGAATTGAGGAGGGAGATGATGTCATCACCGCCATGCAGTAGACCAAGTCGCTTGCCTCACAATGCAATGACGTGGGGTGGAAGATCGACACACAGCTGCAGGTGATGGCCCTCCTAATGGCCCTTCCTGACAGTTGGAGCCCTCTCATTATAGTCGTGGGAGGATGGGCAGAGGACAAGCTCACATATGGTGCAGTCGTAGAGTACATCCGCAATAAGGCATAGCGACGGAGCTGCGGGGAGTCCTCGTCATCCTCATTGGCCCTCATCACCAAAACGCGTGGTGGCGGAAGCAGGGCCAAGGGAGGTGGCGGACAGGGCGGCGCCAAGAAGGGCGCCAAGAAGGCTGCGTGCCGTAACTGCGGCAAGGAGGGCCATTGGGCCCGTGAGTGTACCGAGGAGGCAAAGACCGGTGGCAAGGACGCCAAAGGCAAGAAGGTGCTTCTTAATGGCACTCAAGACCACTACCTCAAGAAGGCCAACCGGCGATACCTTGACTCCAGAGCGGAGGAGCATACCCAGGTCAAGAAGGTCGGGTTCATCAACTACACCAAGTCCAGCAAATCCACGGTGGTCGCGAACGACAAGGTTGAGCCGGCGGCTGGCCAAGGAGATGTGGACGTGGAGGTGGTGGTTGGTGGAAAGCGGGTGTTGCGCGTCATCAAGGACGTGCAGCACGTACCCGGCTTGGCTGACATTCTAAGTGTCAGCAGCTTGACTGACAAGGGGTACGAGGTGCTGTTCAGGAGAAGAGGGGCAGTCGTGCGGAAGGACGGTGGCAGTGAGCCCGTGCTGGAGGCTTAGCGTGAGGGAAACCTCTACATCATGGAGACCAAGGTGATCCCCGCGGCGACAGATTCAGCAAACTTGCAAGAACGCACCGTCAACCTGGCTAAAGGAGGGGGAGCTGATCTGGAGCTCTGGCACCAACAACTGGGGTATTCCGCACTTGCAGTCGTGAAGGAGATGGCAAAGTGTGAGCCCGTACGCGACCTTGTCATCGACGGTGCGGAAGAGGAGACAGATGCAGCAGTGCACAAAAAGTGCGAGCCTTGCATCTTGGGCAAGGCGCGGCGCAAACTGTTCAACGAGAATGTGAAGCGCGCCTCCGACCTGCTGGAGGTCGTGCACAGTGACGTATGCGGACCATTCAAGACGGCATCAAAGAGCGGCGCGCGTTACTTTGTGACCTTCATTTATGACTACAGCAGAAAACTCTTTGTGTACTTCATGAAGCGGAAAGGCGAGGTCCTATATCGGCTGAAGGAGTATGTCGTCGCGGTGGAGAGGCAGCCTGACCGGAAGGTCAGAGCGCTACGTAGCGACAATGGCGGAGAGTATGTGGGCTGTAGCGGGTGGATGAAGCAGTAGGGCATAAAATGGCAACAAACTACGCCGTATTCGGCTCAGTCAAATGGCGTGGCGGAGCCGGTGAACCAGACGCTGCTGAACATGGTACGGACCATGTCAGTGGATACGGAATTGCCGCGAAGCTTCTGGGCGGAAGCTGTGCGTACGGCGAGCTACACCATCAACCTCACTCCTACACTAGTGCTGAAGGGGAGGAGCGGCTATAAGACACCGCAGGAGGTTTTGAGCGGGTGCAAGCCAAGTGTGGCATACCTGAAAGTGTTTAGGTGCAAGGCGCACGCGGTGGTGCAGGCGGCGCAGAGGCGAGACAGCAAGCTGGAGTCGCGGGCAAATTAGCATCGCTTCCTTGCCTATGAGAGTGCGCATAAGGCGTACCGGCTCTACGACACGCGCAAGGAGGAGGTAATCCGCATCTGAGACGTCGAGTTTGACGAGCAGCAGAGTTACATCAGCAGCAATGACGTGGGCGTGGTGGACTCTCCAAAGACGGGGGAGTGGTCCCAACTCCTTGATAACGAGAAGGAGCCGGCGGACGCCGAAGTTGAGGATGCGCCATCCGAGCACTAAGGTGTACCAGTGGTGGCAGGCGACGCGGAGGACTCAGATGACGATCAAGCTGATGAGGACATCCACCGGAAGGATCCGGCGGATGAGGTACCTAGGGTGCCAAGGCGCGCACTCCAAGTAGAGTGTGCATCAGACGTCGATGGAAAATCCACCGGACGTGCCAGTCGTACGGGCAATGTTTCGCCAGACCGAGAGAGATCTTCGGGGAGCCGTCCGGTCGATGATTCACCGGAGCGTACTGAGTCGGAGGGATCGGAGCAGAGTGACGATGTGCCACCAAAACTACTGCGCCGCAACGGGAGGCAGCAAAAAGCGGGAAAGCGCTTCGACGCAAGCACCGGTCGATGGATTGGCATGATGTGGTGCATGCTGGCTGCATCAAAAGAGCTGACTACCATGCAAGAGGCACTTGCACGGCCTGAAGGGGATCAATGGAATGCATCCATTAAATCGGAGCTGGCGTCCATCACGGAAAATGATACGTGGGAGCTGGTTGAGAGGCCGAAAGATGCCAAGGTCATCGGCTCAAAGTGGGTCTTTAAGACAAGGTTCACAAAGGAGGGTGTGGTTAACAAATACAAGGCGCGGCTGGTGGCGAAGGGTTATGCACAGCGTAAAGGGGAGTACTATGATGAGACATTTGCTACCGTCGCAAAGTTCACAAGAAGCCGGGCAATCCTTGCGGTGGCGGCCGCAAAGGACATGGAGCTCCACCAAATGGATGTAAAGACGGCCTTCCTCAACGGCATCATAGACAAAAAGATCTACATGGAGGTGCCAGAGGGGGTGGAGGTGTCGCAGGGCAAGGTGTGTAAGCTGCGGAAGTCCTTGTATGGACTAAAGCAATCGCCAAGATGCTGGTACCAACAGATGGACAAATTCATGGCACAACTCGTCTTCAACAGCTGTGAGGCAGATCACAGCGTGTACGTGCGGCGCAACAAACAGCTCCATCAAAACGTTGCACTCTACGTGGACAACCTAATTGTGTGCTTGACGTATTTGCCTAGCCTACAACAGCCGAAAGAGCAGCTGAGCAGCAGATTCGAGATGTCAGACATGGGGGAGCTGGAGTACTACCTTGGGGTGAGCATTACGCAGAACCGGAGGGCGCGCACGCTTGAGCTCGGACAGGCCAAATACGTTGCCGAGATGCTGAAGCGGTATGGCATGGATAATTGCAAACCAATTGGCAGTCTATTCTCCACGACCTGTGAACAAAGTGCTGCAATGGCGCCAAAAACAAAAGAAGAGCGGGAGGATATGGCAGAGGTGCCCTACCAATCGGCGGTGGGCAGCCTCATGTATGCCATGGTGGCGACTCGACCAGACTTGGCCTACGCAGTGGGCCAAGTGAGCGAGTACGTGGCCGATCCAGGGCCACTACACTGGCAGGCGGTCAAGCGCATCCTCCGCTACCTGCAGGCGACGCGACATGCGCGCTTGAGGTTTGACGGCAAGGGGCGGACGGACCCCTTGCGTCTGGTATGCTACACGGACGCAGACTACGCTAGCGATGCGGACAAACAAAAGTCCATATCCGGCTACGTGTTCTTCCTTGCTGGTGCAGCGGTCTCGTGGTGCAGCAGAAAGCAAGACTGCGTTGCCACCTCCACAGTGGAAGCAGAGTACATCGCGCTGGCCGAGGCGGTCAAGGAGGCGGTGTGGCTCCGTAGGCTGCTGGGGGAGCTGGGCGTACCGCAGCAGGAGCCAACGGTGGTGCAAGAGGACAACACCCGCACAATCTCGTTGACCAACAACACGACGTAGCACAGGAGGACAAAGCACATTAACGTGCGCTACCATCACGCACGGGACATGGTTGAAAAGGGGCAGGTGGTGCTGCAACCTTGCAGCACGCACAACATGCTTGCGGATTGCTTGACCAAAGCGCAATGCGTCGACCGGCACGCATTGAGCGTGGCCGGGCTTGGGATGACCAGCTATGATGGGCTAGAGGACGCAGTGGAAGATGAGCGAGAGCAAGCAGGAGCAGCGGGCATGGCAGGTGCAAGGGGGAGAATGTTGAAGATTTACCCCTCTGCATGCCCAAGTGCGGCGCCAGGAGGCGCCAACGAGCCGCCAGAGAGAGGAAAATCCTCTTTGAAGGATCTGGCAACTTCAGGATTGCTCGGATCCTGAAATGGAGGATTGTCTCTTAAAGATGACGAGTTTGTGAATCCCGTGGAAGTTGTTTCACCGTAATCGGACAAGTAACAAGGGAGATATGGGCTTCCAAAGTTGGGGTGTGCGCGGCGGTTCTGGGAGCCGGCCGCGGTTCGACTTCCGGTGAATAGTTGACCAAAGCGAGTAACAAAATGCCATCTGGGGATTTTGCCCCGGAAGGACTGCCGAGGCGTCCGGTGGATGATCCGCCGAATTTCAGGAGTGCAGTTTGTTACCGAGGGACATAGCCAAAATCCAGGCTCGGAGACCGAACCTCAGAAGTACAGTTTGTTACTCGCGGACTTTGTCAAAATTCCGACTGGAAGTCCGCAAACAGGTTTCGACCCACACCAATCCCCAACACCAAACTCGATGATTAACTCATCGAAACAGACCCAAAAGGCGCGAGGGGTGCCACCACTATGCATAGGGACATCTGCACCTCCGGAATGGAGTTTTGATGGGTCCTTGATGTGTGAAGGTGCTTCAGCGGACGACGTGGTGCGCGCCACCGAGTGAGCGCCTGGTTTGGGGTGCTGCACTTCGACTGACGCAACGGGAGCTATGGTTTTTTGAATTGCGCACAGTTTGGTACGTTGGAGAAATCATGGCTAGCCCTACAAATGGTCAGATCATGTCCATGTTAAAAAACGAATGCAAAATTGCGTTATTCCCTTCGCAAAAGTGACTGTCTCACAAATGCCTTCGACTCCCATAAACATAGCGTGAGGCGACCAGAAAGCTCACGCTTAGACTCAAAACCACCGGCAAAACATAGCCGTGGACACACAGTACACCCGTCGGGCCACGTTGGAACTGCCTCCACCCGGGGCCGTTCTCTGACATTAACAACAGAGAACACGGGTCACTGATGGTGAGAGTGGGGTAACCATGGTTTGGGAACACCAACTATTCACTAGAACTCGAAAATACCTTTATTACGTCGTGACACGGCGTGGTAAACACGTACAGTGACAAACCAAACTAGGCATATGTCACTAACCATGACCAACAAATTTCACTGTGTGTGGTAAAAGCTGAAAACTCATCACACCAGTCACAAATGGTCATATGGGGAAACAATGGGCTGGGAACACTAGTTATCAACTAGCAAGCATGAAGAACTTCAGCAAGTAGTAGCACGGTGTGGCTAGCCTGCACAGTGACCAACCAACGGATGAATATGTCACTGACTACGATGGAAGAAGTCCACTATGTGTGGTCAACATTGACAACTCATAACATGAGTCATGAATGGTCAGAGGGAGAGACAATGGTTTGGGAACATTATGCATGGACTAGAAAGGACAAACAACTTCAATACGTAGTGGCACGGTGTGGCTACTATGCACACCAAACAACCAAACTAGGCATGTGTCACTGACCATGACCAAACAATTTCAACATGGGTAGTCACCGTTCACCAGCCATTACACGAGTCACAAACAGTCAGAGGGGGAAACAATGGTCCGGGAATATCAGTTCTCAACTAGCAAGTACAACAACCTTCAACCAGTAGTAGCACGGCGT